>JAHZTW010000005.1:6221901-6254789 GCA_020283515.1 Alliaria petiolata
AGATTTGCGTAGTTCCTGGTACCAAGCACGGGGTGCCTGTTTGAGTCCGTATAGGGCTTTGTTCAGGCGGCATACATGGTGGGGACGGTCACGATCAATGAATCCTGGTGGTTGAGCGACATATACTTCATCCGAGAGAGTACCTTGTAGGAAAGCATTGTTAACATCAAGTTGTTTGAGACTCCAATTGCGGGTGATGGCCACATGAAGGACTGTTCGGATTGTCGTCGATTTGATTACAGGACTAAAGGTCTCTGTAAAATCAACACCGGGCTGTTGATGATAACCCTTTGCGACAAATCGTGCCTTGTACCTATCAAGGGAACCATCAGGATGATATTTGATTGTAAATACCCACTTACTTCCAACGATGTTTTGGGATTGCTCAGGGGAGACAAGATCGTATGTGCCATGGCGAATCAAGGCATCAATCTCGTCACACATAGCTTTCCTCCAGTGTTTGTCACGCAAAGCTTCAGCCACGGTTTTGGGAATTGTGTGTTTAGTGACAGTGAGGGCAAATTTCTTGTTTGGTTAAGTGATGTTATTTTTCCCTCGGGTTCGCATTTGGTGGTTGTTCTGTGGTACGGGTGCAAGTGGTGGTGATGGAGGAGGATTTGGAGGAGGGGAAAGTGGTGGTTGTATGTGTGGTTGGTTTGGGCTCGAGGAGGTTGGACTATTTGGTGTGGAGGGAGTTGTAGATGGAGTTGTGTTTGATGGGCTGGTTGGAGATGTGGAATTTGTTATTGGGCTGCTGTTTGTTGGGCTTTGAGCTGATGACTGAGCTTGCGTTATGGGGACAGAAGTTATTGAATTGTCTAGGCCCAAGTATATGTTGTCTTCATCGACGCGGGGAGGAGACGAAGATGAGGAAGACGGTGTAGAGTTCACTGGCGGTAATGGCGATGGTGGAGTCTGGTGAAGATCTGCACTTGGGGGTGGAGCCGAATGAGCGATTACGAGTGGCACGGTGGTTGGGGGATGAGTTTGTGTTTTCTCTGCATCTGCCGGAGCCATGTCAATGTCACCGTGTGGTGGTTGTGAGTTCGCGGCGAAGGGAAAACTCGATTCTACAAACTGGACATGCCGAGAAGTGTAGATACGGCCCGTTTGCTTCTCCAAACACAGGTATGCACTCTGAGTGAGGCTATAGCCGAGAAAGGCACACGACACTGATTTTCTTTGCAATTTGTGACTGTTGTAGGGGCGAATCCATGGGAAGCAGAGACAGCCAAAGACCCGAAGTTTGAGATAATTTGGGGCTTGATTGAACAACTTCTGATATGGCGAGGCGTTCGCCAGGTTCACCGTGGGCATCCTATTAATCAAGTAGGTAGCAGCAGAGAACGCATACGTCCAATACGTCGTGGGCATTGAGGATTGGCTTAAGAGTGTCATGCCAGTCTCAACCACATGGCGATGTTTGCGTTCGGAGATCCCATTATGCTCTGGTGTGTGAGGCGGACTTGTGAGATGAGTAATGCCAGTTTCCGCGAGGAAGAAATGAAGTGCAATAAACTCTCCGCCATTGTCAGAGTATAAGGTACCGATCTTTGTCTTGAAACGATTCTCAACCAGTGTTTTGAAGGTGATGAATGTTGTTCGAACTTGGGATTTCTGTTTGAGAGGGGTATAGCCATGTGTATCTTGTATAGTAGTCGACAATGAGTAGATAATACTTGCAGTTATCGACAGAAATGATTGGAGATGTCCACACATCACTATAAAGATACTCGAGAGGTTTGGTTGAAGCAATAGTATTGGTATAGAAAGGTAGCTTGTGGCTTTTATTGATTAAGCAATTAGAACATGGTAAATGCTTTTGCGAAGAAACAGAAATAGGTAAAGAGTATTGAGAGATAATATCTTTTAAAAGGGGTAGAGAAGGATGGCCAAGTCTTGAGTGCCAAGAGGATAGGTCTGTTTTTGGTGAAGGTGATGCGAATAGGGAGGTGATGGGTAGGTTAGTTGGCCACTCGTATAGCTCATTCTTAGTACTCCCTTGGAGTAATCTGACCCCCGTGCTGAGATTCTTCACCTGAAATTTAGCAGGAAAGAATTCCACAGAGACGTTATTATTGTTGCACATTCGATAAACAGAGATAAGGTTTTTCTGAACATTAGGGACACATAAAATGTCTTTTAATGCAAATGAACGAGAGGTGGTAGGGAGAAGTGTGGAACCAATGTGAGAGATGGTCAAACCACTGCCATATGCGATGGTGACCTCTTCCCCACCAGTGTAAGGATGGTGAAGGGAGAGGTTGTGGAGATCGGATGTGAGGTGATGAGTTGCACCGGTATCCAAGATCCAGTTTGCTGCATTGTGAGAGGCTGTTGCGAGATTGGCTCTAGGCTGCCACAGAACAGGAGAAGTGTTGTAGGAACCTGGATTGAGATTGTATGAGCCACTAGCTTGCTGAAACTGAGAGCACCTTCTCGCACTATGACCCGTGACACCACAAATTTGGCATTTGCCAAGGTAGGGACGTGGTGTGTATTGTTGCGGACGAGGACCAACATGTTGTTGAGGCTGCCAATTCTGGTTACCACGGCCCTTGTTATGATTCCGAGAGTTATTGTTATAGCCTCGGTAAGTCGCAGCATTGGCAGTGAGTTGAATCGTGGGAGAAGCTGTCACTCCAGATTGAAGTTTAGCCTCATGGTTTAGAAGTTTTTCATGTACCTCGGTTAGTGAAGGTGGAGAGTCCCTTCCTTCAATCTGATCAACTACAGTCTTGTAGTCATCAGAGAGTCCTTCTAGGATAAATTCAACTTGATCCTCGTGTTCGATGGGTTTACCAAGGAGGGCAAGTTGATCAAAGCGTGTGGTGAGGCTTGAAAGTATTCGTTGATTGACTTGGTGCCTTTTGTCCATTGTTTGAGTTGCTGTTTGAGTTGCTGTTTGAGTTGTTTGATGTGAGTCCCAAAGGGATCAAGTCATTCCAAAGGGGTTATCGAATCCCAAAGGGATCAAGTCATTCGTAGTTCATTTACAAAGAGGATTTACAAGGTGATTTCTAGAGAGAATTTTGGGTTTCTCTCTAAGTGGGGGCTCTTCCATTTCTGGATCTCCTTCTTCAATGTGGCGCCTCTCTATTTATAATAGACGGGAGTCGGTTTAGACCGAACTCCTTCTCCTTTTTAGAAAAGGAATTATTCCTTTTCTTTCGGAGATTATTCTCTATTTCGGAGATTGCCTTTTCCAATGAGATTCTAGGGTTTTGTTAATTAATCGAGCGGGCTGATCTTAATTTGGGCAGGGTTTTTTAAAGGGGTGCTAAACCCATCTCTAACAAAGTTGTAGTCTTAACATTCTCAATTTCTAGGGCAATGAAGTTATGTTGAATGTATGTTTTATATTTATTTATGAAATTTTTATCTTTATAATTAGTTATTATTAATATTGAGGATTATAATGTAAAATTTAAGTTTTTTAATTTTAAGATAGATTTGAAATGAACCCTATAATCTTTATTTTGAGAATATGCCCTCAAAATGAGGTTTGAGGTTGGAGATGTTCTAACAAGTTTTAGATTAGATCCTTTGATGATATTGAGTTATGTTCAATAGACCTGTTTGCTTAATATGTGTTTGTTGTTCTCTCAGATTGTTTGTGCAAGAAGTATAGAGATGGGAGTCATGGGACGACACAAGCAAATAACGAGTTCCCCCACGCCAAACCGGTCGTGGTATGTCTCGGTGATCTTCAACGTGGGCCTTAACAACACCACCAGGCCCATATTAACAAAACAGCAACAAGCCCACTTGTCCAATCTAGAAACGTATCTCACAGGCCCATACATGACTACATTTCTAATCTTGCCAATAGTACAACACATTTGTGTAGTTATAGGAGAATTGATCCCCTAATAAAAATTTATTGATCCCCTAATAAAAATTTATGTCCCACAAAATATAGTTAACTTTAAATTGATCTGTCGATGTGGATATCAAACATCGTGCTGCTATTTTGGAAGTGTATGGTGTTGTTTTGATTGAGTAATTGGTACTTAATTTTAAGGATTCAATGGATTAAGACCACACTATAGTTTGCACAGACTCTGGCATAACCTTAAATGATTGGATCGCGGGTTTTTATGCAACACTATACAAACTAGATCAAGTTAGAAGAAAAATATGCTTTAAAATATAATTTCCTTTAATTTACTCGGACCAGTTGAATTGGAGATACTCCATACAATCTAAAACGCTCCGAAAAATTATGGATTTAAGCCAAAATAATTTAGATACAAACAAACTAATTTTCATTTTAAATTTTATAGATACAATGGTCTTTTGAGCTTTAAAGGGTTTCATGAGTTCACCGCTAAAATCGCAATCCAACAAAGCCAAGTCCATCGAGGTGGAAAGAGAAATATAAACAAATAAGTCAAGCAATCGAGAACTCAACCTAGACAGTTCGTCGGGTCTAACTGGTAAAAAATCCGTCAAGATAATATCTTAAATTTTGTGTAATTTTTTTTTGGAGGATTGGCTTTCGGTTGGAGTGAAGGATTGGCTCTTTTCTCGAAGAGTAATGTGAATATTTACATGAAGTTTGTAGATAAAAACTTGTTGAACTGTCAAGTTTAATTTGGTGCAGTTTTTTTCTTTGTTTCATGTATTTATGGGGAACCACTTAGAAAGAGAAGGCTTGTTGTGTGGGAAAGGTTGAGGCGTATTGGAATCAATAGGAAAGAGAATTGGTGTATGCTTAGTGATTTCAATGCCATAATGATGAGATGCTTGAAGGATCTAGGTGTATTGATGCATCTTTCTCTGATATGTTATATGTAAATGGAAAAAGACTCACCAAAGCAACTCTAATGACCGGATCTCTCAATTGGAACAACCTCTTGAGCGTGAATAATCGATTCCTTATCCAAACTCACTGCTTGTAAATAGTTTGATTAAAGATCTAAGTATTGCCTACTGGGATGAAGAAGTGTTTTGGTGGCAAAAGTGTAAATATTGTTGGTTAAAAGTTGGTGATCGAAATGCAAAGTGGTTTCATGCGTCTGTGAAATCCAGTTGTGCAAAGGAGAGCAGGCCGATCGTACTATATAACCAATTTGATTCTCTCCTATCATTAGAGAGTGGCTAGATGATCGTCATGTAGTATTAGATTCGTTAATCAGGATAATGATCTAGAATATTCATCTAGTAGAATTAAACTACTAAGCAAATCAGTAAACGAAATTAAAAGTGATTAAAGTTCAGGAGACTAAAGCGCTAGGCAAGGATAATTATCAGGTTGAATCCGAGAATGCAGAAAATAATCTGTTATGAAATTATTAAGAATCATCTAGAACATGAAACACAAATTTAAAACCAATCAACTCTCGTTGCAGAAGTTATCTATGCCTAAATTCCAAAATTCCAAATCTCTTTGCAAATTCAACCAATTCAGGCAGGCATTAAAAACAGGTTCGATTGTTCACAAAATCTCGAAAACAAATCTCTTTGCGAATAGATATTTTGCTCATCTATGATTAGTTCAAGTTATTAATAATGCTCTCGCATCTATTAAACAACCTAGGTTTTGATTTCTAAGTGATCAATTAAGAATTCAATATAAGCACAAATCAAGATGAAGATCCAATTGATTTTCCTAACAACTTAATAATTTTACATACTTATCATCAACCCTAAATCACCCTAACCTAACTAGCAAACTACTCAGACATGGAGATGAAAGCACAAATCATGACTGAAATAAATTGCATAAAATAAGAAAAGAGAATGATACAGGGGTTCGAAAACTTCTCGGAAGAGTACATAATTGTCTTCCCAAAAGCTCAGGATCAATCTCTCTCTAAGTCTCAAAAACAGAAAATAATGATAATGTGTAAGGCTAAACAATGACTTCAAAACCTATTTATAGAGGTAAATTCGCATCAGGGGCAATCTTGTAAATTATGAGAACTTGAGGTAATTTCCTTTTTCTTGTGGAAATCGCCAAACTTGGGCGGCTTCATTGGTGTCGATCGACACCAAGGGTCAGTGTTGATCGACACCCTTTGTGTACTTCGGCTCCGACTTCATCACTTCGGCGGCTTCTCCAGAATGCTCCAAAAAGCTCCAAAAAGCTCCAAAAAGCTCCAAAATCTCCCATTAAGCTTCAAATGTACTCCATCCTGTAAAGACTCTAATAGGATTCTAAAAATAACAAAAGACTATATACAATGGACCTATATCATAGTCAAAAAGTGGTAAAAACCATGATATATCAACTCCCCCAGACTTAGCTTTTGCTTGCTCTCAAGTAAAACAGAAACTTAGAATGAAGTAGAGGTTTGAAAACAGAAACATTCATCTAACCTTTAGAACGCCACATTGATTAACACTCTTGAATTCCACATACCATAAAGTCAACCTTAGGTAATGTTTCAGTGTACTTACCACAAGCTTAGCAATCCTCCAGTTCAAATCCAGATCACTTCCTTCATAAAATTTCGAACTCTAACAAATGGTAATGACCAAAGGACTTTACAGATTCTTTCCCTTCCTTAGTGCCTGAACAAGACTTTCTTGGTACAGCTCTCCTATTTTCTCTTCCCTTAGTCAACTGCTGCCCATTTTCAGGGTGTTCTAAGATCTTTTCATTGACTTTTTCTTATTCTTTTGAAGCCTTGGAATAGTGCTGCTCTTTACTTGTGTTCCTTGTGAGGAGACAGGTTCATGAGCTCTCACTAGTATTGTTTCTTGTGAGGAGACATGCTCATGAGGATCTTTGCATTATTCCTTGACTTAGACTCTTTTCTTTCTTTTCTCAAGGGAAGATCAAGTAGAGACCGAAATTTTCTTATCTTGTCAGAGCTGAAAGAGTAATCAAGTCCAATGCATACCTAGCTCTGTAAAGGAATATGAACTCTCTCTGTTAGATTGATCCACTCGCAACTTTCTACTTAGTAAGACCAGCAGTCAACTACTATGGCAATGGTCCTTCAAGTGTCAATGTTCTGCGGTTAATTCCAAAAAAAATTGAAAGTTTCAACTGATTTTAACTCAACAAAACAAGTTTTTTGTTTTTGACTGACTCAACTGACTATCAAAACAAAACACAATGTTAGCAACTACCTCCCCCAGACTTGAACAACATTGTCCCCAGTGTTATCAAGCATGATTTCGGATAGAAAATTTTTTTGGGAAATAGTTACAGAACTAAGAGAAAAGTGGATTACCTGAACCTGCGTGTGGCCTCGATCGACTCATGGTGGTGTCGATCGTTACTGTGTGCTAGTGTCGATCGACACAGTAGTGGTGTCGATCGACACTTTGTCCGTAAACAGAGTTCCACTACACGAACATGTATGTTGTTAGGTCAGATTGTTGTTAGAGTCATCCAAGTTGTTAGAAAACTCAAACAAACGGTTAAAAGCACAACATAATCCATAATCTCAAAGGTTGCAACAAGTTTCGAAGCAAAGAATAAAAGCAAATGGAAACAAAATCTGACTCAAGAGAATGAAAAACTGACTCAAGGAAAAAGAAATACTAAACCAGGAATGTTGCAAACACTACTCTTCATCAGAACGCGGTGGTGTGGAAGGATGGACGCAGCCACAGTTTGACACAACTGTGATAGCGTTCCAAATGGCTTGGAAGCTTTGAACCACATATCGCTGAAAAGCAGCCTGCTCCATGGGGATCTCTGGAGCAACTGGAAGGTGATGAGGTCCAATAGGCTTCGGTGCTCTATTGCGCCTCAAAGATGAAAGTCGTGGGTGATCCTCAGCTGGGGCATCCTCTGCTGATGAAGCTGCAGCGCGGGAAGATGCACCTCTGAGTCTGGCGACGGGAGTAGCTCGAAGTAGGGTCGGATTCGGCTGGAAGCTAAGACGGTCAGGGTCGGTGGTGATGTGAGTGAGGTCTCTGTTAGGTAACTGGACCAGAAGCTGCTCTGCTTGCAAGCTGGTGAAAACTCATAGCTTCTTAGGCTTCACCCAAGTAGCTCTCCGCAAATACTCCATATCAACCAAAGCACCCGAAGTCACAATGGAACAAGTGGCAGTGTCTATCCCGCAATGCTGTAAGATAGGAGTGAGAAGACTACGAACAGTCTCGGGCTTGGTCCTGGATCCAGCGCAAGCCTTCGTCTTCAGCAAAACCAAGTGATGAGCAAACACAGCACCGATGTTCACCTTCTCTGTCAGCCCAAACTCCTCATAAATGATAAACCAGATGGCATGATACATCAGCACTAACTCATACACGCGCATCTTCCCTGGCTCATGCTTACACAAGAGTGTAGTATCGAATAGGCGAGCAAGGTAGCGAAGGGTAGGATGGCGGATATCTGTCTGTGAAGAGGTCTTAGAGTCATACCTCACATTCCCAAAATGTGACCAGAAGTTATGGTTATCTGGAAGCTGCTGTGGAAGGGAGACACCGGTGGCATGCTCGTTCTCAAAGCCATAGATTCCACAAAGTTCTGGAAGTGGAATCCTGTAGCGAATCCCGCAGATAAGGAATGTCAATGTCCCTTACAAAGTGTTCTTGACCACCTCATTCCTGTAATACACTCGAACGGTGGAGAGAAACTGGCGTACAAGGTCGAGGTAAAGATCGTACTGCCTCGTTGCCATAGTCCCCATCCCTACTCTGCTCAGCAATTGCAGGATGTCATCTTTGATGCCCAACTTTGACATCGTTTTCTGATCAGCAAACCGCGTTGGTGTGACATTCATCTTCAGCCACGCATTGTATAATAGCGTGTCATACTCATCACAAGTCTCACTGATGTCTCGGTAGACACACTCATCTTTCGGGACCTCTGCTGCAGGTGAGTCTTCCCAGTTTCTCCCCATTGGAATTCTCGCGGTTTCACGCTTAGGCCAAGGAGGAAGAGAGGCAATATGTGCATCATTAGCAGTCCCAGAAGCGGACGCTTCAGTTTGTCGTGGTCTCTTAGTCCTTGGAGGCATCTGCAATCTAAATCAAAACCTAAATCAAAATCCAAAGTCCGAAACTTTTGCTCAAGGATCGACACTTGATGGTGTCGATCGACACAGTAATGGTGTCGATCGACACCCTTGAATGCAATCCCCAAATCATGAATTTAAACCCAAATGTGCATCAATTATCAGTTTAAACATACTCAATACCAAGAATCAAACAAGTTTCAATCATAAAACCCAAGAAAAATCTCTAAATTAGCAACATTCATCATCAATTTCGAAAATTTCAAATTCATGCAAATTAAGGGATGAAATCAATTGGGTAATGATCTAATTCATGGAATACAACCTAAATAAGCATCATTCAAGCAAGAAATCAAGTTAAAGAGGTCGGATTCGAGATCTTTCACCTTAGGGTCGAAAATAAAATTGGGAGATTTGAAGAATATACCTTTGCAGATCGAAAGAATGAACTATGAATTATGGAAGAGGACGAAAATCCGCACGGATTAGACCTTAGAATCACTCAATTCCGTGAAGAAACGGAGAAGTTATGATTTGATGAAAATTTGTTCTAAGGTTCGGGTTTGAGAAAATTTGGGGAAAAAGAGAAAAGTGTCGGTTTTTTAAAGACTTACTTGTGTCCTGCGTTGGTGTCGAGCCCAATTTGTCCTCTCTTTTTTTTTGTTTTTTTCTTCTTTTTTTTTCTTTTTCTAAAACCAATAATTATGAGTAAAACCAAAAACCAAAATAAAATAAACTAAGTACTTACCAGTGGGTTGCCTCTCACTAAGCGCTCGTTTAACGTCAATAGCTTGGTTGTTCATGCGTTTATGCAGTTGGTGCATCATCCAGAGACACAATGTGTCCTGCTGGAATCTCGGCTTGAGCCTAATAGTGTTTCACCCTCTATCCATTCACAATGAACTCTTCTCCTTTGGAGTTCGTCAGGACAATGGCTCCATATGGTCTGACTTCTTTGATAGTGAAGGGACCTGGCCAACGTAAACGCAATTTACCAGGAAACAATTGCAAACGAGAGTTATACAGAAGTACTTGATCATTTGGTTCGAAGTGTCTGGAGACAATCTTCTTATCATGATATGCCTTAGTCCTCTCTTTGTAGATCTTTGAGTTCTCATAAGCATCATAGCGAAGTTCATCTAACTCGTTGAGTTGTACTAGGCGCCTTTCTGCAGCAGGCTTCAAGTCGAAATTCATCTTCTTGATAGCCCAATGTTTCTTGTGTTCCAATTCCACTGGAAGATGGCATGCTTTGTCATAGAGTAGCTGGAATGGTGTAGTCCCAAGTGGTGTCTTGTAGGCAGTCACGTAGGCCCAAAGTGCATCATCCAACTTCTCAGCCCAATTGATAGCGGGATTTTTCCACTTTCAATTAATCCCTACTACTCATATCATTGTAGCACTTAGGGTATCGAATCAACAGGGAACTAGAGATCTTAGACATTAAGAATGCACAAAATTTCTTAAGCTAAGCAAATAGAAAAGACTTGGTTTTAAACTAACAACCTAAGTGAAATGAAAAGCAAACAACCAAACTCAAAAGGTAACTAACAACTTAAGCATTTGAAAATAAGCAACTAAAACAAGACAAGAAACTAAGCAATACACTAAACTAGAGTAACAATGCAAAAATCGAATCAAGGGATGAGGCTATGGACTTTGGGTGATTCTAGAGCTAACTTATGATGTTCAAACAATGACATAAATGCTAATCCTTAGGTTTAGAACTTTAATAAGACTAATCCATTCTCATGGCACTAATCCCTTTGCTAATTATCTAATCAAGAACAAACTTTTATTTGTGAAAAGATAATCAACAAGCATTAAGATTCAGTTCTAATCTACCAATAAACACCCTAGACAATCACTCTCATGAGCTAGGAATGCAAATCTCTTGATTTAGTTGGTTAGAGAATTTTATCAAACAACTTTTGGGTGAGAAATTCCCTAAGATCTAAATCACTTTTCTCAAAGCTAATCTAGCAATAAGATCACTAAACAAGAAAGGACCTAAACATTATAATCTCTAAACATCAAAGATCAACTCTCTAATCACCCTAATATACCTCATCCAAAGATTCTAAAAAAGACTACTCACAGTTCATGATCAAACCAATAAAAACTTGTAAAAACTTGATAATAAGCATTAGAAAGAGTAAAGGGAAGAGATTAGAGAAGAAGAACTCTTGAATTGAAGTTTTTGATCCAAAGGTCTTACAAATAAAATCACCCAATACAGAGAGAGTTTCTGGAAAAGTTTAGAAATAAAAAGTCAACTAGATAATGATGATCAACAGTGTATTTTCGTCTTAAGTAAACAAAACCGCGGGCTCCATATCGGTGTGATTACACCGGTACAAAAGGCCGGTATGCGTATCGGTGTGATCCAACCGATACAAAAGGCCGATATGCGTATCGGTGTGATCACACCGATACAGCGCACCGATACTGCTTTCTTCATGTCCTTTGCGAGTTTTGATGCATGTTTTCCTTCTGTTCTTTCCCTTCTTGGCTTTCTTGCTCATTCATCAACCTCCCAATAGCCTCTTCCAGCTCTAAAATACCTGAGAAACACTTCAAATGCAACATATATACAATATCCTAAGCTAAGACTCACTAAACTTTAAATGAATGCAATCTAGCCTAAAACTATCTAATGAATGCATGTATGGATGCAAAACTATCTTATATGAGTGTTAAAAACATGCTAAAATGAGAGACTATCACCAATCCTTCCTTGTCTTGCCCACTGTCTTCTCCAAGATTTGCTTGATCTGTCTATTGGAGACTTCAACCTGTCCACTCGTCTGAGGATGATAAGGAGTAGCCACATGGTGTTGAACACCATGCTTTTTCAGCAGCTTGTTGAATACCTTGTTAATAAAGTGAGAACCACCATCACTTATAACAATTCGAGGCACTCCGAATCTTGGGAAAATGATGGTTCGAAATAGCTTAAGAATCACCGCAGCATCATTGGTTTTAGAAGCAATTGCTTCCACCCACTTAGATACATAGTCCACAGCAACCAAAATGTACTGTTTCCCAAAAGATGAAGGAAAAGGACCCATGAAGTCGATACCGTAACAATCAAAGACTTCAACTTGAAGGATGAAGTTTTGTGGCATCTCATGTCTCTTGCTGATCTTCCCTCTCCGTTCACAGACATCACATTGAGTTATGAATAGCTGTGCATCCTTGAACATAGTAGGCCACCAGAAGTCTGCTTGAAGAACCTTGGACACTGTCTTGAAAGTAGCAAAGTGTCCAGCATACTCAGAACCATAACAATTGAAAAGCACATCTCGAACTTCACTCTCTGCTATGCATCTTCGGTAAACATTGTCTAAACAATGCTTATACAAATGAGGCTCATCCCAATAGTACCTCCTATGTTCTCTCATGAATTTCTTCTTCTCATAGTCCTTGAGATGTTTAGGCTCAATGTCAGCAGTCAGGAAGTTCACAATGTCAGCATACCACGGCCTATTGGAATCAGATACAGCAAATATGGTTTGCCGAAACACGTCGTTCAAGAGTTTGTGAAGTGATGTTGTTGTTCCGGACGGGTGTCGATCGACACTACTGATGGTGTGGATCGACACTTATGGTTTTTGTCGCGAGCTCGTGTCTAGTAGAATTGATTCGCGAGTCTTCAAATTTGCAGAGTGGGTGTCGATCGACACCCGCTTGGTGTCGATCGACACTGGGATTTCTTCTGAACACGATGTGGCTTGAAAGCGAGTCTCAACGAAGTAGACATTCTTTTCAGGAAGAAAATCATCAATGGGAACGTCATCCTCGATCCTAATCTTTGAGAGATGGTCAGCTACCCCATTATCAACTCCTTTCTTGTCTTTAACTTCAATGCCAAACTCTTGAAGAAGCAAAATCCATCTCAATAACCTTGGTTTTGCATCTTTTTCTGCATCAAGTACTTTAATGCAGAATGATCAGTATGAACAATTACCTTGGAGCTATAAGGTATTGTCAAAAAATTTCAAAGGCAAAGACCACAGCCAAAAGTTCCTTCTCAGTGGTTGCATAATTCTTCTGAGCATCATCCAACGTTCTGCTGGCATAGTAGATAGCATGAAGCTTGTTTGATCTGTTCAAAGGCTGAATGGCATTCTGTTGTGAATTCAAATTTCACATCTTTGCAGAGAAGAGTAGTGAGTGCCCTTGCAATCTTGCTGAAATCTTTGATGAATCTTCTGTAGAACCTAGCAGACCCAGAAAACTCCTCACTGATTTTACAGAATTGGGTGCTTGTAAGATCGTCATCACTTCAATCTTGGCGCGGTCTACTGCGATCCCTTCTGCTGAAACTTTGTGCCCAAGTACAATGCCATCTCTAACCATAAAGTGGCACTTTTCCCAGTTCAGAACTAAGTGCTTCTCTTCACACCGCTGCAACATTGCGCATAATTTCTCCAGACAGCCTTTAAAAGATGACCCATAAACAGAAAAGTCATCTATAAAGACCTGCATAAACTTCTCAATCATGTCTGTGAAGATGGACATCATGCATCATTGGAAGGTCGCTGGAGCATTACAAAGTCCGAATGACATTCTGCGATATGCAAATGTGCCATAAGGACATGTAAACGTGGTCTTCTCCTAATCATCTGGATGGATAGGAATTTAGAAAAATGCTGAATAGCCATCAAGGAAACAGTAGTAGGGATGATTCGCCAATCTTTCCAGCATCTGATCAATGAATGGCAAAGGAAAATGATCCTTTCTGGTCGCAGCATTCAGCTTTCTGTAGTCTATGCACATCATGTGTCTTGTCACTGTCCTTGTAGGAATTAGCTCATGCTTCTCATTTTTCACCACTGTGACTCCTTTTTTCTTAGGAACCACATGAACTGGACTAACCCAAGCACTGTCTGAAATTGGATAGATGATCCCAGCTTCCAGGAGCTTCATTATCTCTTTCTTGACCACTTCCTTCAGGTTCGGATTCAACCTCATTTGATGTTCGATTGATGACTTTGTCTCATCCTCAAGGTGAATCTGATGCATGCACAAGTCTGGTGAGATACCTGAAATGTCATCAACAGAATAGCCAAGAGCTTTGCGAAATTTTCGCAGCTTGCTTAGCAATAAAGTGAGCTCTGGATTATTTAAAGAAGCATTCACAATGACAGGATAAGTCGAGTTAGGTCCAAGAAAAGCGTACCTTAGCCCTGCAGGGAGCTATGTTAGCTCAACTTTTGGAGCTTTAGCTTCACTCCAGTCGCCAAGTGAGGCAGCCATCGCAGATGTGCTGACCAGTTCCTCTTGTGCGACCAATTGCAGGATTTGCTCACTAGCATCCATCATCTTTGTGTATCCAGCAGCGACATCGTCTAAGTGCTCAGCTTCTGTTGTAGAAGTCATCAGTGCTCTCTCCAAAGGGTCTGTAGGATGGTCCTCTTGGAAGATCTCTTCAGCAAGGTTGGTGAGTAAATCGACATAAAAAGTATGCCCATCGATTGTTGGCCTTTTCATCAGCTTCTTCATGTCAAAATTCATCACCAAGTCACCAACATTCACTGCAATTCTTCCCTTTCTCACATCAATGATGGCTCCAGCTGTAGCCAAGAATGAGAGGATCTTTGGGTTCCTCATCATAAGCTAGAACCACAAAGTCTGTGGAAATCAAACAATCTCCCACTTTGATAGGGACATCCTCTAAAACACCTTCACGGATCCTTATGGATCGATCAGCAAGGACTAATGAGATCCTGGTGGCTTTGAAATCTGTCATATCCAGCCTAAGAGTAACTGAAAGAGGCATGAGATTGACATTTGAACCCAAGTCGTAGATAGACCTCCCAAACTTGTCTGAAAAGATTGAACAATCAAGAACAAAACTTCCAGGATCTGCGAGCTTTTCTGGAATCCTATTCTGAATCACAGCGCTAACTTGTTCTGATAACATCATGACTCCTTCCTCCATGTCCATGTTCTTGGTCATCATTCTTTTCAGGTATCTCCTTATCACGGGAGTGGTTCTAATGGCATCTATCAAATGAATTTCAACCACTAGTCTATCCATGATAACCTTGCATCTGGCATCAAGTAGCTCCTTCTTGGACTTCTTTGGTATCAAGGGGAAAGGGATCTTTGGTTTGTACACCCTTTCTTCTGCAACTTCCGTCTTTTATGAGCTGAACTTGTGTCGTCCGAGAGGAGCGTCGATCGACACCCTCCTGGTGTCGATCGACACTTGCTTTAGTTGTTGACTTCTTCGTGTCATCTGGACTCGATTTGTCGCGATCCTCAATGGGTGTCGATCGACACTCATGAGTAGTATCGATCGACACTTGGTCCGCAGCATCTTCAATGTCTTCAAGCTCCTCGAATTCTTCACCACTAAGACCTCTTTTCTGCACAGGTTGAAGGTGCATTCACATGGTGTTTGGGATTAGTATCAATCTTTCCTGGAAGAAATCCTTCTTGTCTATTAATAGCTCCTGCAGTTTGGGCAACTTAAGTGTCCAACTTCTTCATATGAGAGTTCAAGCTCTCAATCTTTCCGTTCAGGTCTTGGTACAGCGAATCAATCTTCCCATTGAAATCTACCGTCATCTTCTACTGTCCTTCTAGAAGCTGTTCTAGCATAGATTTCATCTCATTGTCTTGTGCAGGAGGCTTCTGGTAAGAAGAAGAACCATAGTTTATTGAATAATTGCTGTTTTGGAATGGGGGTTTTCTGAGTATAACCAGAAGAGTTTTGATTTCCTGTGAAGGAGTTCTTCTGATAATTCCCATTGAAACCCTTGTTTCCTTGCTAATTCCCAAACCTTTGGCCTTGAAAACCACCTCTGTTGATGTAGTTGACATCTTCTTCTTCACATTCATCATTAGGCTCGAATGTCTCTACCTCATTAGCAAAGTGGACTTGCTTCTTGCCCACCAAGATGTTGTGTACGCTATCCATCTTTGCTTTAACTTCAGCTATTTGGCTTCCTCCATTTGCACCAGTATGTTGTTTCCTCTCAAAATCTGCATTCTTGGTGTTGTAGCAAGAGGCCAAATTCTCTATAAGCACCATTGCATCATCCGGATATCTGGTGTTGAAGTTGCCATTGCTCGCAGCGTCTAAAGCCATCTGGTACCTCCAATCGATCCTCTTGGCAATTGCTTCAGCCAGTACGCTGCATCTCCTCCAAGAGAATATGGAAAAAGCTTGCAGAATAGGTAGTCGTCAGACACTCCGTTAGCCTTAATGTTGGATGCCAAATCTTCGAACCTCTCGTTTTGGTCCATGGAAAGGATGCTAAGCCACAAGTGTGAAGTAAGCCAGCTTCAGCTCAAAGTCATGCCTTTGTAAGGGAGGTGGGCGAATTGCAGCTCTGTTTGCGTAGAACTGGTATGGCCTGTTGTATTCGCCAAGTGTTCTTCCACGTCCAGCATTCGCAGGTGCAATTTGTACCTCTTGCTCGATGATGACAGCTTCATTCTCATCAAGTCTCTGTCCTCTGACATTCCTTCTATTTCCTTCTCCGTCGAATAGGTTACCATCTGCATCGCGTATCAAAACCACAGGCTCAGCCATCTTTTCCTGCGAAGGGTGTCGATCGATGCCAAGGTGGGTGTCGATCGACACTCGTGCAGATTTTCGGTTCGTTTGTTCTAGACGGCCGAGCTCCTAGTTGAGTGTGATTAGCTCCTTTTCTTTGTTGCTCCTGGTACTGCGATTAAGCATGCACCTGAAACCAAAAATAAGAAACTAAATTAGTAACCAAAACAAAAAAAAAACCTAGTCAAAATTCTGATACTAGATTTCGTAGGCAGCTATTACTTCCCCGGCAACGGCGCCAAAAACTTGATAGGGTCAAAGCTTTACCCAAATAAATCAACACTGCAAGTGCACAGCAATGCAGTTGAAGTATAAGGGGTTATCGAATCCCAAAGGAAGTAGATGCTACACTATGGTTTCTAGGTTCAAATTATGTTAGATCAAATCAATAAAAGTAAATTAAACTATTAAGCAAATCAGTAAATGAAATTAAAAGTGATTAAAATTCAGGAGACTAAGGCGTTAGGCAAGGATAATTATCAGGTTGAATCTGAGAATGCAGAAAATAAACTGTCAGGAACTTATTAAGAACCGTCTAGAACTCGAAACACAAATTTAAAACCAATCAACTCTCGTTGCAGAAGTTATCTATGTCTAAATTCCAGAATTCCAAATCTCTTTACAAATTCAAACAATTAAGGCAAGCATTAAACAGGTTCGATTGTTCACAAAATCTCTAAACCAAATCTCTTTGCGAATAGATATTTTGCTCATCTATGATTAGTTCAAGTTATTAATAATGCTCTCGCATCTATTAAACAACCTAGGGTTTGATTTCTAAGTGATCAATTAAGAATTCAATATAAGCACAGATCAAGATGAAGATCCAATTGATTTTCCTAACAACTTAATAATTCTACAAACTCATCATCAACCCTAAATCACACTAACCTAACTAGCAAACTACTCAGACATGGAGATGAAAGCACAAATCATGACTGAAATAAACTGCATAAAATAAGAAAAGAGAATGATACAGGGATTCGAAAAATTGTCTCCCCAAAAGCTCAGGATCAATATCTCTCTAAGTCTCAAAAACAGAAAATAATGATAATGTGTAGGCTAAACAATGCCTTCAAAACCTATTTATAGAGGTAAATTCGCGTTAGGGGCAATCTTGTAAATTGTGAGAACTTGAGGCAATTTTCTTTTCCTTGTGGAAATCGCCAAATTTGGGTAGCTTCATTGGTGTCGATCGACACCAAGGGTCAGTGTCGATCGACACCAAGGGTCAGTGTCGATCGACACCAAGGGTCAGTGTCGATCGACACCCTTCATGTATTTCGGCTCTGACTTTATCACTTTGGCGGTTTCTTCAGAATGCTCTAAAAAGCTCAAAAATCTCCCGTTAAACTCCAAATGTACATCATCCTGTAAAGACTCTAATAGAACTATAAAAATAACAAAATACTCTATAAAATAGATTTATATCATGGTAAAAAGTGTTAAAACTATGATATATCAGTGATCGAAATGCAAAGTGGTTTAATGTGTCTGAAATACAATCATGAAAAAGAGAGCAGGCCGATCGTACTATGTAACAAATTTGATTATCTCCTAACATTATAGAGTGGCTAGATATGATCGACAGGTGGAATTAGATCTGCTAATCAGGATGGGGATCTAGAATATTTTTCTAGTAGTATAAGTATAAGCATCTTGTATATGTTGTAATTGGTCGAGAAAATCAGTAAAAATATTATTCAGAAATTCTTTCTTTGTTTATTCATAATTTTGAGGATTCATTCAGTTGATTAAGTCTTCCAAGTTGACTTGATTCTCCCTACAAAGGTTGGGATTCCAATTGCGGTAAAGATCATTTTGAACTAAGTTTGCACGGACTCTGGCACAACCTTAAATAATTGGATCGTGGTCTTTATGCAATATTAGATAAACCGGATCAAGTTAGAAGAAAATAATCTTTTAGAAAAAAAAAAAAAAAAAGTTAGAAGAAATATATGCTTTTAAAAATAATTTTCTTTAATTTACTCGGACCAGTTGAATTGGAAACATTCCATACAATCCAAAACGCTCCGAAAGATGATGGACTTAAGCCAAAATAATCTAGATACAAACAAACTAATTCTCATTTTAAATTTGATAGATACAATGGCCATTTGAGTTTCAACAGGTTTCATGAGTTCAGCGCTAAAATTGCAATACAACAAAGTCAAGTCCATCAAGGCGGAAGGAGGAATAAACAAATAAATCAAGCTATTGAGAACTCAACCCAGATTATTCGTTGTGTCTAACAAGTAAAAAATCCGTCAAGATCATCTCTTTAATCTTGTGTAATTTATTTTCGATTTATTAGGTTTTCTTTTTTTTTGTTTAGATTTGTGACCAAATTTTGTTTTTTTTAGCTTTATATATAACTAGTGTTGGATGCAATGTTCACTTTTTGATTAAGAGAAACGTTGTTGTATGGGAGAGAGTTAAAGTTGCTTGTGCCAAATCATTCACCTGAAGTGGCAACATGACATATAATTAGATACCAAAGGAAACAAGTACAAGTAAAGAGTCTCCTTACCTTGCATCCCTGAATTTTCAAGGAAACCATTTTGAGTACTAACTAGAGGGTAATCCGCGCTTCGCGTGGAATTTTACATACCGCTTTATGTCAAACATTTCAATAATATAGAATATCAATTTATTTATTCATTAATTTTTTAATATTTATATTCACAAACAAAATTTATATAATCGTAATATATAATTTTAGTCTCACTTGTTAATTTTGGATTTTAAAAATAAAATTTTATTATTATACTTAAATTTCTCAATTTTAAAATTTGAGTCGATATTCATTTATACGACATAATCTTTTTCATAAACGTATAAAAGTTTTCGAAACACATTACAGACATTATTGATCTCTTTTCGTTAATGTTTGAAGTATTTCCAATATGCACTCATAATCTCTCTCTCTCTCTCTCTCTCTCTCTCTCTCTCTCTCTCTCTCTCTCTCTCTCTCTCTCTCTCTCTCTCAACATATTGAACAACCGATAACATTTTGGTCCGATTTTAACTTAACCTTTATGATCTTTTTCATAATTTCTCTTCTTCTCTCCATTTTCAATGTTTACTCTTTCACTTAAATGTTGTACAATTTATATAAAACTTTACCAATTTTTTACTCGAAGATTATGTTATACATGTTAGAGTTTTTGATATAGCAGATTTTGCCTCTTATAACATGCATTTTTGTTATTCGAGCTTTTAAAAGCTCACGTGAATATTCAAAATACATGTTTTTCCATATATTTGTAATAGTTAGAATTGTAAAAATAATTCTTGTAATTGTTAGAAGAATTCTATTCACTTGAAAAAAATTCGAAATGCATGTTTTTTCCTTCCCCCGTGTTAAGTCTATAACACACTTATAATCAATTTGTTCTTTCTAATTTAAAATTAAACAAATACTAAATTAAGAAATATATTTTTAAACTATGTATATTTTTATATGGGCTAATTCTTATTGATACTTTAAGCAATTATATTATAGATTACAATATCTTTTATTTTTCGATAATTTTTTTTTGTGTTGGTCAAAATTTTCACAAAGTTTATAATTTATATAAACTTTATAATTATAAGACTAAGTAATATTTATATTTCCTTTTAATGGATTAAACATCATAAACTCTTCAAATTAGTGTGATTATAGATCTTGTTATTTTAGATTAGAAAGTTTAATAATAAATTAATATTGTCATTATATTTTAATATTTTTATATTTTTTTAACATTTTTACATTTTAAAATGGTTTTGGATCTGAAAAGTTATTTTTGGATTTGGCAAGACTGTATATAAATATAATTGTTCTGAATTTTCGTGTTTTTATATGTATTTACCTAATAAATTAATTAAAAGTATACAATTTTCACTAATAATATGAAGTGAAAGATACAAATTAATAATATTATTATTAACATTTTAATGTATTTATTTTAAAATAAATGTTTTAATAAACTATAGAAATAGATGTGATAAAACTAAAATTATAAAATTAGAGTTTCTTTAAAACAATATATAAACTATATATTATAAAGAAATGACTCTTCAAATTCTATTCTCTAAATTAATAATAGAGTTTGCAAGAGAGCTGATGTGGCAGAAGTTTAGAGCATGTGTGATGAAGTGCCAACGTAAAAAGATAGACATCATTCTTCTTTATATATATAGAGACTATTTCCTCATTCATTTGTGATCATGAAATTATCAATCAAAACTGAATTTTCTTTTTAAAAACTTTAAATTTGTTTTAAATAAGATTTCAAAGGTTTAAAGTATTAAATGGTCTAAATAATTTTCGCCCCAAATCTCTTTATAATATTGTCTTTAATGTAAATCATATATTTTTGTCGCGGTAGTCATGTTCTTTCCACTTGGCAATATCACGAACTAGCAAAATTTTGGAGAAGATAAATGGAAAGAACATGTTGGAGAGGCAGAAAAATATCGTTGTATTCCATCAAGGCTAGAATACAATCAAACACAATCTTTCGTTGAATCACCAAATACATTAACTCTAATTCGTAGTGGTCGATCGTATGCAGGGCCGGCCCTGACCAAGCCAAATGAGGCAATGGGCTTGGCCCCCAAATTTCAGTGGCCCATTTTAAGAATTTTTTTTATATATATGTATATAGTCACTAATATTTTATGGATTTTTTAATATGAGCCTAGCAAAAATATACAAATGAGCTCAAATTATAAAATCCACTAAACTAAAGAAAAAAAAACATTTTATTAAATATAGTTTTTTATAATAATTTTTTTATGACATATAATATTGGCTCCCGTTATATAATTGGTTTCGAGCCCCCAAAATCTTAGGACCGCCCTGATCGTACGTGAAAGCATCGCGAGCATGGAAAGCAGCTCCACACATATAACTAGAGTACATGTAATAGTTATAGGTTAATGATAGGGGAGTTTTAATGTAGCCGCTAGTGAAAAAAAAAACACCTTATAATATATTTAAAAAAATTATTTTTGACCAGAGAGCATCGGTTTTAGACTTTCAGTTAGTACGATCTAGTATTCCATATGATTTTTCCAAAATTTATTACAATTGCATTATATAGGAACAGATTAATAGTTATAAAACAAATAGCCGACCTAGATTCCACAAACCGACCTTAGCTCAGTTGGTAGAGCGGAAGACTGTAGTTGGTCTCAACAGATGATCTTTAGGTCGCTGGTTCGATTCCGGCAGGTCGGATTAATTTTTTCCAATTTTAAACCCATGGCCATTACTTAAGGACAAAATGATAAATCACCAGCTTCACTATACTATTTATTCCAATTAAGTCCTTAAAACTTTGAGAATTCCAAAACAAATCCGCAAAAGCCAAAACCTCAGAAAACCAACCTCCCTCAACAGTAAGACCAAAACGAAGATTTTCAAAAAAAATGTTTCAGATTGTAGAAACAGACGAGAATCTTTGAAACACAGCTTCATGCTTCAACACACAATGTATCATCAAAACTGAAACTTCCATTGACCAAACTCTACTTACAAAGTTTCTTGATGGTTATCTCTTTACCAATAATCTCTGCAAGAACACAACCCATCTTCAAACCTATGAAACCGTATCCTATCCCGCATTATAACCACTCTATTCAACAGCTTCGACACTGCTTTGATCCAGTTGTGGCAATCACTGCACATCCTTATATTCTTCTGGATCCTAACTTCTGATCCAGGACTACTCTTCAAGATCCCATACGCCAACGCGAGCTTCTCGCTGTGGTAATTCAAGTTCTCCTCTTTCTCCTCTTCGGAGACATCCATCAGCACCAAATCAGTGTCCCGCACAAAGCCCTGAGACTTAGTTCTCTGTATCAACTCTTCTAATAGTTTGTATATAGCCTCTGTCTCTACATGAGATGTATCTCCTGCCTTGAACCGATGTATCACTCCTCCGAATTCCACCCAACTCTTTCCTTTCGCTTTACGGATTCCTTCCTTCTTCATCAACTCTCTGACCTTTTGAGCGCTATCCCATTTCTTCGTGGAGCTATAGATGTTCGAAAGCAAGACATAGTCTCCGCTCTTCGCCTTCGAAAGGCTCTGTGTCGCGGTTTCACCTAGCTCGGGGTTCTTGTAAGTTCTCGAGGAGCTAAGAAGAGACCTCCATATCACCAAATCCGGTTCTATCGGCATTGATTCTATCAACTCGTACGCTTCTTTTACCTTTCCCGCTCGGCCTAGCAGATCAACCATGGCCCCGTAATGCTCTAGCTTTGGCTGTATCGAAAACCGGCTACTCATTAGATCAAAGTACTCTTTCCCTTCTTCAAGAAAACCGCAATGGCTACACGCTGTTAAAACCCCGAGAAACGTTATAGAATCCGGCGAAACATGTTCATCTTCTATCTCTGTAAACACTCTGATCGCTTCTTTGGCTAGACCATGAGTAGCAAAACCAGTGATCATCGCGTTCCAAACCGAAACATCGTTCCTTCTAACGCTATAGAAAACCTCCCTGGAAGTTTCTATATCTCCGCACTTTGCAAACACATCAACAAGTGCAGTACACAGTATTTGATTAAGCTCAATCTTAGCATCAATCATTAACGAATACACCCACTTTGCATGGTGTTAGTCTCCGAGACGAGCACAAGCTGCTAAAGCTGAAGCGAAACTGAACTTATTCGGTTTAATATCCGAGAAACTAAGCATATCCTTGAGAGTTTTCAATGCTTCTTCGTACTGGACGTTTCTGACATAACCACCAATCATCAAGTTCCAAGTGATCACATTCCGATCACTCGCTTTACGGAGAACCTTCTTGGCTAAACCGTACTCTCCCGTTCTCATGAGACTATCAATGATAAGGTTTGTGTTGGAGACACCAGGAGACACTGAGAGGAACCAAAGAAGAAGCCGGCGAGCAAAGTATGAAAGACTGCAGCGTCTGTAAGCTGTAACCATGGAGGCAACAAGAGAAGGATATGTTCCGTATCCGAGTTTAAAGATCTGAGCATGTGCTTGAAGAACGCATTTTGAATTTGATGGAGCTTTGCATGATTCAAGAACTTGTTTCAACAACCGATGATCTACAATACAAAAGGAACAAGAAAGCATGAAACTTTGCAATGAAAATTCGAAAAAAAATCATCAAATGTTATTCACCAATATGAAATCAACATATGCGAAAGAGAGAAACTTTGAACAACGATTCAAATCAAATCTTCGCTTGGCATTAAGACAAAGGGGCCCAGAAAACTGGAGATTGATGAATTTCAGATAAACCCAGAACAGGAAAGTAAAACCCTACGAAACACAATCAGACAATGGAGTCCTCGGAAATGTCTGATCTGGATATAGAAAGAAGAAATTTCTTACCGGTGAGTGTAGTAACGTGGTTTGAAGAGGAAGATGACGAGAGAGAGGCAACGGAGAATCTTCTGATTCCGGAGATGGAAATGGAGATTCTCTGCATCTCTCCAAAACTCATTCGCTAGCTCGAATTGAAGCAACTTCCCTTTAAAGCGAAACTTCAAATTGACGACCCAAGAAGACAGATTTTGGAGAATTTTTTTTTTAAAAAAGCAAAAGTTTGAGACTTTATCTCAGTTTTTTTTTTATTTTGGTTCGTTCTTGCTTTCTGCTGCTTCTGAATTTAATTTTCTCAGCAATGACAATTACAAAAGGTGATATTAGTCAATTCATGGCAGAGCAGCAATGTTAAATAAAATGGATTCATCTATAAAACTGATATTAAGAGGGAGATTAGGACAACCTTTAGTTCAATCAAAATGTAATTGTGTTTAGGCCTAAAAGTAAGAATTGGTTGTGTAATCTATTTGAACTGATGACCGATAATTGGATTCAAGAGCTCAAAGTTTATCATGAGATCTTGTGCAATGAGAATGAGAAACAGAGAGAACATGCAAGAGCTCAAAGTTTTTTCATGAGATCTTGTGCAAACCAATGTTGAGATCAGAAGATATGGAGATGAGAAGTGGCTGAGAGTAATGCCATTCCGCTTTGAACACCCGTTTCTGATGAGCTTTTATCGATTGCGTCGGCTTACGAGCATTGTACCTAACCACGAGCCAAACAAAACACCCTTAAATCACAATCCAATCGACGAAACCTAGCTTCTTTAACTGAACCAAATAAACAGAGAGAGACATTGATTAGTGAAAGAGTTAGTTACCTGATGTCAAAAACATGGATGACCGGGTCAACTGAACCAGAGGTAATGTATAAACCATCAGGAGACCAAGACTGGTTTATCAAAGCTGATTGTGATTCACTACTGTCTTGCTTCCACCCAAACGAGTGGAGTTCTGTCTTCCTTAACCTGATATCGAACAGTCGAAGCTGTTTCTCCGGTTCCCTAATGCCGAGATTCGTTACTAGTGAACACAAGTAAAAGAAAATGACAAACCATAGTTGGATAAGTTTCTTTCTTACCCGGATTGAACCATAAACAGATTGAAGTCACAAGGATTAGAGAGAACGCTCATGCATTTATAGTCTATTTGGTGCTTGTAGTCTGCTCTACCAACTTGAACATCATACCCGTATATTCTCTTGTCCGCTCCAACCGATAAAACAACGTTCTTGTTCCTCATCCCGTCCACTCCCATCACAGCAGCTGAGTGTAGATTCCTGTGTAAAGTTTTCGATTTCCATTTGTTTTCTTCGCCGTCATCACTCTCGTTCCATAGAACAACAGCGTGATCGCTTCCTCCAGTGACAAAGCATGTGTTTTCCCAAGGCATGAACTTTATGTTGTTGATAATCCCTTTTACGTGAGGTTTGTTCTCCAGGAAAGTAACCTTCCAACACAGAAGAAACAAAGTAGCTAGTTTAAGAAACTAACGAACGAAAAAAAACAAATATACAAGTTTTCGAATAATGAATTGTGGCGAAGTAACATTTACCCCGCGTGTCTTGTTCAGATCTAGGATCGATATCTGAGAATCCCCATCGTCTGCAGTGTATACAGAGAAAATGGTGTTCCCAGATGGGTGCCAGGCCATGTCTTCTGCCCATCTTCTTTGTTTTCGAGATAAACAGTCGGTGGTACTAAGCAATGATGCAGCTAATCTGCAATCACAAAAACATAAGAGCTCACAACGGATGGATTCTTTACATGGAAAGATACAAGCTCTTTGAGCTAGTTAGGCTCTCAATATGGTTTACATAGTTTCTTCCACTTTTGGATGGAACCACTAAATTTGAATCTCTATCTAGATCTATAGAATCATTGTATTAGAATGCATTAGCACATAAGCTCCATTCGTTATGCTTATCAAGTATACTAATCCTTGTAACAAGCTTATACCATTTGTTTAATCCCTCTCATTGGTATAGTAACAATATATACAAAACAAAAAGATACACTCAACCATAAAAGAGAACAAAAACATGGGTGTAAATTCAAAGATACTAAACTTAAAAAAAACATGGGTTTGAGTTTCATATGTCAATACATATAATTCTATCCAAATCTGAGGCCCTAAACCTAAAACACTATTCCCTAAAACTCATCATTTTTATCAAGCTTACCAGTACTAAATCTCACCTCCAATAAGCGTTAGTTCCAAACTAATATCAACATAGCAAATGCTTTCCACTACAATCCACTGAGACAAACTAAAGTGGGAAAAGAAAAACCGACCTTCCAGGCTGCAGTTGCCATAAACTGAGCATGCCATCCAGAGAACTTAATGAAACATGAAAACGAAAAGACAGATATAAGAATACAAAACCCGAATTTAAAGGAAACATCAGACTAATGGGTCTTGTAGTCTTGTACCTTGTTGCAAACAGCTGCTCATTTACAGGACAAAGGATCAAGCTTCTTAACTTCCTCTTGTGCTGACTGGAGATTTGGTTGCTGGTATGACACTTGATTGTAGTTGGTGAAGAGTTCCTCGCTATCAACCGAATTAACTCTTTATGCTCCTTTTGCTCTACAATAACGAGACACAGAACAGAAAAAAAAACCAGTCAAGACTAAAATCTCACAACATATAGAAGAAAGAATACTAATGCTCAAAGAGCTTTACCGAATTTCCTTTTCGTCCCTCTATCTTTAACGTTAGGACTGTCACGAGAAGATGTTTCAGATTTCTGCTTCACAGCAAAAGTTTTGGTCTTGGACTTAGAGATACTACTACTACTTCTAGGACCAGAGCTATCACAGGGTTTTAGGGTCTTGCTGTGTGATGGAGATGCATAGTCTTTTCTGGTAGATTCATCATCATTGACATTTCTCAGAGTCTTCAATGGTTTGTCTTTCTTTGAACCACTAGATGGAACTGAAACTCCATCTTCATGGCCACGAAGGTGAGCTAACTTAGCTTTTGAATCTCTCAGGCTTCTTTCTGATTCAATAAGCTGAGAAAAACTTCAATCATTAAAAATCAAACTCTGGATATCCAGAAATGGAAGTAAAAACGAAAAAAGTTGAAATTTTTTTGAGGAGAAACCTTGGTTTGGTAGTTAGATATGTGATGCTTGAGACGCTCGATTTCATCTGAACGGTGGTCTACTAAAGCGACAAGGATTTGTTCCTGCTCTTCTCTGCAAGCGACATTAGCTTCGTCTTCTTCTTCTTCGTCTTCTTCTTCTCTTTTCAATTTTGGTTTCTTAGGCGTCGTGGGAAGCTCGCTCATTTCGGATTCCTAAAGCTTAAAAAGCCTAAGCTTTGTGGCTGGATTGGTTTCTTGTATCGATTCGACGACAAAATGGGATCCGATCGTCTCTTTTGTCCGGGACGCGATGTCTGTCTGATTTCAACAAGATTGCGATTTTTCAGGTTTTTTTTCACTCTCACGTGGAGACACAGGCTTCCCATTGGTAGCAATAGAAGAAACAATAGAAATAGAAATGAAACAAAAAAATAAAGATTTTTTTAGAAATGATAGATCATGAAATAGGCTATTTTTAGGGATGAAGAGCCAATATGTCCTTATTTGTTAAAATATAATCTTATTACCCTTCCTCTAATCTCATTATCCTTCTCATTTTACTCTCTCATTTTTACCCTCTATTCTTTTCTTATTTTAATATTATCTCAACAGAAATTAAAATAAAAACAATCCAACAAATTTAAAACCAAAAACATAATGGTATTTAATTTTTCTCAACTAAATTTCAACCACCACGGATCCCACACATCATCTTCTCCACGAATTGGTTTTGGTTTCGGGATATGTTTCATGTTTTCCAAAACAGAACATTCTCCATCTCCAAGCTCTTGGAGCACTTCAAAAGGTGAGTCAATTATTTGGTGCTCCTGCACACACATTGTCTCCTTTATATGGGCTTTGAATCTATGTAAAATCTTTTAGTCTTACACATTGTTCCTCATTCTATTTTTGATTTTTTTTTTGGATCATTGGGTTATTGAAATTGTTTCCTAAGGGTCTTACATTGGTAAACAGGAGCAGTTAGAATCGTTAAATGCGCATCAAATCATACTGAATCGTAGTAAATCGTTGTAGATTCGTATATATATATATATATATATAAAGTTTCTGGGTTCACGATCTGGGTATTACTGGACAACTAGATATTACTAAGACAGTGGGTATTACTGAGAGAACCTGGTATTACTGAGAATTGCTAAGAAAACTGGTATTACGAGAACAATTGGTATAACTAGGTTGTATTACTGATAGAACTAGTATTACGAGAACAATTGGTATAACTAGGTTGTATTACTGAGAGAACTTATATAATTGAGACATATACTAATGGTATTTGTTATTATTATTCAGGGGACAATGAATAGAGGCCATTGCACTGTTATATGTTTCGATTATGGGGGATGCTATTCAAAGGAGGGTGATGACATAAGATGGGTCTCAGGAGAAGATGAAATTCACACTTTAGTGATGATGATGTCCGTTGAGGAGGTCACTTATTCTGGGTTAATCACGAGAATATGCAGGGAGATAAAGATAGATGAAGCTAATACGCAGCTGAAAGTCAGTTACTTTCCATTGGTAGTGGGTTGTAATAAACCATCATATATCTGGAATGATGAGAATTTTTTTGGCTACCTAATGCAAGTGAATAACGCTACATGTAGAAGTGTTTTGCATGTGGAGATCGTGGAAGATGACGATCGAAATCAGGTTTTTGTGCAACCTTCAAGAGAGGATCGTGAGATTGAAAACAATGCGAGTGATGATGAGGTGTTTCCAAGTGGTATGGATGTTAATGCTGGTATGATTACTCTCCACGCAGGTGAACCATCAGAAGCCCGTGAAGCAGAACAAAGAAATGTGTCAAGGGAAGAACTTGGTGATACTGAGGATGCACATGGTATAGACGAAGTAGAAGTAAATAATGGCTGGGAAGATGGTATTGAAATTAGTCAAGATCAAGAATTCAGAAGCAAGCAGGCAGTACAATATTTAGTTCATAAAGCTTCACACTAATATTGTTTTGAGGTTGATACAGTCAAGTCTGACAAAAACTGATATGTGGTTAAATGTCGTGAAGCAAAAGATGGTTGCAAGTGGTCTTTACGAGCTGCAAAGGTGATGGAATCGGATTGTTTCTCAGTAAGAACTTACAACAAGATACATACATGCTCTCGAGCTTCTTCAGTTACAGTCAGAAACAAAAGGAAAGGGACACCGGGATTGGTTGCATCTGTTTTGCATGAAGATTATCCGGGTAAGTTTGACACTCCAACTCCAAAACATCTGATCGGTATGGTTCAAGGAAGACTTGGGGTTAAAGTATCATACTCGACTGCTTTGAGAGGGAAAAAACAAGCTGCAAATGATGTGAGGGGAAGTCCAGCGGAGAGTTACCAGCTGGTGTATTCTTATATGTACATGCTAGAGGCGATGAATCCTGGTACACGAACTTATGTGGAATTGGATGAAAACAAAAAGTTCAAGTATCTATTCTTTGCGCTAGGAGCTAGCATTGAGGGATTCCAAGCCATGAGAAAAGTCATTGTTGTGGATGGAACCCACCTTAAGACTGGATATGGTGGTGTTTTAATAGTTGCTACAGCCCAAGATCCTAATCATCACCATTATCCAATTGCGTTTGGTGTAGTTGATGGTGAGAAAGATGCTAGCTGGATGTGGTTTCTGAATAGGTTGAAATCAGTGGTACCAGATGATCCTGGATTGGTGTTTCTTTCTGATAGAAACGCAAGCCTCATCAAGTCGGTGCAGGCGGTGTTCCCATTGTCTGAGCATGGGTATTGTATACAACATTTGTCACAGAATGTGAAAGCAAATGTCTATTACGTCAACAAAGATACATGCGTGAAGAAGTTCAAAGAATGCGCTCATGCATATACAGAGAGTGAGTTCCTGACACTTTATGATGCTTTTAGAACCAAGTATCCTGCTGCGGCTGAGTATCTCGATGGTAGTGTTCGTGTTGATAAATGGGCAAGATGCTATTTTCCAGGAGAAAGGTACAACATAGACACCTCCAATATTGTAGAATCTATTAATGGTGTTCTTAGGAAAGCAAGGAAGTACGCTCTATTACCAATGATTGACGTGATTGTTGAAAAAGTGGCTGAATGGTTTAATAAGCATAGGAACACTTCTGCAGAAGGGCCACAGAGGCTTGTGCCTTACGTGGATAAAGAAATTCATAAAAGATCGCCGGAAGCAAAGAAATTAATGGTGTATGAGTTGAACGCCTTCTTCCTTGAATACAATGTCATTGGAAAAGATGGGAAGTCCTATTTGGTGGATATGAAAAGGAAAACTTGTAGTTGCAGGTGCTTTGATATAGACAGATACCCTTGCGTTCATGCAATAGCCGCTGCCATCTTTTTAAGTGGAGGCACGGACCTCCATCTACAACAGTTTTGCTCAAAATATTATTGGATGGAGGTATGGAATTTAGCGTACTGCAGGACGATTTATCCAGTACCCCACAAGTCTGATTGGATTGTTCCTGACCATATACAACAGCTGGTTGTCATACCACCAGATTATGTCGCAAAGGAAGGAAGACCTCAAGAAAACAGATTCCCATCAGTTGGAGAACACCGAGGAAGAGGGAGAGGAAGAGGAAGAGGGAGAGGGAGAGGCAGATCGGGGCTTTGGTCATATTTTGATAGTGAAAATAGCGAAGCTGGTGAAAATGTGTAACTCGTTTCTGTTTATTGTGTCTTCGGAATACTAGGCATAACTGGTGCAACTGGTTGTATTTCAAGAGTATGATTTTTAATATATTTTCAAAAATTATTAGAAAATCAAACATTCAATGTGAAACAAAGAAATGTTGGTTAGGAAAAATAACAAATAAGTTATGTAAAACATGTATCAACTGGTTTTCGTAAAATGATTACATAATTGTTTGTTATAATGACATTCACACAACAAACACTATATACTTCTATGAACACTTCCTCAATACTAACCACCATATGAAGGCAAACACACATACGATGCATTTCAAAACATTTGAATGTACACAAACCTCTAATTTAGCAATTTAATGATTACAATTACCTGTAAAACTAGAAATATAAATTTTATTATAAAGTAAAACTAAATAAAGTTGAAAACACCCAAAAGTACAACTATTTGCAAATCGGTAAAACTAATAAACTGCATATAACTAAGTGCAATTTTGACGGCGTCCACGTAAGCAAAAAACGGCGCACATGTCCATTTGGCGGCGCACGTGTCTACTCGGCGGGTTTTTATTTTATTTTGGGACGGGTTCCCCACTTTTCATCTTTTTCCCCCTCATCCGGTCCGCAAATCTCTCACTTTTCCCACTTTTTCCTTTTCCCTTTCACCCCAATTTTCCTTCTCTCTCTCTCTCTTCTTCTTCTTCCTCCTTCCCTATTGCAGCGATTTCTGGGTTTGAAGCTCAAAGGTACCTCTCTCTTATTCTTCTAGAAGCACCTTACTCGTGATTTTGTTCGGGATTCGTCTAGGGTTCGGATCATTTGGGATTCATCTAGGACTCGGGTAATTCAAGATTCATTTAGGGTTCGAGTAATTTGGGATTCATCTAGGGTTCGGGTAATTCTGGATTAATCTAGGGTTCGAGTGATTCGAGATTAATCTAGGGTTCGAGTGATTCGAGATTAATCTAGGGTTCGAGTGATTCGAGATTAATCTAGTGATTCAGATTCATCTAGGGTTCGGGTAATTCGGATTCATCTAGGGTTCGGATAATTCGGATTCATCTAGGTTCGCAATGAGATTCGAATTCATCTAGGTTTGTCTACTGTTTTACATATAATAATACTGAACGTAGTAATACTGAACGTAGTCATACTGAACGTAGTCATACTGAACCTAGTAATACTAGCTTTTGCTCTCTTGTTACAGGATCAATGGACCCTAATGATCCAAACTACGCTGCCAAGAAGAGGGCTAAAGCAAACATAGACAGACTTTATCACATCGCTGATGGGGACTATGGCATTCCGAGAATTTGTCCATGTGGTGGACGAATCATTGAGAATGTTGAGAAGATTCAACCATCTGAATCCTACCAAGGAAGAAGATATTTTACCTGCAATGTGTATGCGGTGAGGGTGAGATCAATTTATTTTGTTTTCAGAGTTTAATGGCATTATTGAACATGAGATTTTCGTGTCTGTATGTGCAGGATGATGGCTATCACATTCACAAATGCTGGGAACTTGCTGTTGAAGAAGAAGTTGAGAGAGTAAGGAAGGAGCAATCTGAGGCCATTGAAATCCTTAAAAATCAAATGACCAGCATCCTAATGGGGCATATATTCAAAGGTGATCAGATTGACAAGCTGACGGAAGAAGTTGAAAAGCTGAAGGAGGAAGTTCAGAAGCTGAAAAGCTGAAGGAGAATTGTCTGCTTTGTAATGTTTTGTAATAGACAAATCTTAGTTTGTGTTTTTCAAATTTATTGTTAAACTTATGCAGTTTTATGACTCTTAATTAGTTATAAACACATATGATAGCATTGTTTAAAAAGTAAAACTAAAATCCATAACACAACATAACATATGATACAATAGTTTTAAAAGTAAAACTAAAATCCATAACACAACACAACATCAACTTCCAAACTTGGTTATTACACTAAATTTCAAACTTAGTTCTTCCTAGGCCTCTTTCCCCTGCCCTTCTCATCTGTGAATGGAGGCAGCAAATTTTGGGAAAGTTTTCTGGTCCTCTTACTCGGTTCACCTTCAACCGCAAGTTCGGACCGTGTAACTCTCCTCCCATATATCTTAAACCTTTTGCCTCCTCTCACTACCAATCTGCTACACCTTTTCATTGATATATGAGCACAATCCTCTTCCTCTTCTCCTCCATCTAAAGGAACTTCCTCTTCTGTTCCCTTCTCTCCACCTCTAGATGTGTATAAGAGACAGGCATATAACTAAGTGCAATTTTGACGGCGTCCACGTAAGCAAAAAA
>JAHZTW010000005.1:6255194-6276269 GCA_020283515.1 Alliaria petiolata
CTTGAAGTCCCTCTTCTCCTCCTTTCTCTACGTCCAAAGTGGTGGTTTCCTCAACCAGCCCGTCGTCCTTCTCCTTGTCCTTCGAACCCTGCAATCCAATATAGTAGTGTTACCAAGTCTGACTATTTTAAAAAAACAAGATGCATCCATGAAATCGTATTAATTACCTGATTTTTCTCCAATCCATCATCGTTATTCCCAATATGAGGACTGAAAGCACTATAACCCGCATCCTCATACTCCCTTCGAGCATCTAACTGCTCCTTGACATAACCTTCCACGGCTACGATTCTTTTCTCTAAGCCACCTACCTTCTCATTCACTTCTGAGAACCATTTCTCCATTTCAATCTTAAGATTCTGTACTACCCCAACCAATTCGGTCAAAGATGCATTCTCCTCTGATCCAGTGACAACATTGGTGGTGGCATTGGCTTCATTCACAGGTTGCTCCTCTAGCAGGGCAGCCACATCTTCTGCATACATCTGCTAAAAACAGACCGGCTTATCTTCCTCGAGAATACACTTCAGCCAACTCCCAACAACAACATCATCAACATCATCATCATCATCTTCTTCAGTAATTCGGGCCAACATAGCTTCTTACTCGTTGTAAGAGAACAAGATGCTATCAATCTCCTGTGAATATAAACAAGGATTACAATTACAATCATAAATAAATAAATAATATTCAATTTTAAAACGTTAAAAATAAAGTAATACTGACCTTAGTTGTACCGAGTGATTCATTGATTTCCTCAAGAGAAAAACCTTTCATAGCACTTTTCTTAAACTTGGTCTTACACATTCTCGGGCAAACCTTCTTGGCAGATGGAACAGCTTCTCGGAATTTCTTCCTTAGAGATGGAATTGCCTCAAAGGCAAGAAGCTACAAACACAACAAATAATTTCATATACCTTCAAACCAAATGAAATAAAAGTAATAAGGACAATTCAAATTTACCTCCAAAGGAATGCAGAAACTTGGATAAGCCCAATTTGTTCCGCTAACAACCCCTTTGAAATAATCCACAGTATGCTGGATCTCTTGCATATTGTTATCAAAAGACAATCTCCCCCAGGGAAATGTCTTACACAAGTGTAGATCACTCACTGCTCTTTGAAAGAATCGATCCACGCAAGTAGCATCTTCTCCTACCTTAGATTGTCCGATGATGACGCTTGATAAAAAGAAGAGGATAGCCATCTTCAATCGATCCGGAGAATATCGCATTTTCAAGAATTTCTCTTTCACATCAGAATATCTTATTTTTGATCCCATCACAAAGTACTTCTCCACGAAAACCATGCTGCCCAATTCATCATGGTTAGGAGGATAGCTCCGACAGCTTAAACCCGAGATGAGAGCATGTTCCCGTAGAACATACCGAATGGGCACGCCATTCACAATGAACCATGCTTCCTTTGTCTTCTCCGTAACTGCCGTTCGAAGAAGCAGCAGCCACATCCCCATTACCTTGTGGTTTCTGTCTTTGTGCATGTGGAAAAAATGCTTGAATTGAGGGTGATGCAAAAACCAACTCCTTTCCTCTGCTTTAAGCGGATACTTTAACCCACCTAGAAGCAACTCAACTGCTCCCGTGATATAACACCTTGTGGAGAGCTTGATTTTTTTCACATACTCCCTTGGCTTGAAGTACATCTCCATAGGAAGCATTGGTTGGGTTCCCTGCAACAAATAGTTGTACAAAGTGTTACTTTTTTTTCCAGAAATTTCTAGCTTACATAATGAACTTTGTATTACCAGTTTTACCAAAAAACTGAATATTTCTCAAAACACGAATTCGGCATAAATTTGGAACAAAAAACACAAATTATTTCACGAAAATGATAACCAACCCATAAATGATGTAATTTAATCCAACTCAAAACTCTATTCCGCTTCAACCATTGCAAAATCAAAACCTAAGTGATGACGGTTCTACATACCTCGAACTCGTCGTCCGTCACTGTTCGGCTGTCTCCATCGTCTCCGTCTCCATCGTCTCCGTCTCCGTCGCTTCTGTCTACTCTGTTGTCCTCCGAAGAGTCTGGGTCTTCGTAGACAATCTGAGACCTTGTCTCACATCTTTCAACCGCCATTGGATCCGTATCCTCTGTTGGAACGACTTCATCCAAAGCATAGTTTGGCCTTTTTGTACGCGCCATAAATCCTGGGATCAATGGGATTCCGAATCAATGTCTGAGAACTTGAATCGACTCATCAAAATCGATCTCATGCAAGACACAAAACCAACATGATAATGACACTTATCTTTTTTGATTTGCTGCGAAATTGATTGCTCTATTCTTAGAGTTTGCTTTAGTTTTTCTTGCAACTCGAAATGGTCCCGATCAATTGGGTTTCGTACGTTTTTTCTTCTTTCAAATTTTTTTCCCTAATTTCACTTTGATCCGATGCAAAGGGAAAGAGAGTAAACTAAGATCCGCGAAGTATGGATTTGGGTGGGTTTGAGGCGGTTGGGTCAGTAATATATTTAGTTCATTAAGGACAAAATCGATATACACCACCTTTTCCTATTTAAAAGAAATGTTTAATTAAATGACAAATATAAGAGGGGTATATGAGATCATTCTTAGACCGAGAGGGGTATCTCAGCCATTGATCCTATTTTTAGAGTGAATATATATCCTTTTACAATTAATTAAAGAACTATAGTCAAACCTCCATACAATAATATTCGATAAATTAATAATCGCTATAAATTAATAAATTTTGTCGGTCCCGAGTCGGACCAATGTAAAAATTAGTTAAATTCGATAAGATAATAAGATAATATATTTTTTGAAACTCTTATTTAAATATATGGTCCTAGTAATAAGATAAAATAATAATTAAAAAATATAGGCTTATATGTATATAGTAAAATATGACTTTATTGTTGTGTTGTTTTTCTGAAAATTGGATTCTTGCTCGAGTTCATCTCTAATCTTTCGTATTGCATCAATAATTTTTGGGGTTGTTTTCTTGATTTGCATTCAAAAATTATGAAAAGTTCTACAAGGTATAAGTGATTCCTGACGCGTAAGTACTACATCATCAATATGTAGGACGTTAGCCACAATTTTTTATAAACTCTAAACTTACGAGCATGTATCATTTTTATCTGGATAGTCGAATATGCTATTGATATCTATTTTTTTGATAATTGAGATTATTAATCACAACTTTATGTTCATGAATGTTGTTTGGCTCATCTTCCAAATTCATTGATGATATATCTCATGAACAAAGTTTGCACATACTGTTGAAAACAATTTGCTATTGTCTCTTGATGAAAAGTTCAAATAGAAAAATATCTCTATAAATTAATAACACTATAAAATAATAAAATTTTGAAAACTGTTGGATTCCTAATGGCTACGACATTACTGCTCCGAAGGGCCAAAATCGAAACTTCTCTGAGACATAATATGAATTTTAAGGTAGGGAGATAATAGCCTATGGACCTGGCCGAGGAAGGATCGCTAGAGGGGTTAGGGCTGTTCCGGATGACATCACACTCATACCGATATCAGATGTAAACGTGAGGTGTGGAGAAGTTGGATGTGACAACTTTGTTGCAGAAAATCTAAGTAGTGATCAAGGTAAAAACCTTCTCAATTGACGTTTTATCCTTTTCCCAAGTATTGACATGTTTATATGCTTACGAAATTGGGTTTTCTGTTTGTTTTTATTTTTATTTTCTCAGAACTTCCTATTAGAAAAACGGATGAAGCTGACGTTTGTGACATGATGGGAATGCACCTAAAATCACTTAACGGATCACTTGAAGAGATGAAGCACATATTGCTCGCTAGTGGAGACTCCGACTTCCTTGACACGATGATCAGATTGAATAGTCAACCAGATGTATATCTAATGCTAGCGCAGCTTGTAAGTCGAAGGATTTCACCCATCCTGGGACTATGATAAATGGAGGGGGACCTTTCCTTCCGCCACCTTAAGAACAGACAAAGTCGGCCAGAGATATTGAAGTAGCCCCTAAACCAACTTTTTCATTTCTTAGAATGGTTTGTCTGTCTATCTAAGTGTTTATTTCATTTCTCCAACACCGTAAGTTTATATTATGATTTGTGTTAGCTATTGGTGTTGTGTTTAAGTATGGGTTATGTTATGTACTGTGTATTTTTCTAGTCGACGTCAAATCCCTAGAATGTTTCCAAATATTGATTTTCGGTTTTGGTTCAGACTATTCGGTTATTAGAATTATTCGCTGTTGACCCAAAAAAAAAGAATTATTCGGTTATTTGGTTTCGAATCAGATTCATTTGTTTATTAAATATACTCTTCTTCTTTTTTTTGTATACAGTAATGAACAAAACTTAAACAATATACATAAAGACAACATTAGCGTAGTTATATAGATTAGATGGGGCATGAGATCTAGACATTCAGAAACAAAGGAAAAGATAGCAAAAAAAAAAAAATCACAAGATTCACAACTCTGTATCATGTAAAAGTATTTTGAGGCGTTTAGAGCTTTGATAAAACAGAAATACCTTATCATTGTCAACTTCATTCTGTATCTGTTCTTGAATCACTACATCACCAATCTCGTTCTGAGATATTCCATTACCTACAACAGAAAACAACATGAATGTCTTTGCTACATTAACCCTAGAACAAATGATAATCCCTCAAATATACACATTTGACCAAATTTGATCTAATTGGCTTTGTATAAGAAAAGTTGAGGTGTGAAAAGATCCGATTGATCCCCTGCTTTCTGGTGCATTTGAAGACACTCCTAAGAGCCTCTAGATCATATTAAAAGTCTCCTAAACGCCAAAGATGAGTCTGCAATGATCCATATGAGTCAAGATACGAAATTAGTCAGTTTTGGTTCACCCGGTATGTGATAAAGATAAAACCTAAAATATCTAATAATTTGAAACAGAGAAAGAATTAGTTTTTCACGTTATTTTTTTAAACAAAACATCATCTAATAATATATTAAAAAATACAATTCAACCAATCATAAAAAAAGTATCATAGAATTTTGAAAATCAAAATATCAAATAACATTAAGATTTGCAAACATCGAACAAAATGGAAAAAAAAACAAATAAAAAAAATCTTAAACATCTTATATTATGGAACATACAAAATATAACAAAGATCAATGATTAAAAACAGCACTATATAGAAAAAAATATTAAAATATATATCTTATTATATAAAATAGGATACGTCAAAGTTGCTAATTCACATGATCGCAACAAGTGTCGATTCAATCGATACGATTTTGACATGTGTCGTATTTAATTTGTTAATAAAAAGAAAAGTAAAAAAGAATTTGCTAAAAGAAAAGAAAAAAAAGAATAAAAGATATATGAAAGGAAAATAAAAATAAAGGTAAATAAGATTAATTTTAATTCGTTAATAAAAAAAAGAAAAAATGAAATTTGCTAAAAGAAAAGGAAAAAGAAATTTTACGCTAAAAGATAATTTTACATGCAACAAACTAAGGAATTTTATTGCAAAAATTGAAAAAGGATATATACAAATTAAGAAAAGGAAAATAAAAATAAAACGTAAATAAGATTCATTTTAATCTTTTTAAAAAAGAAACTACTGAAAAAATAAATATTGAAAGAGATATATGCAAACTAAGAAAAGGAACATAAAAATAAAAGGTAAATAAAAGTTTATTAAAATATAATTCTATGTATTAAAATATTAATAAAATAAATTTTTGCTTTATAAACAGAACGTCATAAAGAAACATATGTTATTTTTATTATGATTATAATTTATTAAATACAAATCAAATAATAATTCTAAAAAAGAAATGATTAAAAACAAGAAAAAGTAAATAAATATATAGTTCAATGGAAATCTAAAATAAAAAAAAAAGTAAATAAAATTAACTATAATTTAGCAAAATATACAATCTCATTATATAAAGCTTATGTTTCAAAATTGCTAATTAACATGATCGTGAAACCCTTTTAAAGTCTATCGATTAAATTTTGACACTATCGAATAGATTTTGTTTGAGAATAGAAAATTTATATTTGTAGTTTTTACACTATAAAATTTTATATTTTTTTTAGTTTTATTTTTCTTCACAATGATCATATTTTATTTTCAAATAATATTTTACCGTTTTAAAATATTTTATTCAAAATCCGCATATATGCGGATCCTATTCTAGTATATATATACGAGTCCAAATTACCTAATAAAAAGGATTTGTAATTCCATCATGTTGTGCGTTCGATGGTTACAGACTTTGATCAGAAATAAATTAACAAACTCTATCGGTTACAATTATTCATAACTCATTGATTTATTATCTAAAACAATAATTTTATAAAATCTTGCAACATCAACAGTTTTTTTTCTTCAATAATTTTGTCATGAGTTTTATTGCTAAAAATGTGGATTCTTTTTTTTTAAATAATATTTTGTTAGTATGTCGTATGGAATAACTCACTAATTTTCAATGTAAAAAATAAAAATAACAATAAAAATTAATACATTTAACAGATTAAGAATGGGAAAATTGCATTTTAAACCCTCAAAGTAGGATTCACTAGCACTTTAAACCTTCACACTTTAACACTCTCACTTTAAACCTTCAAGGTATAAAAACTAACACATTAAACTGTCAAAGTAGGTTCCGAGTTTCCGCCGCCAAATCAGTAAACAGAAAAATTAACTCCGTTGACGGAACAGTAAAAGGTGTTAACTTATTACAAAATGTGATTAATATTTAATTATTGTTTTACTTGTTTCATTTAAAAAAAAGGAAAAAACCAAAAAAAAAAATGAAAGACACACGGGACAAAAACTAAAGAACCCCCAAATCGATTTAGGGATCTAGGGTTCATGAGAAAAAAAAATCCAGAAACACTAAAGAGATAGGAGGGGGGGAAACCGAGAATCAAGAAGAAGAGACGACCACGTTGTAATCGAAATGCGGTAAGTGTAGTTTCTTTGTTGATTTCGATTGTATTTCAACTTCTCTGTTTCTGGTTCGATTTCTCTGATTCAAACTCAAAATCACAAATCAATTATCATTGATTTGTTTGCTTTCGATTGTAGTTCTGTTCGATATCTCTGCTTTTAGTTATGTTTGATTCCGACGAGGGATTTTTATTTTTCTTCTGAATTTGTAACTTTGTTTTCTTCTGGATTTGTGAGTTTTTTTTCTTCTGGATTTGTGAATTGCGAATTATTTGTTGAAGTTAGTGTTGGTTCTCGGTTAGATTTTGGGTTTAGTTCGATTGTTTGTTTTTGATATTCAATAGAAGGAATGTTATTAATTGTTCTAGCTATTGCGAGTGTAGATTAGGATTCACGATGGTTTGTTATTCTTATTTCTAACTTTCTATTTTCTTAATGCAGTGACGATGTTATGCTAAAACTCAAAATCCAATTTGGTGGTACTATGAAGAAAGAGAATGAAGATTACAAGTATGTAGGATTTGGGGTTTTCACTCTGAAGAACCCTAAATCCCCAAATCGATTTGAGAGTTTGATATATATGTCTCGGTTTTGCCCGAGTTCTGTTTTTATTTCGTGTTTTCTGCCTTTAAAAATTTTATTGTTTTTTCTTATTTTTTTTTGATTTTTTTTTGTCGATTCTTATTTGTTTTTGATAAACTGAACTAATAAACAATAATTAAATAATAACCACATTTTGTAATAAGTTAACACCGTTTACTGTTTCGTCAACGGAGTTAATTTTTCCGTTCACTGATTCGGCGGCGGAAACTCGGAAGCTACTTTGACAGTTTAATGTGTTAGTTTTTATACCTTGAAGGTTTAAAGTGAGAGTGTTAAAGTGTGAAGGTTTAAAGTGCTAATAAATCCTACTTTGAGGGTTTAAAATGTGATTTTCCCGATTAAGAATGCAAAAATAGGTGTTCAGAATCCAACATGATAAAAATAATAAAAGTCAAACACTTATAATGCATCTTATAGTTTTTAGGAAAGAATGTATATTTGTTTCCTATTCTTCAAAATTTAATATAAAAATAACTAATTCACTAACAAAAATAAATAACTTGCCAAAATAAGACACCAAAGGTTTGAATTGGCTAAATAACAAAATATAATTACCTAAAATATATAAATTCTCAATTTATTACTTATTTGACTTTAAAATTTGGATATTATTTTGTTGATATAAATAATATTGAAACTTGTGGGTATAAATATATTGAGTCTAAGAGAAAAAAAAATCATTGACTCCAAAAATATAGGGACACCTTCTCCCTCCCTCTCATCTATGTGAAAGTCGTGTCCCTTTTTCGACTTTGTAGATGTCAAACGGGTCAGTCCGCGTCCAAACGGGCTTGTCCGTGGCGGGTTCCATTTTTTCTTGTCCGTGCAGGTCGGCCCGCCGCGGGTTGGGAACAACAAAACATAAACCCAAACCCGCCCGCCCTTATTTAACGGTTTTGCGGGCTGGCCCGCGGGCTTCTTAAAACCTGTAATTTTTCTCTTTAAAACCTGCCACTTATGTGTTTGTAAAACCTGACTGAAGAGTTAAACTCAAACTGCGCAGGCTGTATGAACAAAGACGGGAAAGAGAAGAGTCGCAAGAGAGTATTGGAGATTGAAACACTCGCAAGAGATTATTGGAGATTGAAACACTTTACATGAATACAGACGTACCATAATGAGTCCGAAGCTCAAAACACCACCACACAACAAACTAATTTGTCCTTGAACCTAGATATGAATTCTGTTTTGAGTACTAAATCTTTAATTTTGCAATATAATATGCTGATAACTGGAAGTTCCACTAAGTACCTAAAAATACATATATAGACTAGGCAACAAAAACTGCAGAGAAAAGACACTAGAGTTGCAGGGGAAAAAAATATCCTTGTATATAAAATCACAAATAGTCCTAGCATTAACACTGCTAAAAGGTGATAAAACAGTTAGCCTACAAAACCCACGTAATGGAAAATACTAGCTCAAGACAAAAATAAAACTATAAAGGAGATACGAAATGTGCAGATGTAAACAAAATAGCCAAGTAAAGATCAGAATGAAGGATGTTGCTGTGATGATTAATCAGCTGAGAGAATGGAATTATAGCATCAAATTTATCGGCTCATACTATAAGACCCAATAAATTCCGCAACAGTTACAAGATCTGGAGTTACTGGATTACGATGGCCAGAAAGAAAGAGTGACCAAGGAAGAGAATCTAACCATGCACAAAAATCTTCGGGTCATCATGCACTGATCTGTCCAATTCTTCCACCACTCCCACCACCGTAACCACTCCCACCACATGCACTGATCTGTCCAATTCCAGTCCTGCACTTCAAATAACAACAATGCTAACTGAGATCAATTTACCAAGAATCTGATGAAAGCAAAGATAGAATTTCGATAAAATAGAGTTTGAAGCTTAAATCTGTTTTTGATTGCTTAAATGATAATGGGTTACAATGAGTTGTATTTATACAAAAGGATAAGGAAACACTCTTGCAAAACCCTAATGCCAGCTGCTTTACTCTTCGGATATGGATGCCAGTACATCGTACCGGTTTTGAACATTAACTCCACCTGTTGTACGAACCTGCAACACTTCCTTTTGCTCTGTTTTAGTGTTGTCGTGTTGCAGAGATAACCGTTGTGAATCTGCAGTGGGCTTCAATATCTCTTTCACCTTGGGCCTCCATTCCTTACGGCCCAATGTCACTTTGTTTTCTGAAATGACACCGTTTTGGCCATTCACATTGATAGCCCCTCTCAAAGTTGGCGTTGGTGGCACATCTACGCCAAGTTTGAACCGTAAGGAGGTGAAAGCGTCAAATGGCAGAGACTTGGTGAATATATCTGCGATTTGAAGCTGAGACGGAATATGATGCACAACTAAGGAACCAAGACCAACTCTCTCTCGGACATAATGATGGTGAGTCTCGAAGTGCTTGGTTCGGGCATGATAGGCTGGATTCGCAGTCAAATACACTGCAGAGAGGTTATCACAGTATAACTCTGGCGTGTTGTGAAGAGGAAGACCAAGCTCTCTAAGGACAGAACTTATCCAAGTGATTTCTGAAACTGTTTCAGACATTGACCGATACTCTGCCTCTGTGGAACTCTTTGCCACTGTATCTTGCTTCTTTGAAGACCAAGAGATGAGGTTGCTGCCAAGAAAAGTGCAAAAACCGCCAGTAGATCTTCTTGTAATGGGACAACCAGCCCAGCCCAATCACTGTCACTGTATGCTCTTAATGTGAAATCAGTGTTTTTTGAAAATGAGATTCCCATTGTAATCGTACCTTTGATGTACATTAAGATCCTTTTCAGTAGATTGTAGTCAGAGATGGTTGGTGAATGCATCTTTTGGCACACATAGTTGACTGCAAATTGAATATCTGGTCTTGTCAAAGTGAGATATTGGAGCTTACCAGCAAGACTTCGAAAGTATGTTGGATTTGAAAACAGTTCATTCTGATTTGGCACTTTGTTTAGCTGCAGAGGAAGAGGAGTAGGCATCGGTGTACAATCACTCATTGATGCAACTGCAAGAAGATCCTCTGCATACTTTTGTTGAGACAAAAATAGCCCCTCTGAATGAAAATGTGCCTGAATTCCGAGAAAGTATGACATTTTCCCAAGATCTTTCATTATGAAATTTTGATGTAGATCCACAAGAAGCTTCTTCATAGTCTCTGAATTGTTACCAGTAATCAACATGTCATCAACGTAGAGTAGAAGCAGAATGATGTCTTTCCCATGAGCATAGATAAAGAGAGAAGGATCAGGCTTACTGCAGATAAACCCAAATTACTGCAGGAAACTTTGTTGCCAAGCTTGAAGAAGCACAGAGCCAGTTGCAGGCTGCAGAGATGCATATATATCTTGAAAAGGAAAAACTGTTTCATCAAAGAGGACATGCCGACTGATGTAGACACGGCCTGTTGGTGGATACAGGCATCTGTAGCCTTTATACTTCTCATTGTATCCCATAAAAACACATTTGAGTGATTTGGGATCAAATTTGTTTATTTGATAGTCCCTGAGAGTAGGAAACATGCACAACCAAACGTTCTCAAGGCAGTATACTCAGGAGTCTTTCCATGAAGCTTTTGATAAGGAGAGACATTGCTCTCAAGAGCTGAAGTTGGAAGAAGGTTGGTCAGAAAGTTTGATGTGAAAAACGCTTCTACCCAATACTTTTGAGGCAATTTACTCTGAAACAGCATGGAAAGACCCAACTCTGTAAGATGTCTATGCTTTCTTTCTGCAAGACCATTTTGTTGAGGAGTGTGAGGACATGAAACATAGTGTTGAATTCCACTTTGTTGTAGATGAGAAAGAAACGTTTTGTTTACAAACTCACCACCTCCATCACTTTGAAAAATACCAATCTTTGTATTGAATTGGTTTTCTACTAGTTTCTGAAAGATGAGAAAGATTGAACAGAAATCTGACTTGTGCTTCAATGGATAAAACCAGCAATACCGAGACCAATTATCAATAAAGATTACATAGAATCTGAAACCTTGTACTGAAGTAATTGGTGCAGGACCCCACAGATCACAGTGTATACGCTGAAGGGGTTTTGAAGCTACAAATTCAGAATCAGAAAAAGAAAGTCTTGAACTCTTCCCAAGTCTACATGACTCACACAACAGACCGGTACTTTTATTGATAGAGATAGCTTTTGAAGATGAAAGTTGTTGAAGAATCTGATTATTTGGGTGACCAAGCCTCCTATGCCAAACCACATCACTCACTGCATGTTGTCTAGAGGAGAAGAACACCTGAGATTGACTAGAATCCTTCAACACATAGAGCCCCTCACTGTTTCTTCCGAGCATTAGTGTCTTCTTTGTTACCTGATAGTCTCTCATTTTAGCATGTTTTTAACACTCATATAGGATAGTTTTGCATCCATACATGCATTCATTAGATAGTTTTAGGCTAGATTGCATTCATTTTAGAGTTTAGTGAGTCTTAGCTTAGATCATTGTATATGTGTTGCATTTGAAGTGTTTCTCAGGTATTCTAGAGCTAGAGGAAGCTATTTGGAGGATGATGAATGAGAAAGAAAGCCAAGAAGATGAAGAACAGAAGGAAAACATGCAACAAAACTCGCAAAGGACAAAAATGAAGTTGTATCGGTGTGATGTATCGGTGTGATCACACCGATACTCATATCGGTCAGACGTATCGGTGTGATCACACCGATATTGAACCCGCGTTTCTGTTTACTTAAGACGAAAAATACTGTTGATCATCATTAGGCAGTTGACTTTTATTTCTAAAACTTTTCCAGAAACTCTCTCTGTTTTGGGTGATTTTCCTGTAAGACCTTTGGATCAAAAACTTCAATTCAAGAGTTCTTCTTCTCTAATCTCTTTCCTTTACTCTTTCTAATACTTATTATCAAGTTTTTACAAGTTTTTATTGGTTTGATCATGAGTTGTGAGTAGTTCTCTAGAATCCAAGGTTGGTTAGATCTAGGGTGTTTAGAGTGTTAATCTTGATGTCTATAAGTTAATTCTTCCATATCCCCTCTTGTTTGATGTTCTTAATGCTAAATTTCAACCTTGATCATGTTGAATTAGATTTTTAGGAAATTTTCTCATCCAAAAGATTAGTAAAATTTCTGGTTTATTTAAGCAAGAGATTTACATACTTAGCTCATGAAAGTGATTGTCTAAGGTGTTTATTAGCAGATTAGAACTGAATCTTTATGCTTGTTGCATCTTTAATCACAAATGAAAGTTTGTTCTTGATTAGAAATGTGATAAAAGGATTAAGTCCATGAAAATGGTTTAATCTATTCTTGAAGTACTAAGCTTGGGGATTAGCATTTATATGAGTAGATTGACATCATTGATTACACTTTTAAGCACTTGAAAATCAATACCATACCCTTGGATTCATCTTTCCATAATTTACACAAAGCTTTTAAAAACTCTGTTTTTGCTTTCACTTGTTTTTGTTTGTTTTAACTTATCTTGAAGATAGCTTATCTTTCACCTTGTTTAATGCTACTAGTCACATATCAAAACCTTCACTAAACTTGCTTAGATTAAGAAGTTTTATGAATTCCTTTTGTTACAACAAACCCATATGGATTGATCCTCAAATACTACAATGACATGTGTAGTAGGATTGAGTAATTGTTAGCAAAATCCTGTTATCATTACCTTGTCCTTAACAAATAACCCCATCACAGTCAAACTCAAAAGAGCAGGGATAATCTCTGGTAACTTTCGACACAGACAAAAGTGATTTAGCAATATCAAGACATACTAAAACATTTTTGAGAGGAAGTATACCTGAAGGTGAACTGGTGATAGCAGAACCAGTGTGAGTGATGGGTAAGAAGTTACCATCAGCTATCATAACCGTGTCTGAGCCATGATAAGGATGGGCCTGTTGCAGATGATGAGTTGAGCTTGTGACATGAGCACTTGCTCCTGTGTCTGGAAACCACTCAGTTCCTGACTGTTCGGTGACATCAGTTATATGCATAACTGCCATTGCCCGAGGAACATCTTCAAGCTGGTATGAGTTGTCAAATCTATGCCAGCACGTTATAGCAGCATGACCTTTCTTACCGCAGATCTGACATACAGGACGGTTGTCTGGATCAGAAGATGCCTGATGAGATGAAATCTGTTGGGGAAAGCCACGGCCACGGGTAGAGTAGGAACCACGACCTCTGTTTCCTCTGCCCCTGCCTTGATTTGTGTAACTTTGGCTTGTGTAACCTCTGGCTTGGCTTGTGTAGTAGGCTTGTGGTTGCTGTTGTTGAAAAGTATTGAACGCCATGTGTGGAGTAACAGAAGATGGAGCTTCGTATTTCTGCAGCTTGTCTTCAAAGCCTTCGAGCTTATATAAGACATCCTCAAAGCTAGGGCCAGGAGGAGTGTCCATTGAGTCTTCAATCACCGTGATGATGGTCTCATATTCTCTCCCTAAGCCATTGAGAACTCCATAAATCTTCTCTTGTTCAGGTATCGGCGCACCAATAGAATCCAACTGGTCACAAAGGTCTTTTATTTCAGAGACGTACTGAGATAATGACTTTGAGCCTTTTGTTGTTGTCTGGATGCGGCGTTGTATATCAAGCCTTCGTGTTGTAGAGACCCTGTTGTATTTCTTGGCGAGCGCATACCAGATTTCATGAGAGGACCGAAGACCATAGGTACTCTTGATAGCTTCTTCAGTGAGAGAACCGATGATCCAAGCCATAATAAGTTGATCTGTGTGAACCCACTTGAGAAACGCCGGATTGTTTCCTTCGGTGACCACATCTCCGTTTCGAACTGTGATTGTTGGAGGAGGCCTTGGAATCGCTCCTGTAACATAACCCATCAAAAGCTGGCTATTGAGAAATTGCTCAAACTGAACCTTCCATGAGAGGTAGTTGGTATTGGTCAGCTTCAGAGTGACAACTTGAGTAATAGACAGCGTAGCAGGTGTAAAAACATCAGAGGAAGGAGCCGCCAGGGCTCTGATACCATGAAAGCAAAGATAGAATTTCGATAAAATAGAGTTTGAAGCTTAAATCTGTTTTTGATTGCTTAAATGATAATGGGTTACAATGAGTTGTATTTNACCAAGAGGTACAGAGATGGAGTCACACAAGAAAGAGCTGAAATCCCTTCATGAGAAGCTCGACAAGATGCTGCTTGCAAATCAAAAGCAAGTACACTTTGTGGGGAAAACATCGGAGGTGTTTGAAGAGGGTTGCCAAGAGGACATTGAGGAAGCAAACTGGGTAGACTACAACAGTCAACAAGGGTATGCTCCACGATATCAAGGCAACAATAACCTTTCATACCGAAGCACCAATGTAGAGAACCCAAAGGATCAAGTCTACCCACCACAACAAGGAAAACCCTTTGTTCCTTACAACAAAGGTGGTTTTGTGCAAAACCAAGGTTTCCAAGGTCAAAAGCAAGGCAATTTCCAAGGCCAACAACAGCAAGGAACCAAAAGTTACCCTCCAGGTTTTGGGCCACAGCAGCAACAAGGGCAACAACACCAACAAGATCCGGTCCAATCTATGTTCCAACAATTGCTTCAAGGGCAAGCATCTACAAATCAGAAATTTGTGGATATCAACGACAGGCTGGACTCTTCTCTCACTGATGTATCTACACATATCACTCAAATAAACAACAAGATCAGACAGCTCGAGAAAGGAAAAGCAAGCACAAGCGGACAAGGTAGCTTACCCGGCAAGTGTGAAACTAATCCGAGAGAATACGCAAACGCAATCTTGTTACGGAGTGGAAAACAACTACCACAACAATCTGTGCTTGAAGACAATGAGGACATTGTGGTTCAAGAGGGGGAGAATGATCACGAGATCACCTTCGACAATGTCTACATTGAGAGACCAAAGAAAAGGAGTGAAAAGGTTTTAGAAAAGAAAGTGGAGGAAGTTTGCAAAGAGAAAGAAGCTTTCATTCCCCCACCATACAAACCAAAACTCCCTTTCCCTGGTCGCTTCAAGAAGCAGATGATTGAGAAGCAAAGGGCCTTGTTTGAGAAACACTTGAGGAACGTCGAGCCGAGATTGCATTGGTAGATTGTTTGGCTATGGTACCTAAGTACGCGAAGTTTTTGAAGGACACCCTTGCCAAAAAAAGCCAAAGAAGATGGAGGAGAGGTCATGGTATTGAGTCAGGAATGCAGTGCTATTATCCACAAGGAAATAGCTCCCAAAAAGCTAGGAGACCCGGGCTCATTCACCATACCTTGCGTTCTAGGTCCTTTGAAGTTCGACAATTGCTTGTGTGACCTTGGAGTGAGTATAAACCTCATGCCTCATTCCATTGCCAAGAATTTGGGATTCACAAAGTTCAAGGAGTGTAGGATATCTCTTATCCTAGTTGATCGAAGTATAAGACTCCCGGTAGGCATGCTTTAAGATCTGCCAGTTAAGATAAGCAATGTGAACGTCCCAACCGACTTTGTGGTTTTGGAAATGGATGAATAGCCTAAGGATCCTCTAATCCTTGGTAGGCCATTCCTGGCAACTGCTGGAGCGATCATTGACGTAAAGAACGGCAAGATCTCGCTACACCTTGGCAAAGACATCAAGCTGAACTTTGACATCAATGAAGTCTTGAAAAAGCCAACCATCGGTGGACAAGTCTTCTACATAGAAGCTTTGGATGCATTGGCCGATGAATTGCTTGAAGAGTTGGCACAAGAAGATCATCTACAGCTCGCCCTGACAAAGGAGTGTGTGAAGTTCGGTTACCTAAACGAATAGACACAAGAGTACGTTCGCATCCTTGATTCTCGCAAGATTGTCCCGGAGATCGACCGAGAGATCGAGCAGCTTACTCGATCTGAGGAACAGATTGAAAGCCAGATCGACCCTGTGAATCGAACTTGTGGTCCATCTAATGGAGAACGACTAAGCGAATCGAGAGAATTTACTCGATCCAGTCTAGATCGAGGAGCAGATCGACCAATTCACTCGATCTCTATGGGACAGACCATGGGAGAAGGTAGCTTGGAAGCTTATGACCCGGGATCTAAGGAAGCAGATGAGGACAGCAACATCAACACGAGCCACGATGAGGACTGGAGTGAGGTGCTAGCCCCAAAGGTGGACCTCAAGCAGCTACCAATTGGGCTAAGGTACGCTTTCTTAGGACCAAATGAGACCTACCCGGTCATTGTAAATGATAACCTAAATGATGATGAGTTAGACTCACTCCTTAGGGAGTTGAGGAAGTATAGGAAGGCCATTGGGTACTCTCTCAGTGACATCAAAGGCCTTTCACCATTATTTTGTACTCATAGGATTCATTTAGATGATGAAAATACTTCTTCTATAGAACACCAAAGACGCTTGAACCCGAACTTGAAGGAAGTGGTTAAGAAAGAAATTCTTAAACTTTTAGAGGCCAACGTGATATACCCAATAAGTGGCAGCACATGGATCTCACCGGTTCATGTGGTGCCTAAAAAGGGTGGTATCACGGTTATAAGAAATGAGAACAATGAACTAATACCTTCTAGAACCATCACGGGACATAGAATGTGTATAGATTATCGAAAACTCAACAAGGCCACTAGGAAAGACCACTTCCCACTGCCATTCATTGACCAAATGCTAGAACGTTTAGCCAACCACCCCTATTACTGTTTTCTAGACGGTTATAGTGGCTTCTTCCAAATCCCCATTCACCCTAATGATCAAGAAAAGACAACTTTCACTTGTCCCTATGGAACTTATGCTTATAGGAGAATGCCCTTTGGTTTATGTAACGCACCTGCCACATTTCAAAGGTGTATGATGTCTATATTTTCGGATTTAATCGAGGAGATGGTTGAGGTCTTCATGGATGATTTCTCCGTGTATGGCTCTTCCTTCTCCCTTTGTTTGTCAAATTTGTGTAGGGTACTCAAGAGATGTGAGGAGACCAACCTTGTGCTCAATGGGGAGAAATGCCACTTCATGGCAACAGAGGGGATTATCCTTGGCCACAAGATCTCGGGAAAAGGGATCAAAGTGGATAGAGCAAAGGTGGAAGTAATGGTCACTTTGGCACCTCCGGTTAACGTGAAAGGGATAAGGAGCTTCTTGGGGCACGCTGGTTTATATAGGAGATTTATTAAGGATTTCTCCAAGTTAACACGCCCCCTCACAAGGCTGCTATGCAAGGAAGCTGAGTTCGACTTCAATGAAGAATGCGACCAAGCTTTCAAGACCATCAAAGACGCGCTAGTGACCGCACCTATAGTCCAAGCTTCGGATTGGGACTTTCCCTTTGAGATCATGTGCGACGCTAGTGACTATGCTGTAGGGGCTGTCTTGGGGGCAGAGGAAGGACAAGAGGTTGCATGTTATCTACTATGCTAGTCGCACCTTAGACGATGCACAAGTGAAATATGCAACCACCGAGAAGGAGCTCTTAGCGGTCGTCTTTGCGTTTGAGAAGTTTCGGTCATACTTGGTGGGGTCTAAAGTAATTGTATACACTGATCATGCAGCACTAAGATACATCTACTCAAAGAAAGATACCAAACCGAGACTCCTAAGGTGGATACTTCTCTTGCAAGAGTTCGATATGGAAATCAAGGACAAGAAAGGCATAGAGAATGGGGTAGCGGATCATCTTTCTAGAATGAGAGTGGATGAAGTTTTGCCACTAGATGATTCACTTCCAGAGGAGCAGCTTATGCTGGTTAACACCGAGGTTTGTGAAAGGCTAGAGGAGAAGCTTGAGGAAGTTTTGAGCTTGAAGGAAGATGACTTGCCATGGTATGCAGATATTGTCAATTACTTGGCATGCGGAGAGGAGCCTTCTCACTTGGACCGGTATCACAAGAAGAAGTTTATGAGGGACGTCTCACACTACTTTTGGGACGACCCTTACCTATACAAGAGGTGTGTGGACAGCATCTACCGAAGATGTGTCACAAGGGAAGAGGCGAGAGACATACTTCTCCATTGTCACGGTATGACATATGGGGGTCATTTTGCTGGTTTCAAGACAGCTACCAAAGTACTCCAAGCAGGATTCTGGTGGCCAACACTCTTTAAAGACGCTCACGAGTTCATCAAGTCATGTGAGGCATGCCAAAGAGCGGGGAACATCACCAAGCGAAACGAAATGCCACAAGTGCCGATACTTGAAGTGGAGATTTTTGAAGTATGGGGGATAGACTTCATGGGACCTTTTCCATCTTCATATGGAAACAAATACATCTTGGTGGCTGTAGACTATGTCTCCAAGTGGGTCGAGGCTATTGCTAGCCCTACCAACGATTCAAAACCAGTGGTCAAGCTCTTCAAGACCATCATTTTCCCACGGTTTGGTGTACCTAAGGTGGTAATAAGCGATGGGGGAATCCACTTCATCAATAAGGTTTTTGAGGGGCTATTGAGGAAACATGGAGTGAAGCATAAAGTAGCAACTCCTTATCACCCACAGACCAGTGGCCAAGTGGAGGTATCAAACCGCCAAATCAAAGCCATCTTGGAGAAAACCGCGGGGGTAACAAGGAAGGATTGGGCAAGTAAGCTCGACGACGCCCTTTGGGCGTATAGAACCGCTTTCAAGACACCTATTGGGACCACGCCATTCAACCTCCTCTATGGAAAATCTTGTCACCTCCCTGTTGAGTTAGAACACAAGGCGCTTTGAGCTGTGAAGCAAATGAAGTTCAGCCTCAAGACAGCCCAGGAGAGAAGACTAATGCAACTTAATGAGCTAGATGAGTTGAGGTTAGATGCTTATGAAAGTGCCAAGATCTACAAGGAAAGAACAAAAGCCTTTCATGACAAGAAGCTGGTACTTAAGGAGCTCAAGGAGGGAAGCGTGGTGTTGCTCTACAACTCTCGGTTGAAGCTGTTTTCCGGGAAGCTAAAGTCTAGATGGTGCGGACCTTTTGAAATTAAGGAGGTGCTACCATATGGAGCGGTCACCTTGATTGTCACTGGTGGAGAGAGCTTCACGGTAAATGGGCATCGAGTCAAGCCCTACGTGGCGAATGACTGCGGCAAGGAGAGCACCACATTGCTTCTCCAAGATCCCCCACTAGCCTAACCAAGTAAAGTCGAGCTAATGACGTTAAACAAGCGCACTTGTGAGGCATTCCCATGACTATCATTGTACATACTCTTTACTATTTCTGTTTCTATTTTATGCTTTTTAGTTTAAGTGTGTAGGTACAAGGAGTTTAAAACCAGGAAGCCTGCTCTCGGATTCACCAAGGGCAAGAGAAAGGGAGCCAGCAACAATAGATCGAGTGACAGATCGATCAGATTTCTCGATCTCTATACAGAGATCGATGAGACGATCGATCGAGCCATTCGATCCAGACGCGATCGAGTAGAACGATCGAGGGAATCAGTCGATTTCGAGAGGATGACACACCCATGCGTTCAGCTTGAAAAAAACAAACGGGGTGTGGATCGACTGATATAATTCGATCTTCGAACTTCAAACGACGTCAAGATCGATCAGCCTACTCGATCTCGGCTAGGACACCCTCACGATCGACCAAAGAGCCCGTTCCAAGGAGTGTAACCACAACCACGAAGGGTCCTAAATCGAGACGCACGGTCGATCTAAGACTCGATTTAAATCAGAACGAATCGACGATCGACCCAGACGCGCGATCCCAGTAAGAACATGCATGAGATCGAGGTCACGATCGAACAAATTGACTCGATCTCATGCCAAGGTTAGTTTAAATTTTCCCCCTTCCTTCTTTTTCCCTCTCATTTTGAATTTTAATTGTGGTCAAGGGAAGCATCTTTGACCACGAAAAGCGTGCCTTGACTACAATTTTCAGAAACCACTTGCATGCATAAGTCCAAAATTTATTTTCTCTATATAAAAACAATGTCTCACACTCACTCTACACTTGCATAAACACCTAAATTTTCGGATATAGAGTGTGAGGCTAGCTTTTTGCAAAACAAAGAACATCTTTTCCCCATTTTGTTTCAAGGTATTTCGAATTTTTGAATTTCATAATCATATTTTTTTAAAAAAATCTTTTATGGGAGAATTTGATGTTATTTGATAGAGATTAGGATTAATTTTTGGAAAAATCTAGATATTAGGGAAGTTTTATAGATTTGATCTTATCTCAATCAAATTTTCTCTTTTATTTAGTAATATATTTGAAACTATCCCTAAAAATCTAGGATTTATAAGCACTAAGGTTTCCTCTTAACCTTATTTTTTGCTATCTCATTCGCCGCATATCCTTACTTTCTCTTTGAGGCTTGAATTTCAGGAACAATGGCACACAAGAAGAGAAGCAGAGAAGTGGTTCAAGAAGGGACACAACAAGTGGTGGAAGAAAGGGTTAAGTGGAGCAAAGAAGAGAAGAGCGCAAGGGAGCGTTTGGGAAGGTTGCGGTTCGAGCCCACAAAGTTTGCAAGCAGGGCTCTCTTGCAAAAGATGGGGTTGCTGGAAGACTTTGACCTGCTCCTCATCGACATGGGATTGGCTTGCCTCTCACGGATGGACTGTCCAACATACCCCGAAGCCACGCTCCACTTCCTCTCTACCTTGGATTTCACTTACGAGAATCCGAGTATAAAGACTCCATCCGAGGGGCACATCA
>JAHZTW010000005.1:6277684-6330537 GCA_020283515.1 Alliaria petiolata
AAAAAAATTCATATAGCTTGCATTTACATTGTAGAATATTTTAGGATTGAGTCTAGAATTTTTATCATTTAGGATTGCATTCATTTGCATAGGGAGCAATGATGAGCTAATCCAAGTAGGTTGTTAACTTTTGTGATCAATTTGACACCCTAGTTCTTAATTGTTTGATGCTTGTGAATATAATTGAAAGTAAGGAAGAACCATGCTTGGACCACCTCATTTGTCACTAGTCTTTAGTCAAAAATAGGTCTTGAAATTGAAAGCCAACTCTACTCACTTAAACCGAATTTTGACATTTAATTATCATGCTTGCATTGAAAGTAATTCATGGATATAAAATACTTGAGCTTTCTTATCCATTCTGCCACCCTCTTGCTAGCTCAAGTAGCACCCCTACCTTAAACCAACTTCCTTTGAAGCCAAACGTTCTTGTGTGATTACTTGTGAGGCCTTATTTTGATTGAACCTAGCATAAAGTGTTAGGTTTGGGACTACAAGTATAGGTTTTCATGTAGATTCTAGCCTTGCATTTTGAGGCTAGCTTTAGGCTTAGGATTTGGGGGTTTGTTGGCCGTGGTACTACTTGGTATTTTGTGGAAGGTTTGGAAAGAAAGAGGCGTTGGATAAGGAAATGGTGAAACTAAGGGGAAACTCGGCTTGAAATGGAGAGTTGGGTTTTAAAAAGAATAGCTCTAAGTAATTAAAGAAAGAAATTGCTATGTGGTCTTAAGAAAAAGAGAAGAAAACCAAAAGAGCCAAAAAGGCCAAGTTAGAAAATAAAGAAGGCCACCTAGAGATAAGAGAAAGAGCTAAATTATTGAGATAAGACTACTCCATTCGCCGAGAGTAATAGGTTGAAGAAGTTCCCCTTAGAGTTTTGAAAAGGAGAAATTGTGTTTGAGATTCAAAGGGTTTAGCAAGGCATAAGGAGCCTTGGGAAAAGGGTAGATTCTAGAGGGTTGAGTGAGCAAAAAGAAAATGAATGAGAGGGGTATAGGATCATTGATAGCATTTTGGGTAGATGAAAATCTATGTTTGTATGCATCACTTGTTTCTTACCTTTAGCATTATGCATATGGTTCAATCCTTTTTGAGTGTTACCCTTACTTAAATGCAAAACCGGATGAATTGAGATCATTTTCATCTCAAAACTCAGTCCCTTAGCCAAATGAATTTGTTTTTCTTGCAATGTCATGATTCACGGTTTCACACTTAATGAATGTTTAAGAGTTGGCTTGATAGGGAGACTTGTTTAGATTGAATTCGTAGTGCATTTTAATGTTGAAATGGGCATGGCTAACTTTTTTGGAGTAGAATAGATTCACATGTATCTTAGAATTAGTAACTAGGATGTTGAGTTGATCATTATTGTTAGTAACCTTGGATATTTAGCTCCCACTTTTAAACCTCTCTCCCTTGCTCGGAATTTGTTTGCTTGAGGGCAAGCAAAAGGCAAGTTTGGGGGAGTTGATTTATCCCTATATTTCATACATTTAGCTTGCATTTAGGGCATAAGTTGCATACATATTGCATTCATACTTAAGGAAATTGTAGCTTTTGTTCCATTCTAGGTCCCAAGGCTTTTTGCATTAGCATTTGCATGTTTCTTGCATTCTTGCATCATATTCAGATTGTTTTGGATACACTGGAGTTTTGGGAAGTGCATGGACGAGCTGAGTATCAAAATGGAGTCTATGGACACTTGGGAGAACTCGGGCATCAAGTAGGGAATCCGAGATCGAGCTAAGGATCGAGACAGGCAGGTCGATCTTGAGAAGATCGACCACAAGATCGAGTCACGAAGCCATTCGGTGGAAGTATATCGAGGTCAAAGATCGACTAAGATGATCGAGCCCAAGCATGGATGCGAATATAGAATGAGAGCCAGATCGAGCCCAAGACTCGATCATCCGAAGATCGAGTAGACGATCGACAGAGGCCCCCGATCTCTGCAGTTGGAACGACTAGGCGATCGAGCAAAGGAAGGAGTTCTACTGCCAAGATCGAGTAAGAGATCGACGACCAAGGTCGATCTCTAACCTTATCCGGACAGCTCACATTTTGGAGCTTAGTGAGGGGACCATTACCCTTTTTGTATAAAAGGTCCTTGACCTATTTTTGGCAAAGGATCCGAAACTTGCGTTTTGTCTCCTCCTTCTTTGAGCAAAACATCCATTGTTAGTCTTTCAAGCTTTTCATGTTTTAGAAAACCTTAATCTTTAAATTTATGTTAAGTACTTTGTTAATTTCTTTGATTAATCGTTTAATCATGTTTAGCTTTCCTTCTTCTACGTTTTCCAGCATCTTAATCATGCATAGTGAGTAGTAATCTTGTGGGTTTTCGGTTTGATGTGATTAAGGGTTTAGGGGTTTAAGCTTTGGAGTTTTCTTGTTCTTAAAACCATTCTCTTCTTGGATTTGGGCGTTTAAGGCCAATAGGATCTCGAGAGAGACATCTTTGATCCAGGGATTTCCTTGTCCTAGACAGATCTAGGAGATCCCTTAAATCCAAATCCAAGAGACTAATCTTTCCTTTCCCAAACGCCATGGTTGCTTAGGGGATTAGTTAAGCCACTTTTTGAGATCTATGCATCATGCTTCTCATCCTTTCTTTCCTCCACGATCAATGGGTTAGGAGGAAGGGATGAGGAAGGCTTCATACCACACGCCATGGATGAAGCTAGTTTAAGCTTCCCAAGGTTTAGAGAAAGCACAAAAAAGTGTAAATCTATGTTTTAAAAACCCAAAGCTTGAATCTTTAACCCTCTAAGTTGATCCTCAAACCGTGAATCCATTTCTTATCATCTGAAAACATAAAAATCATCTTCCTTTAGTTTAAAGTTTCAATCTTTTAGCTTAAAACCTTCTAGTTGTTTATTTCTTGCACTAAAGCTTTTTAAATTCAGAAAGTTGCATTCTTGGTCTTGTTAGTATTTTATAAATTCCCTAGTGTCGTTTTTCGCACCCTGGTAGAGTTTAAGAGTCAGTAGATTATTATTTCTAGTTTTTAAAATTCGTCCCAAGTCTTAGATAATTTCCTGTTTCGTCAGTCTTTAGTTTGCATTTTCTAAAATTAGTACTCTTGCTTTTTAATCCCTTAGAAGTAACTTTCTAGTTGTCTAACCCCTTGGTCGGGATTTTAAAATAGTTTTTAAGTTCAGTAGATTATCTTAAGCATTTTATTTTGGTTTGTTCACCCATTTAATCCGAATCTGCTTAGCTTCACCAAAAGTTCTTGTATTCTTAGTATCCTTCAATCTTCCCAAGTTGGATTGACCCTTAAGTGCTGCAATGACATGAGCAAGTTTAAGGTTTGACAAACACAGCAAAAATATGTTATCAATGGGCGTGTGGTATGGTTGAGCTAAGGACTTGATCATTCTCCTTATGTCACTGGTTAGAGTCGATTTAATTGAACTAAAGAAATCGAAGACTTAGCTCGAAAGGAAATGTGTTGCTCAGTTGAGCTTCCTTGCTTCGGATGGTGGTGGTTGGCGTGTGGTGATGATGGATGAGGGTGGTGATAGGCGTTTGGTGGCGATGATTGGCTCACCTTTGTTGAGAAGAACAAGTACTTCGGTTGTTGAATACTTGTCTTGGTTCCTTGACCTTCGTGAAACACCTTTAATGAGAGATGGAAAATTTTCTGTCCTTGCGTCTTGAAGATTGCATCACCTCAGAAACTTGAAGTTTGGGTCTATGCTGGCCTATCTGGTGACGTGTTCTGGATCCCGGAAGACAAGTGTTGCTAGTTCGAACTTCAATGCCATATGAAATCCTTACTTGGCTTTGGTAAAGGTCTTGGTCGCGGAAGAGATAAGCTAGTCTTCGGGAACTTTTATCTTCGCGGTTTGGTGAAGGAAGTTGTATCTTCTTCCTTCTGGAGTTTGCACAACGGTTTTCATCCTCTAGAACCGTTGTATTCTTCTTCGTCTTCGTGGATACAGGTCCGTTGATCGTACAGGAAGAAGTCGAATGAGATGGATCATTGACTTAACTTGACTTGGATGGAGTCTTGTCTTGTCTCGCCGTCTTTGTTGCAACAGCAACTTGCCGCGGTTTTGGAAGTGATCTTTGCGGTCTTTAGGACGTGTCCAAGCCTTGAATCAAGGAGGAAGCTTGAAAGGCTTGACATGGTTGAAGGAGATCCGGTTTGGTGAAGTTCGGGATGGAAAGCGTCTCAGAGGAGGTCCGGCAGCGCGACGGGTTGTCGCGGCCGCGGCCAGGCGTGTCTCCTCCGCGCCATCTTGGCTCGTGGCACGGCCAGGCTCCTTCTGGTCGGCCCACGGGCAGTTCGTTGCTCGGTGAGTGTTCTTCGAAACTCCTTCTTCATATTTTTGTTCTTTTCTGGTTTTTCTGATTTTTTGTGCTTTTGGGGTTTATGTAAAAGCTTTAAACTAAGAAGAAAACAAAACTAAAGATTAGTATGGTTAAGGAGATGAGAAAGAGAGTACCTAAAATGGATTGTCTCCTATTGAGCCGCTCTTGTTTAGAGTCTTATAGCTAGACTTTGGTAGTTTGGGAGCTTAGTTGGAGGTTGAGCTCGACCTTAGGCAAGGTCTTTTTGCTTTCTGTGCGGCCTCTTCAGTTGAGGGCTCCTCGAGTCTCTCAATGATTGCATCTTCGTCCCTTTCAAGAAGATGTTTCTCCATGGTGTATGGTATCGCGGGATAGAACTTTTTTCCATCGATATTGGCGAATCAGACTCGCCTATTGGGCCAATCCATGATGGCTCCTGCAGTGGCTAAAAATGGCCATCCCAAGATGAGAGGTGCAACTTCTTCTTGGCGAGTTTTGACTATGTAGAAGTCTACCGAGATTCTACAATCGCCAATGATGACCGGGAGATCATAAATGACTCCTTTCGCGGCTGCGAAAGATTGGTCCGCCAATCCAATCTTGATCTCAGTCGGGAAGACAAATTTCACACCAAGTTTTCATGCTACACTGGCCGACATGATGTTTATGCATGACCCCGAATCGCATAGAGCGTTCTTGAAAGTGTTACCTCGTATGCTGCAAGTTGTGAGGTACTGCTCGTGACCTTGGACCTTGTGGAGGTTTCTAATCCGCTTACCGGCCCTAGCGAGGTTGAAAAGGCCTTGAATATCGGACACTGTCTCCCTGCTTTCCCAGAAAAGATGTCCGATCAGGTGATCTCTCCAAGCTTCCACGAAATCTACCTCAGGAGGGAGTTCTCGAACCACCTTTTTGAATTCTTCAAGTGCTAATGGGTCGATTCGGTTATGGTGCCACTCGTACTTCTTTGTTGGGGGCATTCTGATAGTGTCCTTTGCGGCTGAATATCTTGCTTGATCAAAGTAGACTTCAATATCGACCTTGTTCTCCAGGCTATCTTGAAAGAAATCGTCTAAACCTTGATCTTTCCATGCGTCCTCGAATGACATCTCCGTAGGGAGTTCCTTGACTTTGGCGTTAAACTCCATAAGCCTCTCCCTCCGAATGTGCATCGCGATGGGTCTTGCGTGGCCGAGTTTGTTCCCTCTAGTCGAACGGACAGAGGTCTCTTCCTTGAGAAGTTCTCGGGACGAATAATTTGACGGCGTCTCTTCGAATACGTCTCTTCGAACTCGTAGTTCGAATCACTTGAGCAGCTTGCAGTGAAGCTTGTCTCAGGACTTGAGAACCTTGTTTCGGTGATGGGTTCGACTGCATTGCATGGTGCAAACGTGGCTTGGCTAGGGTGGGGGCCTGGTGTTGTTAGCGTGCCTCCTTGAGCTGCTCTGCGGATCGAGATTTCAGAGATCCTTTTCACCGTTCTCTCAAGAGGTTAGGTGGGCCTCTTTGTTCCGCCCGGGTTGATCGCAGAGACTACCTCGCTAAGTCTCCTTTGTTCTTTGGTAAGCTTTTCTATCGCCGCCGTCTTCCTTTTCAGGCAGTTGAAGATGCTTTCGAGCCTATCGTCAATCGCCTCGGCTTTGTCCTCAGAGCGCCGTTGGTCTTCTACCAGTTGTAGGATGTCAGCTTCAGCTCGATCTTTGTTGACATAGATAGAGTCGTTGGTCTCCTCAAGCTTTTCGTTCAAGGTACTGATGTCTCTTATGCTTTGCTCGAGGATAGGTCTGCGGTGTTCGAGTGCATCGGAGATCTTCTTCAGCCGGATTGCATTGCTGGCTGCTTGCTCTTTATGCAAGCTCATCTCTTCGGAAAGAGCTTCTAGCTTAGCGAGAAGTTCGGCCTGAACTTCCTCTATATGCCCATAGACAGCTTCAGTGCAATCCGCCTGATATTTCACCATGTTATTGATCGAGTCTATGAGTTTGTCGAGCTGGCGGGCTTGCTCGACCTCCGTGTGGCTGCATAGTTGAGAGACTTCTAGCGCGTCCTAGTGATTCACACTCGGTGCTAGTCTCCGGCCAGCAAGTTGCGAGTCGCTTGGGACGCGAGCTTCGGGGGCAGCTTCTGGGGATCCAGGGTCGTGTTGTTCTTGGTTCGTGGGGATCTCCATGGTTTTAGGGTTCCTGAAACTCATAGAAAGAAATCTAGAAGTTAGAGAAAAAGAATGTCTTTGAGTTGTGATCCTGACCTTTGCTTTGGACAGCTAAATGCAACCTCCCCGGCAACGGCGCCAAAAGCTTGATGGGGTCTAAATAGTCTTCCGAGATTGGAGGATTTTTTTGGTGACTCGTCGAGCTTTGAATTTGTAGGACCCTAAGCTGCAAGTGCACATCGTGTGTTGTAGTACTTAGGGTATCGAACCACAGGGAGGAGGTCAACTGCAAAACAGAAAATCAGGACAACCAAAGACGCAGGAAATTGGGGTTTTGGGGATTGTGTCACGGTTTTTGCAGAAAAGAAAGAAAGCAGATTCACGTCTTATATAGAAGAAGAGGTTGTCAATCAATGCTATAACCAACGAAAAAGGAAAATTAACTTAAAAGCTTGTAAAAAAGAAATCAGATGAGCAGTGCGTAAATCTCAATTGAAAAGCAGATGGGGGAAACACGTTGGGGATCTTCTCGGGAAATCTATGTGGTTCTAACTAGAAATCAAACTCACAAAAGTTAAGCAAACGAGACTAGGCGATTTTCCCTAAACTGATTCATTGGTTTTAACGACCTGACTCTGACAAGCAAGATCGATCTGCGAACGTCTATTTCGCAGGTATACTGTCATATCTTGCGTCCTAGACGAACGCGCAATAAGATCGGGATAATAAACATTCAGACATCTTTTGAAGGATGCTCTCTACCCTACTATGGTCTGGATCTGAGATTCAGGATGTTAGTCGCTCTCAAGACCCTGCGATCAGACTTCTAGTTCATGACGCTAGACTCATGCAATAAGAATGAGTATGGTGAGAAAGAAAACCCTAATCTTCAGCCTAAACAATCGGTTTAAAGACAGTTAATGAAATTTCCTATAGATCCCCTTAAAGAACACCCAACGAAAGTAAACTACTCAGACATGAAAGAAGAAGTAGAAAACGTGATTGATGAATGCATAACTTGTATAAATCGATAAGAAACAAAGAGGGTTCAAGAAAAATCAATCTCCCTCGAAGAACAAAGTGAAAAACCACGAATCAGAGATTCGCGGCCACCAAAAGAATTCTGTAACTTAGAGTATTTCGTGATGTCTAAAAAAACCCTAAACAACGAGTATATATAGGTCTTCAAGTCCCACTGGTCGTGGATTATGTCTTGGCTTGCATAAGAGGGATGCGGGTTTAAGTTGGGCTTCAAATGGGCTCGTGAACCGCGAGTGGCCGTGGCGCGGCCACTGGTCGTCTGGCTTGGCCGTGGCGCGGCCAGCTCCTCTTTCCGGGTGCTTGACGGACCTTCTTGCTTCTTCCATAACTTGAGATCCAACAGTGGGATTGTTCTCAAACCACTTCAAGGTGAAAGACAGCTGATAATGCTACCTTGTCTCCAAATATGAGCTTGATCTTGTGGTGGGAAGGCCTTCGTTTGATGTTGAACTTTTGTCCTCGAGCACTGTTTCCGGAAGTGTCCATTTTGCTCCAAAATATGCATTGTTTGCTAAGATTACCTGAAAAGAGTCTTGAACAACCAAATACTCGAAATCTAGTGTTTATGCATTAAAACCTTAGTGAAATGCTTATTAAAGCATTCACTTATGATAGTGAAAACGAGTAAAATATGCATGTTATCATCATATTAGAGTCTTTGCAGGTTCATATACGTTTGGAGCATAATTAGAGGTTTTAAAGCATTCTGGAGCATTGTGGAAGAAGCTGTGAAGAGATGAAGTCAAGAGATGAATTTCAAGAGGAGTGTCGATCGACACTACCATTGGTGTCGATCGACACTACCCTTGGTGTTGATCAACACCCATTGGGAGAATGAAAACCGACGCGTGACTTTACAAGTTTTGAAGAAAAAAAATTTTCCCATANGTTTGCTAAGATTACCTGAAAAGAGTCTTGAACAACCAAATACTCGAAATCTAGTGTTTATGCATTAAAACCTTAGTGAAATGCTTATTAAAGCATTCACTTATGATAGTGAAAACGAGTAAAATATGCATGTTATCATCATATTAGAGTCTTTGCAGGTTCATATACGTTTGGAGCATAATTAGAGGTTTTAAAGCATTCTGGAGCATTGTGGAAGAAGCTGTGAAGAGATGAAGTCAAGAGATGAATTTCAAGAGGAGTGTCGATCGACACTACCATTGGTGTCGATCGACACTACCCTTGGTGTTGATCAACACCCATTGGGAGAATGAAAACCGACGCGTGACTTTACAAGTTTTGAAGAAAAAAAATTTTCCCATAAGTTTTCATTATTTGTAAAAGTGTCCCACTCGTGTCATAACTTTTATTTAAGAATTTCATAGCCATTGTTTAGGTCATACAAGTTTTATTCTAGAGAGCTTTTGGGGAGATAGATCACAAACTCTGTTCTTGAGAGATTTTGAACCCTTTTATTTATCTTCTTTATTATTTTATGTAAACTATTTTATTCATGATGTTTTCTTCATTCACCATGTCTGAGTAGTTTGCTTGTTTGGTTTTGGATTATTCAAGGGTTGATGATAAGTTGTTAGGAATTATTGTCAGGATTAATCTATTTGTTATTCATCTGGGTTTGTGATTAATGATTGTTCTAGCTTCATGACCTAGAATCTGATCATATGTTATTTAATAGATGCGAGAGTATTATTAAATCACCTGACCTAATTTTAGATGAGCAAAATTACTATCTGCAAAGAGATTTGATTTAGCAATTTTGTGAACAATCGAACCTATTATTAATACTTGTCTGAATTGTTTGAATTTGCAAAGAGATTTGGAATTCTGGAATTTAGGTATAGATAATCTTTGCGACGAGAGTTGATTGATTTTATAATTGTGTTTCGAGTTTTAGAACGGTTCTTAATAAATATTCTGACAATTTTCTATTATGCAATTTGGAATCATACCTGTGAATTTCCCATAGCCTAGCGTTTTGTCTGCTGAATTTACTAAGTCTTTAATTGTTTGCTGTTTTTTACTTTCAATTTTATTCTTAACTTAATTCGAACTTAAAAGTCTGCTGTATCACTATCTAATTCCCTGTGGATTCGATCCCTAAATAATGCGACTGATCTCTTAATTTGAGAAAGTAGCTCTATGATAAATTTGTTCATATCAGTGAATTGTGTGCTAAATCTCTTGGCTGAACCTTCCAATAGCATACTGCATGACAAAATCGATGATTTCGACAACAGTTCTGAATTTTTGATAGTCATACCAACAATTCGTATCAAAATCATTGTAAAACTATTTGACTTTGTTGTTTTCTGGATTGATCCCAAATATTCTTAGTTTCCAAAACCACATCAATGTATTTCTGTGGACATAAATGAAACACCAATATATTTATCCACTTGATGAAACTCCAAAATACCATTCTCACAAAAAATTTCTTCACTAAATATTCTAGATGATCATGATTCTGCTTGTTTAGTTAAATCTAAAAATATGTTTGGTTAACACTTTTCCTAAAATAAATTGATCTTGTTTGGTTTGAAAACTACTTGATTACTGTTTTTTGCAGTCTTCGTTTTCAAATTAAAACTGGGATAGACTTGAAAAATTAGTATGAATTGAAGGATAAAATTGGGGTGTATTCAAACTGAAATTTAGAGTGATTTGTATTAAAAAAAAAACATATGTTATACAAACATAAATTTTAGAAAGTAATTTATTAGTTTTATATATGATATATGATTGAATTCGCACCAAACTTATTGATCAAGTGATTTCAAGGCCTACGACTTGAAATGGATGGTGGGACGATGGTGATGATGGAAATGGAGGTTTTGTTGTTGAGTCCACAACAACACACAAATAAACTGACTTGAGTCTCACAAGCTAGTTTACACGCAATCACACAAGGCTAAAGACTCTCCAAAGACTTGAAAATGACAAGAACAATAAAGACATTCTTGTGTAAAAGATCAAGTGTTTGAAGAGTGATAAAAGATTATTTAATTAATGAGATAAAGTCCCACCTTTTCCCCGTTGAAGGGTATAAGGTATGTTTAAAAGGTACCCAGCCCGGGTTAGCATATTGTATCTTATCCATCATATGCATCGGGTACTGTATTCATAGGATTGGATCATGGGACACTCGAATGTTTTCCACCTACTTTTTTGTCTTTCTTGCCATATGACCGAAAAAATCTTCCCAATATCTTGATCGACTCAGTGTACGACTTAGAAGCAACATATTTTTTGCTTCGTGGCACGATTCCCTTACATGTCTTCCACTAGCATCGTAACTGGCTGATTCCTCCTATCACATGTGTTAATATTGCATTAATGAGCTGGTCAATACATAGTACATGGTCTTGATTTAGTTTGAATTTATTCTCATTGCCAAATAGATATATATATATATATTAATGAAGATCTTTTGCTTTTATAAAACCGCGTACCTAACCTGATTCCCTTATCTCTGGCTGGTTTGTTAGAAATTTATCTCTGGTCGGTAAAGAAGTGTTGCTAAAAACGGTGGCGTTGGCGATGCCAGATTTTGCAATGTCGTGTTTTAATCTTTCAAAAACATCTTGTTCAAATCTGTCTTCAGTCATGGCTCAGTTTTGGTGGAATTCGGTGGAAAACAACAGGAAGATCAATTGGGTGAGTTGGAAGAAGTTATGTTTGCCTAAATATCTCGGAGGATTGGGCTTTAGAGACATAGAGTGCTTTAATCAGGCTCTCCTTGCAAAACAGTCGTGGAGATTTCTTCAAGAGCCAGATTCTTTGGTGGCTCGGTTTCTAAAGAGCCGTTATTTTGAAGAAGGGTCTATCATTGAAGCTCCTCTAGGGTCTAGACCATCTTTTGTGTGGCGCTCAATTTTGTTTGGGCGTGAATTACTCCTCAAAGGACTCATAAAAGAGATAGGAAACGGTTCTTCCACTCTGGTATGGATGGACCAGTGGCTTTGTGATGGGATTATGAGAAGACCTCTAATGATGAACCCGATCAACAATTTTAACTTGAAAGTTAGTGATATTATTGATCGAAGCTTGAGAAATTGGGACAGAGCGAGGCTGGAGGAGTTGTTCTATCCAGCTGATGTTGCTCTGATTATCAAGAAAAAACCGGCAATTGGTGAGGAGGATTCGTGGTCTTGGCTACATAATAGGAATGGTTTTTACTCGGTAAGGTCTGGGTATTGGCTTGCATATCAACAGAACAAGAAGGATCTAATTCAGAAGGCTTCTCAATTGCCTTCAACGCTCGAATTAAAAAAGTCCATTTGGCTGATCCAAACTGCCCCAAAAAGTCGCAACTTTCTTTGGAGAGTTTTATGTGAGGCTTTGCCGGTGGTGGATAATTTAATCTCTAGAGGAATCAAGATGGATTCAAGATGCCAAGTGTGTGGGCTGGAAGGAGAGAATGTTATTCATATTTTGTTCAATTGTTCCATTGCAAGGCAAGTGTGGGCGCTCTCAGGGTTTCCCTGCCCTCGTGATGGGGTTGACCAAGGATCCATCTTCACTAACATGAATCAGTTGCTTGAGGTGTGTAAGTTAGACTCCTTGCCGGTGGTTATTAGAAGATATGTGCCTTGGGTGCTCTGGTTGCTTTGGAAAAACCGCAACTCTTACTGTTTAAAAGGTCTTTCTTTGTCTGCGCTAGACACTGTTAAAAAAATCAGAGATGACTCGGATCAGTGGTTCATGGCTCAATCGGTGGATGCTGAACGTTTGTCCATAGATCAGTCGTACCAGGTGGGAGGGAGACCGATTTGGAAACCTCCTAAAGTAGGATGGTTAAAGTGTAACGTTGGTCATTCGTGGTCCAAGTCTTTGCGTCTAGCTGGATCAGCGTGGGTTTTAAGGGATGAATCGGGAAAGGTATTGCTCTATAGTAGAAGAGCTTTTTCACAGATTGTCAGCCTCTTTGATGCCAAGTTTAAAAGTTTGTTATGGGCTTTCGAAAGTATGGCCTTTCATCGAGTTGGTAAGGTTACTTTTGCTTCTGAAGCTTCAGATTTGTTGGGGGCGCTGTCTTGACCAAAGGCGTGGCCGTCTTTCAAGTCGTTGGTAGCTGAGTTTGGGTTTTCCCTTCGCTCGATTCATCTGTGGAATGTGGAGATTGAAGTAGCAGCAAGCAATAGAGGTGCTTCTCTCATAGCTCAAAGTGTGACAGTTCAAAACCGTATTCATTCTTACGTTGCTTTGAATTCGCCGCAATGGCTTTTTGCTTTGTTTGATAGTGAGAGACTCTTGGCCTCTGTTTGATGTCGGTTTTTGGTAGTAACATTTATGGGTCTCGCTTGTTGCTGGGTTGGTTTTAGCTCTTATGTTTTAGCTTCTCCTTGTATGGGGCTCATTTTTTGGTTCCGATGGATCTTTTTGACCATTGGTGTAATGACGGTCTTTGTGACCTTGGTATATAAAGTTCAGATGAAAAAAAAAAAAAACCTGATTCCCTTATATCAGAAATCGGGCTGTAGTGGATGTCCGATCATCTGTATGTTTGTGTCTCGGGTAGCTCTTTTTTGGACTACTCATTCCCATATTTTGTTTCGTCCACTCCATATAACATAGCACAAAGACGGAAGTGCGAAAGATGGCTTTGTAGTGGCCTTTGAGTCTCGTCTGACCACTTAATCTCTACTCCATCTCGTATCTAACTGTGGCCACACTGCTAGGATGTGGGCCTCAAGAGTCCGATGTTCTTGTTCTTCAAGTTATTTATGCTATTGTAGCGCATATCCAAATACATCTTGCAGTTAGCCCAAAAAAACCATATTAAGCAAATGATGCTAAAATATTTGTTGTTTTGCCTAAACTAAAAAATGATATTGATCCCAACAAATTCCTACATAAATATTAAAGAATTTACGCCTTCAAAAAAATATATATATTAAGAATTTACGAACCTAATATATATTATAATAGTTTGATAGATATAATTGTTTATATTATAAGTTTTAGAATAAATTTTATTTTATTAAGTACATATAAAATTATTAAAAAATTAAATATATTAGAACCCAAAAAAAAACTATTATGTTGTTGACAAAAAAAAAAACTATTATGTTAAATAAAACCATGTACATGTTATGAAACAAACATCTTGTGGCTAAAATAATCATTAGTTAAAGGTTTCAGTTGTTCCGTTTAGGTAATTATGTCGATATAAATTAAGTTAAATAAGAAGAAAACATCTCAAGCATAATGAATTGCACGACAATCTGTTAACTTTAAGATTCTCTACAAATCATTACTTTTTTCAAACAAACAACTTAGCACGTCTTCTAAATGTGTTCTGAAAGTGCTACACACGAACCCAAGTGGAAAAGATAATATACTATTTGTACACAAAAAACGATTATATATAAAGGGGTTTCATATTGAACTATATCATAACCAAGAAAAAAAACCTAACACAACAGCTTTGGGTAAGATGAGATCTTCAAGAATGATGGGGTTAGGGCATTGCATGGTTTATGTTGTGGTCTTTAGTGCCATAGCTGCTGCAGCCTACCCATACTCATCCCCTCCAACAACACAATACCATTCCCCAATCCATAAACACAAATCACCATATCAACCCAAAAAGTATTCTCCATACAACCCGGCATCACCACCTCCTCCACCAGAATATAGAAGACAAGGCCCTAAGTACACCCCACATTTGAAACCATACGTCTACAGCTCCTCACCTCCACCGTACTACGCTCCTTCTCCAAAGGTGGACTACAAGTCTCCACCCCCACCGTACATCTACAGCTCTCCACCTCCACCATACTACGCTCCTTCTCCTAAGGTGGACTACAAGTCTCCACCCCCACCGTACGTCTACAGCTCCCCACCTCCACCATACTACGCTCCTTCTCCTAAGGTAGACTACAAGTCTCCACCACCACCGTACGTCTACAGCTCCCCACCTCCACCATACTACGCTCCTTCTCCTAAGGTGGACTACAAGTCTCCACCACCACCGTACGTCTACAGCTCCCCACCTCCACCATACTACTCTCCTTCTCCTAAGGTAGACTACAAGTCTCCACCACCACCGTACGTCTACAGCTCCCCACCTCCACCATACTACTCTCCTTCTCCTAAGGTAGACTACAAGTCTCCACCACCACCGTACGTCTACAGCTCCCCACCTCCACCATACTACTCTCCTTCTCCTAAGGTAGACTACAAGTCTCCACCACCACCGTACGTCTACAGCTCCCCACCTCCACCATACTACTCTCCTTCTCCTAAGGTAGACTACAAGTCTCCACCACCACCGTACGTCTACAGCTCCCCACCTCCACCATACTACTCTCCTTCTCCTAAGGTAGACTACAAGTCTCCACCACCACCGTACGTCTACAGCTCCCCACCTCCACCATACTACTCTCCTTCTCCTAAGGTGGACTACAAGTCTTCACCCCCACCGTACGTCTACAGCTCCCCACCTCCACCATACTATTCTCCTTCTCCAAAGGTACACTACAAGTTTCCACCACCACCGTACGTCTACAAAACACCCTACAATTGATTTTGAATTTTTGTTGCTTAACAAGGAACATGATTGTGAGTTTTTCTTTTGATGTTTATGTATTTTGATTCTTTTGTTGTCGTTGTTTGTTTGATTATCATTTAATTATTTTATTAAATCAATAAATTTTGGTTACTTTTTAAATGCATTCAATGTTTGATTTTTTTTGGACTCATTGGAAATTTGAAGTACGTACATTTCGCTATCTGAGAATAGGCGGCAATTTCCATTAGGCTTAGCTACGCAAATTTCTTTAAGCTTAGGTAATTTCCAGTAGGCTTTCGGTACATTAGTTGTATATTGGAGTAGATTTTTACAGAGATACGATTAGTACACAAATGATTGTTGTAATAAAAAGAATTTGAGGTCTATGCTTAACGAATTTGGCATATATGTTCAATCCTTCTATAAAAAAAAGAAGGAAAATCGGTATCTGTTTTAGTATAACTTAAGATTAGTTCTAAAACGCAAGTCAGTCACCTCTAAAAGATCTAAACACCTCTTGATAAGAGAGGCGAAAGAAGGAAATCACTCGCCTTTATAAGCACCGATTTAGAAATCTCTTTCCCTCTCCAAATATTAGTGGGTTATTAATTTTTCTATTTTACCGATTTGAAAATCCAAATCAAATTTTTTATTATTAGTTATATGATTTTATTTTAAAATCTATATATTCAAATCATGTGTCATTGGTCCATTCAAATCACGTTTAATTCAATCATACAGATTTACTTATGAATATGATTTCACAGTGAATTTTAGTAGATTATGAAAGATTTCTATTGTTAAAAATACAAAGACTGAAATCTCGGAGAAAACCTACAGATTTACAAATACTAATTAAAATCCACATGTCAGATTTGCAAATCATTTTACAAATCCTATATGGTTTTATTAATCAACTAGAATTCATAAACAGCCTATTAGATCTTTTTTTGTAAAAGTTTCACCTTATTTTTTTGTTTCCTTAGGCCAAATTTTACCCAAGTATCTCCCCCCCCCCCCCCCCCCCATCGTTATGGGCTATGAAACCCTAGATTTCTTGTCAAAACCACTGGATTTTATTGCTAGCGAAAGGAGAATGACTTATCAAGGATTGGAATGGAGTAATCCATTGGACCTTATTAAGCATCCTTCGGGATTGTTCTGAATCTTCAAAACATTGTCTCAACCAATGGCGGAGCTAGAAAAGAAAACTACCGGGGTCAATATATATACTACAGTTTATATGATATTTCTAATAAAATATTTATCTTAACTTTTATCAGAATTTCATTGAAAAATAATATTTTAATACATAATATTTTATAAGAAAACAGAAAACCAAAAAGCAAATACTAGATTTAAAAAACAAAATTCTTAGAAAAAAATGAATAAGCAACTAAATCTATTAAGAAGATCACTTTAAAGAAATCGGTAATCTCTCTATAATACAATTAATACCTTAATTACTAGCTATTAATTACTGTTAGAGAAAGAAAAAAGTAACAAAAATATTTGGAACTTCACAATTAATAAGGGGGTCGAACCATTAAATATTAACCAATTAAACAATGTATGTCACAATTATATATATACAATAAATTAATTTTAAAATTTCATGGGGGTCAGCTGACCCCCCTACTCATTCACTGCCTCCGCCACTGGTCTCAACGGTGAACTTGGACTGCAACCTATATCATAAACCCATAGCTTTGCCGGCTCAGGACACTGCATATAATCACAAGCGTTTTATTGTTGGGATCACAAGTATAGGAAAAGCAAAGATCACATAATTAAAAATTTCCTCTAGAGAAATGTTATGTACTGGAGTCAAGAGTGAATACTTTTCAAAGATGGCTGCAAGGAAGTATGTGTTGGGATATCGTTTTAAGTTACACATAGAGAAATTAGACAAATAGGCTAATTTATAAATCAAATCTAACTCCAATAAATATATGGTATTTTGGGAAGAGCACATAAACAAATTCGTGCGCGTTCTGCCTTTTAGGACCTAGAGCAGACAATATCATATTAATTTGGAGTTAGACATGGGATTAAAAAATCTTATAATCGGTATCAAAGCCATATTCAGAAAATATGGATACATGTCGAAGTTGTTGTGGGCTGCAAGTTTGTTGTGGGATGAACCCTTAAGTTGACCTCGCTATTAAAGGTTGTTGGTGTCTTACGTTGAAAGTATTCGCGATTGTGCAAAAGGTAATGTGAAGATTTATGTTGGGGATTATGGGGTACAAATTGGGTGCCAAGTTTCAATGGAAGTGGGAGACCAAAGGTTTGTGTGATCCTTGGTTTGAAGGAAGATTATGGGGAAAATCAATTCAATTCTTACATTGGAAGTTTAGATAAAACTGGTATAATATATATGTAAACTCCAACTTCAACTATTATGAGGTATTTTAGAAAGGTGACCAATAAAATATGTGCGGATTTTTCTTGCTATACCCAAAGCAGACATAGATTTCAAAAATCCTACATTATGCTCGGATAGTTCATAATTTTGAAATTCATGCAAGTTCAAAGATTTCAAAATCCAAAAGACTTGAAGGTCTTGCGTACTCGCACGCCGCTTTCTTAAATTATGAGTCGAAGCTATTTCCAAAATTCAGTTACATGATAAAAGTACCCAAGGTTGTGCAACTTGTGCTGCTAATTTTTGTGTCTGGAAAGATAATTGTCACTGGAGCAAAGATGAGAGAGGAGACTTACAAAACCTTTGATAATATATATCCGGTACTCGCATAATTTAGGAAGAGATCCAGCAATGTCACAGATCTATATATTCCTCTATCAAAACAAAGATGATTTCAAATTAGAAAAGATACACCATCGAAGTCGCCTGATCTATTCTGAGATTCAAACCCAAAACTTATATTAATTAAGATATAATTTTGACCATTGTGCTATTTTTTCTTCTAATAATTACATTGATCAATCACGTTTACTAAGTTATTTTTTGTCGACACGCTAACTGTCATTTTCTTTTACAGAACTTTCGAAAAGCAAATTATTGTATAATCATATATATGCACCATATATTAAAAAAAAAATGAATTTGACGATATTTTCCTTTGATAAGTCTTATTTACTAACAGATTATTATATACATTATTTTATTTTCCATATATGATTTTTATCTTATGTGAATTGTGTGCTAAATCTCTTGGTTGAACCTTCAAATAGCATACTGCATAACAAAATTCGATAATTTCCAATGCAGTTCTGAATTTTTGATAGTATGATACCAACAAGGCAACAATTCAAAATGACAAAATCATTGTAAAAATATTTGACTTTGTTGTTTTCTGGATTTGATCCCAAATGTTCTTACTTTCCAAAACCACATCAATGTATTTCGGTGGACATAAATGAAACACCAATATATTTATCCACTTGATGAAAGTCCAAAATACCATTCTCACAAAAAATTTCTTCACTAAATATTCTAGATGATCATGATTCTGCTTGGTTTTAGTTTAATCTAAAAATATGTTTGCTTAACACTTTTCTTAAAAGAAATTTATCTTGTTTGGTTTGAAAACTATTTGATTACTGTTTCTGCAGTTTTGGTTTTGGAATAATAAAAATTTTATGTTTCCTTAAATATTTATTTTTTCCTTTCAAGTATTTTAAATAATATTAAAAATAAGATTTTCAAATAAATAAATACTAAAATATATGATTTTGCGATAGTTTAGGCACAATTGTACCTACCAAAATAAAGGTGTAAATGGATAAGATGGTATAAAAAATATTTTTTATTTCTAATTTTCCCTTTTTTCTTCTCTATTAACTCAAAAAAATCGGAAAAAATATCTTTTATTTCTAATTTTTTAAACTAATCCAAAATGATAAAAAAAAAATTATTTATTTCTAATTTTAAGCAAACTCAATTTCAGGATTTTGGCGGGAAAACGCGATTTCAAGGTGATGGTGGAAAAACGCGGTTTTGCGGTTTTGACCGGAAAACTTGATTTCACGGTTTTTGCGGTTTTGACGGAAAAAACATTTTTGCGTTTGTGACAGGAAAAAGCTTTTTTATTTTTTAAGATAATTGTAACCTTCATCTGGATAATGATATTTTAAACATTTGTTATTTTGGACTGGATCATCTCTGGATCATCTCCATCCAGATGATCCAATTTGGTCCATCCATATGAGTTTAAAAAATTAGCTTAAATTTTATAAAATCATCCAAATAGATCATCTGGCGCCTAGTGTTTGTTTTTGGTGTTGTTCGTTTCATCATCAGTCATCTCCATCCTCCATCCAGATGATCTGGATGGAGAAATGAACAGCCCCATAATCTCTCATCAGTTCAAGTTTTTTTCTTCTTTCAATTTTGATAATCCTCCCCAGCCTCTCTTTATAAGCAAGCAACATGTTTAAGCTACGGCCTCACAAATCACATAATGTAAAAAGAAACATCAACAAGAAATAACAATCCCAAAGTTTCTTAAAGAAATAAGAAAATGTTCCAAACATATCATGTTCCCAATAATCATACGAAATGCCTAAAATAGGAAACTGCAAACCACTTCACTTGGAAGCAAGCTTGGCTTTATTGTGACAATGGAATGTTTTATCTGAGTTTGATCACAAAAACCTTTATAGTGTTATCTAAGAGAAAAACAACACAAATAATGATAAAGGCAATAACTTTTGACCTTTATTTTCTCAAAAAAGCTAATGATCGCCAATTTTTCTTGTCAAACGTCGTATTTTTTGGAATTCGATACACATCTATTTATATGCAATTTTTCAATTAACTAATTAAATGATAATCTCAAACTGTTCTTATCAATGCAAGAACTATATATTTCAACTTATCAATATCATAACTAAAATATAAATTCTGTTTTTAGTTAGCAACGCCTAATCCGCCAAAAATTACACTACAAAATCATATATCTCATTTGCACTATAAATTATGTTAATTAGCAAAACCCACCATGTTATTATAACTAGATGAATACCCATACAAATGTGTGGGGTTTTTTTTAATATTTAAAATTTTAATGTAGTTTTTAAAAACATTTACTTTCATTTTTGTTTTTTTGGATGATCATCATATGTTAGAGAAAAGATTGTTTGTTTTTTAAAAGTGATCTTGTTTTGGTTAAATTTTATAGATTTTTTGTCTTCAATAAAACTTATCACACAATTACACTACTAAAAACAATTAAGTTCTTCAGTTTGAACTATAACCTGGCAATCTAGAGCATTGTAAACAAATCTAGATAAAAGAATCCACAAATACTATATAGTATACTAAATATTATGATTTAGAATTCAATACACATATTCTATAAATAAATATATAAACTTATTATAACTAATTTTCTATTCTCATTGAGACTTTCACAATTTTTCTTGAAATTAAAAGGTTCAGTAAATGAATATTTCAACCATATACCAACCAAATAAAAAACTAAAAATCAGTTCTATAATACCATAATACACAATAATTTGTATATAGCATCAAGATACAGAATAATTTGTGAGATACAATGAGCAAACCATTAGTGAATCTTATTTTTATGTAAAACTTACTTAAATATACTAAATTAATGTTTGTTATATTTCTTTAACATATCAATCTATAATACCATAATACACAATACTTTGTATATAACATAAATATACACAATAATTTGTGAGCTAGAAGAACAAACCATTATCGAATCTCATTTTAAAGTAAAACTTACTCAAGTATACTAAATTAATATATTTTTGTTTTCTTTAACCAGCTTATCAATAAATGTTCAACTTTAAAAAAAAAATAATAATAATCAAAAGTAAAAGTCAAAAAGCTATCATGATAAATAAATCAGAGCATGTGAGAAATGAACATGTAAATAAAAAATATATTTACCTTTAATTTAGATTTGACCACACAAAAAAAATATAGCTTTAATTGAGTTTTGACCCAAAAAAAGTTTTAATTGAGTTTTATATTTTTTAAAAATAATAAATAAGTTAGATGATGTGTCATGCAGAGAGGTGCTTAGGTGTCGATCCCTTGTAAGACACACTCAACTTTTATATTATAGATAACTCGTGGAAAGGAGACTTAAACAGACTCTCATACTTGATATTAATTGCTTATCAATATCAATATTTACTAACGTTTGACCAGTTGACTCAGTCTATAAAGTAGCTGTCGAACCACCGGTGGGCGTTCAAGTGACCGTGACGCCGGAGACGCTAACCAAAAGGGTCTATTTTAAAGTCAAAGTTTTCTACCACACACAAAATCAACACAGGCTACGACTTTCTAAGCTTGACTTGAAGTGACTCTGTACATAACGTTACAATCCCTTTATGTCTGTTAGAACGCAGATTTTGCAGTACTACGATGAGAAGTGAAACAAATAAACAAAAAACTAACTTTGTACTTAATTTATACTGTATGTATCGAACTATATACTCTTATGTAATGTTAATTAATAAATAATTCTCAAGTTATGAATGTAAATTTGTGGATTCCATTATGGATTTATTAATAACACAAGTTACACAACAGAATTATTCATCAGCATTATGGTTTTACATATTCGTTTCAACGCAACAATATAATACTTGAGCAGTGTTCTTCACAAATCAGTTCTCGTCATAGTATTGTTGTAGAGTTAAACACTAGTTTCGTTGGTGTTACATTCACATTGACATCGATCGAAGGAAGAGGACTAGCTTCTAAAGTAGATAAGCATCGAAAGAGTACTCACGGATCACGGTGGTACGACGAATACGCCGAGATGATTGGAGGTAGAGAGCAGGCGACGACGATAGATTTTAACCCAGAAAACCCTAATCTCACTATGTTCTTCACAAGAGCCAAAGAGCCACTAATCATGTTCTGGTTCTTCAAGAGACGATTAGAGCTCTAATGTTTCACTTTTCTCTTTTGGAGAATGTCTTTCATTTTGCCTTAAAAGTTCCTAAGGAAAAAAAGATGGCAAAGCTAAACACTTTGTCCACTCATTCTTGGGCCAACGGCAGAAACAGAAACCAAAAAATAAACAAAAAAAGGTTTGGGCTTTTGACATTTTACGAATTGGCGGGTGCAAAAACAACAGAATTGGGCTATTGTCGCTCTTTGATTGTTCTTGATTGTATTGATATTATTATATGATCAATTTTTGTTGTATCTATGGGGATGGATCCTCCATGTAAGGGACGGCCCTGGCCAGACATTTAGCGTGGCCCCCAAATTTCGTGGCCCATTTTGAGAGAAATTTTTTTTTTATGTATATGTATATTATAGAGTTACTAATGCTTTAATATTTTATGGTTCTTTCAATATGGGCCTGACACACACAAATATATATCAGCCCAAATTAAAAAATCAACTTAATTAAAAGAAAAAACCTTTTTCCCTTTGTTTTTTTTTCCTCCGAAGCTCGACTCGCGTTTCTGACTTTCCAGTTTCCTTCTTTATCTGTTTTCTTCCTCAGGAGTCACGAGTTCTCCCCAGAGACAAACCAGATTTTTTTTTCTTCTGATTGCTTAATCTCAATCAAAATCAAGCTATGCCAGGTAATTCCTTAGTCCTTACAAACAATATAATTGAAATTCGAGTTATTTTGCCATAGAATTGAAAGTTTGATCATGAAATCAATTCTTACTATTTATTTTTCTCGATGTGAAATTCTAGGAGTTTCAATAAGAAAAACAAAGTGTAAAACAAGAGCCCAAAAGCTAAGAGAGAAGAAAAGAAAAAAAGCAGAGGATAAGTCTCTAGCTAATTCCATGTTGATGTTTGTCAAAAGATCAAAGACTCCTAAAACTGATGAGCAGTGTCGTGGAGTTGGTGATGAAAATCCTACTGCTTTAGAGGAGAATGATAACATTGATCAGGTTCAGGCAGAGGAAAACGAGCTACCTAAAGAAGATGATGTGAATATTGGAGAACAAGAGGAAATTTTGGATAAAACTGATCCTGCAAACTGGAAAATAATTGATCAGAGTTTGAAAGATTTTCTGGTGGAAAAAGGTGTAGGAACCCGAAAACAGAGCACTACGGAAAATGCGATACAATTACGAAATATAAACGACGATGTGGAGGCGAGACTATGAGTCTCTTTCCTTAACTCTTAGAATCACCCGCAGTACGACGGGATTCTGAGATTCAAGAGTCCCAAGATACAACCACTAATATCCGTTTTCGCAAGCACTCGAAACACGGATCTATCGAACTTAGAAACTACGATACTCTCGAATAAAGGACTTACTTTAGACTTAGAGAGATTGCTGGATTTTGTGAGCGTGTGTTTTGTGTGTAACTTTACTCCCATAAGAGAAGAAGAACTCCCTTCTATTTATAATAGCCATGGAAGATCTTCAATTTGAATTTATTCAACAGAAAATCAAACTCGAATCAAGGAGAAGTCGGCGATGTGATCTCACCACAATCTCGCAGAGACCGAGTCTCACGGACGTCGTGGAGAAGAGGAGTAGAGGAGAAACAGAAAAAGATTCTTCTTAATTGTTTTCTCCGTCTAAACCGATAACTTATCCCCGACCTCTTTTCATAAACGGTTTGGGCTATGGTCCATTTCTTTTCACCTTCACACGTTTTTTAATCAGGCCCAAAGACCTATTAAAATCGTTCCAACAAAAGGTCCTATGAAAAGAGTACATGAGGACTACGTATTTCCGAAAAGTGATCGTGGAAGACATTTTTCCCATAGGTATTACAAAAGAGAGATGAAAAATGGAGATAAACAAGATAGGAATTGGCTGCTTTATTCAACAGTATCAGACAGAGTATATTGCTTTTGCTGCAAGTTGTTTGGTCGGGATCAATATGCCATTCAGCTGTCAAGCAATGGGTTGAATGACTGGAAGAATGTCAGGGTAAGGCTGAGCCAACATGAAACTAGCCATTGTCATATTGTGTGCATGAGTCAATGGATGGAATTAGAATTGAGGCTAAGAAAGAATCAGATCATTGATAAGTGTCTCCAAGAAGAAATCAATATAGAGAAAAACCATTGGCTAGAGGTTTTGCTGAGAATATTTTCATTGGTGACAACTCTTGCTAAATATAATTTGGCATTTCGTGGGACTAATGAGAAGCTTGGTCAAAGAAACAATGGAAACTTTCTGAGTTTTGTTGAATCATTTGGGGAATTCGATCCAGTCATGCGAGAGTATATCCGACGGGTTTAAGAAGGTGAGACTCACTATCATTATTTAAGCCACAGAATTCAGGATGAGTTGATTGTTATGATAGGATTTGAGGTTAAACTTATGATCATCAAGAAAATTCAAGAGGCGAAGTATTTTTCAGTTATTCTTGATTGTACTCCAGATAAAAGTCATAAAGAACAAATGAGTCTTATTATCAGATGCGTTGATGTCTCCATGGCTAAAACAGAAGTTAAAGAGTTTTTTGTGACATTCTTAATTAGAAGTTTCAGATAAATCTGGAGAAGGACTTTTTGAGCTGCTTTGTAATACTTTGGTTGCTCTCAATTTGAATATTGATGATGTGCGAGGACAAGGCTACGACAACGGGTCTAATATAAAAGGAAAACACAAAGGAGTACAGAAAAGATTTCTTGATATCAATCCAAGAGCCTTTTACACGCCTTGTGGTTGCCACAGTCTTAATTTGGCACTTTGTGATATGGCGAAATCATCTCCAAAAGCGATTGCATTCTTTGGAATCATTCAACGGATATATTGTTTGTTTTCATCTTCTACAAATAGGTGGGAGCTATTTAAGGAGATGGTTGGAGGTCTCACACTTAAGTCATTATCAGAGACTCGTTGGGAAAGTCGCGTTGAAAGTGTTCGAGCGATTCGATTTCAGGCTCCAAAAATAAGAGATGCTTTGGATTACTTGGCAGAAAATTGTGATGATCCTGGAGCTCGCAGCGATGCCGAATCTCTTGCTACAAGTGAAACTCATGGAATTGGAGGATTTGAGTTCTTATTTGGTATGGTTATTTGGTATGATCTTCTACTTACCGTTAATACGGTTAGTAAGGCAATGCAATCAGAGCATATTGATATTGATAACGCTCTTATTCAATTGAAAGGGTTAGTTTCGTATCTGAAAGACTACAGAGAAACTGGATTTGAAAAAGCAAAAGGAGAAGCTAAGATTATTGCAGAGTCTATGGATATCGAGCCAACATTTCCTGTAAAACGAAAGCGCATTATTAAAAGGAAAATGCATTTTGATGAAGAGGTGGAAAGAGATGACGACTCTGAGATGTTGAGCGAGGAAGAGAAGTTTAAAATCGATTTTTTTCATCAGAATCGTGGATCAAGCTATAGTATCTCTTCAGGTGAGGTTTGAACAATTTGAAGAGTATGGAAAAATATTTGGATTTTTGTTTGATCTAAAGAAGCTCAAATTGGCAACAGATGATGGTTTAAAAGCAGCATGTATCAACCTTGAAAGTTCTCTTAAACAAGGTGAGGTTTCAGACATTGATGGGTATCATTTATTCGAAGAGATCAGAATTTTAAGACATGTTTTGTCAAGCGAGATCAAGAAGGCTGTTGAAGTGTTAGACTTCTTAAAAAGATATGAAGGCCGTTGTTATCCAAATACATGGATTGCATATAGAGTGATGTTAACGGTTCCAATTTCAGTTGCCTCGGCTGAAAGGAGTTTTTCCAAGTTGAAGTTAATCAAATCTTATTTGCGGTCGAGTATGTCAGAGGAGAGACTGAATGGCTTGGCGATGCTGTCAATTAAGAGAGATATGGTAGGACAATTTGATTATCAAAGTTTGATGAACGACTTTGCAGAAAAAAATGCAAGAAGAATTTTTTTTCAAAAGCCATAAATTATTATGACTTATGAGTTTATTTTTTTTTGTGCAAATACTTATGAGTTTACTTATGTTTTTGGAAAATTGTGTTTTCTTTAGCATTTTTTTTATATTTGAACGTATTTATATGATAGTTTTTTTATATTAAAATTTTACGATATATAATTTTGGCCCCAATTTTATAACTGATTTCGAGCCCCAAAATCTCAGGGCCGGCGACCATGTTCTATGGGCAGTTACGTTTCTTTTCAAATGCAATATGTATACAATTTGTATTTAGTATTTTAAAATGGTACAATCGAATATAATAATAGTTTTTGTACTTCCAAATTATTATTTTTTTGTTTTTAGCAAGTTTCAAACATTCCCCTATGGACTTGTTAAAAAAACAGTGGACTATTGTTTTAATTTAATAAAATAAAAACTAATAATAACTCAACTTTGTTCTTCTTTTTGTTGTTAATGTTCTTCTTCTTTTTTGTCAACTTTTTGTTGTTAAATGTTCTACCTGTAAAAAAAAAGTTCTTTTTTTTGTCAACTTTTTGTTGTTAATGTTCTTGCATTACAAATGCACGTTATAGCCCTTATCAGATTGGTTTTCTTAAATATTTTTGCATCACAAATGACAAAATCAGGTGGGGCCAAGTCGGACCACGTCTTTCTTCTTTATTCAAATTTTTTTTTACTCATCTCTCTCCTCACTATTTATACATAATCCATTTTTCATTCTCCTACCAAATCAATATATATCGTTTACTTTCCCTGAAGTTTTTAGAGAGAAGAAGAAGAAGAAGATCAAGTATTTTCCCGGAAAATTAATCTCTCATTTTCTCGGGAAAATGTTCCCTCTCCGTTTACAAATTCTCCTCTGAATTAGGCAGATTCCATAACCAGCTTCTGAATTTCTTCCTTTCACTTTCTTAGTACACACATTCTTCAAATTCTTCTCTTGTTAAAACCGCCGGAAAACTTCTCCGCTTCTCTCATTCCGATCTGATTTGATTTCCGTCGACGTTTGAAATATGGAAAAGATGAGTTAACATTTGAGGTCCCATCAATTTCAGAGTTCAAATTCGTCATCGTCATCGTTTTCCGGTGAAATTTTCCGTCAATTAAGCCGACGAGAAGTTTTCTCAGAGAAGAGTACAAAAAAAATGCAGAGAGTGAGCTTTGAAGTGTCAGGCTATAACTCAGACGCGGAAGCCGGAAGCAGCGGTTACATGAGTGGTCCGATGAGTGGTCCGATGAGCGGTCAATTACCGCCGATCTACAAAAAACCAGCGATGAAGAACTCCGGTTTCCCGGCGGAGAACAGCCACAGCCAGAGAACGCGTACTGCGGCGGCGCCATACGTGGACCTCACGTTAGATATCCAAGACGACAGGGTGTCTGTAAACAGCTTGAAATCGCCGGGATCGGAAGGTGGAGCGAGCGTCGAAGAGAACCCGGAGCTCACGCTGCTGAAACGGAACCGCCTCGAGAAGAAAACGACGGTGGTGAAGCGTCTTGCCTCTGTTTCTCACGAGCTCAAGCGTCTTACTTCTGTCTCTGGTGGTACGAGGAAGCCAGGTCGAGGACAGCCTAAGCTAGATCGGACGAAATCCGCCGCCGCTCAAGCTTTGAAAGGACTTAAGTTTATTAGCAAAACCGATGGTGGCGCTGGCTGGTCCGCCGTCGAGAAGCGGTTCAATCAGATCACCGCCACGACGGGTGGACTATTGATTCGAACAAAATTCGGGGAATGCATAGGTAAAACCAATCTTCCATTGATTGTGAAAAATAGATTAATCATGAGCTTTCAACTTAAAACCAATCGACAATGTGGGTTGGCGCATGTCCCTTATATATTACTCAAGTCCGATCCAAACTTATGAATGTTTGAATGGGAAATTGATAATACAGGGATGAATTCGAAGGAGTTTGCGTTGGAATTGTTCGACGCATTGGCTAGAAGAAGGAATATAACAGGGGAAGTGATCGATGGAGATCAGCTAAAAGAATTCTGGGAACAAATTAATGATCAAAGCTTCGATTCTCGGCTTAAGACATTCTTTGACATGTATATTTTTTTCCTTATTTTTTCGATTTTCGTCTTTCGAGTTTCTCTTCAAGTTCTTGCTGTGAATCTGAAGTGATGTAAAATTGCAGGGTGGATAAAGATGCAGATGGTAGACTTACAGAAGACGAAGTTAGAGAGGTAAAATTCAGAGTTATTTATCTTCTCCAATATCAAGATTTTTTTTTTACTTACTCTGTTTTTAACTCTGTTCTGTTTCACAGATTATAAGTCTTAGTGCTTCTGCAAACAATCTCAACACTATCCAGAAGAGAGCAGATGAATATGCAGCACTTATCATGGAAGAGCTGGATCCAGACAATATAGGATACATCATGGTAAGTAACTAAGTTAAAAGCTTTCTCTTGTGTATGGTTTTTGAGTCTGAAACCATTTTGTGATGAATCTTGAAACAGTTGGAGAGTCTTGAGACACTTCTTTTGCAAGCTGCATCACAGTCTGTTATAACAAGTACTGGGGAGAGAAAGAACCTGAGCCATATGATGAGTCAGAGGCTTAAGCCAACGTTTAACCGCAACCCATTGAAGCGATGGTACCGTGGGCTCAGGTTCTTCGTGCTAGACAATTGGCAAAGATGTTGGGTTATAGCGCTTTGGCTCATGGTTATGGCCATACTCTTTGTATACAAATACATCCAATACAGGCGTAGCCCTGTGTATCCGGTGATGGGAGATTGTGTGTGTATGGCTAAAGGTGCAGCAGAAACAGTGAAGCTGAACATGGCTTTGATTCTCTTGCCAGTTTGCAGAAACACCATCACATGGCTTAGGAATAAGACCAGGTTGGGTCGTGTTGTCCCATTTGATGACAATCTCAACTTCCACAAGGTATATAAAAACACATCCCAGTCTCATATCATTTATTCACGTTTTCAATTTTACCATTCACATTATTCATCAATTTTTTAGGTTTTTACGTTTTGGAAAAGTGAATAAGCTATATACAACTAGCGTTGACCCAAAAAAAAAAAAAAAAAAGCTATATACAACTAGCACGTTACAAATTTCACTAAAAAAAAGAGAACATGATTAATCTACTAAAAACTAACGTTTAAAAAATTATTTTACAGAAAAATATTTTAGTTTGTTGTGTTAACAATTTTCAGCTATTCCGTAATTATGTTATTCATTGGACATACCGATCATAATGTTTCTGGAATTTCTTATAACAAATCGATGCTTAAAACATTAGGTTATAGCAGTGGGGATTATAGTTGGAGTAACGATACACGCCGGGGCGCATTTAGCGTGTGATTTCCCGCGGCTACTAGACGCAACTCCGGAACAATATAGGCCTTTAAGGCAGTTTTTCGGCGAGGAGCAACCACAGAGCTACTGGCATTTCGTAAACTCGGTGGAAGGTATAACCGGACTCGTAATGATTCTCTTAATGGCTATTGCTTTCACACTAGCCACTCCTTGGTTCAGAAGAGGGAAGCTAAACCTTCCAGGGCCATTAAAGCAACTAGCTAGCTTCAATGCCTTTTGGTACACTCATCATTTGTTCGTCATAGTCTACATTCTTCTTGTTGCTCATGGATACTACTTGTACCTCACCAAAGACTGGCACAGCAAAACGGTAACTTAAAACCAATCTCCTTCTTCTTCGACTCGCAAGTTACATAAGCTAATGAATTCCTAATCATTTGGTTGCAGACCTGGATGTATTTGGTGGTACCAGTGGTTCTATACGCGTTCGAGAGGTTGATTAGAGCATTCAGGTCGAGCATCAAGGCGGTGACTATTAGGAAAGTAGCGGTTTATCCGGGAAACGTATTGGCATTGCATTTGTCAAGGCCTCAAAACTTCAAATACAAGAGTGGTCAATACATGTTTGTTAACTGTGCTGCTGTATCTCCATTCGAATGGTACGTACAAATCAAACTTCATATATATTTCTCTACAAGGCTAATAAGTTTTCAATCATAATGCGATTTGATCATATGTAGGCATCCATTTTCAATCACATCTGCACCACAAGATGATTACCTAAGTGTTCACATTAGAGTTCTTGGAGATTGGACACGAGCTCTCAAAGGAGTCTTCTCTGAGGTTTAATAAAGTCTTCTATTTAACCAACTTTGTTTGAAATTTAAGAGTTATGATATGTATATAGTTTGGTTTGTGTGTTGTTTCAGGTGTGTAAGCCACCTCCAGCAGGAGTTAGTGGTCTGCTTAGAGCCGACATGATGCACGGTGCAAATAATCCCGAGTAAGTGAAATATCCTAACCACTATATCTTTTGACAAAGTGTGATTAATGCATTGTCACACGTAAAAGACTAAATCGTGCTAAAGAAAAGGGACGATTTGGGTTTCTAGAAGGATTTTTGAGAGGATGAATCATGAATCGTGTTATCCACTTACAGAAAGCATTCTTTGAGTATTTTTGGTATAAAGGGTATCCAAATTCAAACAATGTTGTACCTAATTCATCAAAATAAGTGGTGGGAGACCACAACGTAAAACAAACTAATGTTACCTAACCAATTATCACTTATTTTATTTAGGTGATTGAGACGCATTATTTGGTATATCATGCAAGCACGATGTATTTTTATGCTTCTCCATGTGTGTTTTTGTGACCGCGTAAATCTTGGGTCCCTCCGCTTGCATTTTTTTTTTTTGCAATAACTGTGGGGTGATAGGTCAAACTCTACGTTTTTTTAATGTCACCACTCGGTGGTTTTTTTTTTATAAAATATTTGTGTATCATGTCAATTATACTGCCGAGTGGTTTATTTACTTTATCAAGTTTCTTATTTTCAAATCAATTAAAAAAACAAAAAAAAAATTGAAGAGATCCTGACTTTTAAATGGTCTTCGTAATTTCCTTTCTGGGTTTTTGGGGCACATCACAGAAGTAGATATAATATAGATCCAGGTGTGCGAATATACTAGGTTTTGGTTTTAAGTGTTCACATGCCAAATTAATATGTTTAGTTAGGAAATAATTATTATATGACACAGTTCAATAAGATAATATATTTTTTATATGATTTTTTAAAAATATATTATCTTATTGAACTGTGTCATATTTTGAACTAGTCCAACTCGAAACTGTATAAATTTATTAATTTATTTTGTTTATTAATTTATCGAATATTAATTTATAAAGTTTATAAATTACTTAGTTTTTGGTTTAAGTGTTCACATGCCACAATAATTTGTTTGGATAAGCATAATTATTCTATTCTTTTAAGAATTCCAAAACTTTTTTTGTTTTTTATGGGTTTTTCTTTTGGTGCTATTAAAATGTTAACAATCTAGTAATTTGTATATTAGTATAGAGATAGCAGGACAAAAAAAAAGTCACAAGAGAAAGTAACATGGCATTAACTAAGAATGTTATATTCGTTGCATTAAAAATATCCAACTATACTTTGAAAGATATATATCGGATTTTAAAAGATCTTAATTTGAATTGCGGTTGCAAAGAGACATATATAGATTTTTCACATAATATTTGGTTACGACCAAATTGTTTTGTTTCTTTATAGGGAAACCTAAACAATATATATTACCATCAACGTTAGTACTGTCTTGTTGAAAAAAATATAGAACGGTTCATCATAAAAAATTGTGACCTTTGCTAATAGCTAGCAATGACTCTTATTGCACAGCTTCCCAAAAGTCTTGATCGATGGTCCGTATGGTGCACCAGCACAAGACTACAAAAAGTACGAGGTGGTTCTACTGGTTGGTCTCGGAATCGGGGCCACGCCAATGATCAGTATCGTCAAAGACATTGTCAACAACATTAGGGCCAAGGAACAAGCCCAACTCAACCGAATGGAGCACGGGACAAGCGCACCACAACCGCGAAACAAGAAAGAGAGTTTCAGGACGCGTAGGGCCTACTTCTACTGGGTGACGCGTGAGCAAGGCTCTTTCGATTGGTTCAAGAACATAATGAACGAGGTCGCGGAACGAGATACGAACCGTGTCATCGAGCTGCATAATTATTGTACAAGCGTCTATGAAGAAGGTGACGCTCGTTCCGCGCTTATACATATGCTTCAGTCACTAAACCATGCCAAGAACGGCGTCGATATTGTCTCTGGAACAAGAGTTATGTCCCATTTCGCTAAACCTAATTGGAGAAATGTTTACAAACGCATAGCCATGGATCATCCTAACACTAAAGTTGGTAAGTTCACATCTTCTTCTCTATTATATCCTCGTGGTTATAGGGAAAAAAAACATTTTACATGCTTTCTGGTTTCGGGTTTTGGTAATCCCAAAAAAAAAACATTAACTGAAAGAATATTTATTTGGTAGGAATATAAGTAGAGATGATATAACATTTGAAATGATAATTACAAAAATGTGCAGGAGTGTTCTACTGTGGAGCACCAGCATTGACAAAGGAGCTAAGGCATTTAGCTTTAGATTTTACCCACAAGACAAGCACAAGATTCTCCTTCCACAAAGAGAATTTCTAAAAGGATTACAGAGAGTTAAAAGGCATAAACAACAACAACAACAACAACAGAAGAAGAAGCATGAGATGTGTTTCTCGTATTTACCTATTTATTTAATTATATATGTATACGTATATGCACTCTCTTGACTGTAGATTTCCTTTTATCCTTTTTGGTCGTATGTTTTGATTGTTTTTTCTTCGGAAAGTGTAACTTTTATTGTCGACGAAAATGGTGCAAAAAGAAGCAAAGGCTTTACAAGTGGAAAGAATTGCGAGATTGTATACAAGGGACATACGCTTTTAGAAGTGCTGAGATTTAGTTCATGGGCATTACTCAGATATTATTCTTCTAAAGTTTACATGCGTTGTTTCTCTTCGGATTCTTGGCGCAGAACAATAATCGAGTTTTGTTGGGTTTATTCATCTTCATTCTTTTTCAAAGTGTGTCTTGAGAGATACTAGAGAAGTGAGTTTTTTTTTTTTTTGAAATGGAGGAGTGAGTTGAATGTGTAGCTTCTTTGTTATAATTTATAGACTTGAGTGTGTAGCTTCAATCTCCACAAATTAATATGAATTTTCTTTTGACATCTAAGATTGTACTATGAATGCATACAACAAGTCCAATATGGAGAATGCGATTATGTGGCCCTTTATATTTTATTGGTACAACATGGTGTTTTATTATGTTTCATTTTTGTGAAAAAATTGTATATATATAGTAAAAAAATTTATGATTAACCAACCAATTTTAAAATATATATTTTTAAGACAATTTAGTTTTACTCAATAAATATTTATACAAATGTATTAGTTAATGATTTCACCATCAATAGATTATTTGAGTTTTTTTTTGTCATATAAAATTTTCATTAAATACATTGAATAATATAAAATTCGCGAAAAAATGTAATCCCTAAAATCAAAGCAGACCGAAAATAATTTTCTCTAAAAAGTAAACTATAAAAAAGAAACATACTAAATTAAGATTACATAATTGATAATACTAAAAGGCTACAAATGTTCTTTATCCAAAATAGAAAATGACTTAGGAATAATTTAACTCTCGATTTAGAATTCACAACAAATAAACCGACAAAAAAGAAAGGCAAAATTTTTATTTAGGTTCGTAAAAATCGTGGTAATCTTCGTTTTCTTAGTTAACGTTGACTTTTCTCATATTTAAATTTACAAAATCAATATTAAATTAAAATTTTAATTTGCACATATGATAGTTAATTTTTTTTTTTTGTTAAACCGATAACTAAAAAAATAAATTTACTAACTACAAATACTTGAATAATTAAATAAAAAATTTCTCCGCTTTTTTAGTCCATAGTTTTTGTATGTGTGGCGACGTCTACGATGTAGTTTTCAATTTCAAAAATAATATTTATTTATTTAAAAAATTTACCAATCATTCAACATGTGCCTGCTGTTTGGAACTCACGGCAAAGGCCCTATTATCATGTGACATGTAAGCCAAATGTACTCTTAATACTTTACTTTTATTTTTATTTTACAAAAATCGTGAACGGCAGGATTCGAACCTGCGCGGGCAGAGCCCACATGATTTCTAGTCATGCCCGATAACCACTCCGGCACGTCCACTTTGGTGATAACAAACTACTCTTTAATTTTGTTATATAAACTAAAGTTAAGTATAAACGCTTCTTTTCTATATTTTTGTATTTCCAAAAATCTCATTTCTCTCGATGAGATTATTATGTAAATATTTTATTTACGTACAGTCAAAAGTCAAAACCACACTAAAACGGGAAGATGTTCAAACAGTTTACACCAAAACGACAAGACGTTACCTAACTTTCTTCCATTGTCCACTACACTGAAATCTATTCCAAAGACAAATTTATAGACCACAACTGGGATCATCAAAGCAAAAGTGAAGAAGCATCACTACAATTTTTACACTTGAAAAAACAATAAATTTTTTTGAAGAAACAAGAATATTATAGTATATATTATTATCTCATACAAATGATGATTAGAAGAATCACGTATGTTCAAAAATAACCTAGTTAATCTAGGTTCTCTTCTTTATTATTTCCACTCTTTCGTCAATATCAAAATGAAGAAGCCATTAATCAAGTTCTAGACTCTTTTTCATAGCTTCGTAGACCATATACGTAATGCTAGCAGCAGGAACAACCTTTAGAAGATTCGGTAGAAGCCCTTTGTAGAATGCTCTGTAGCCTTCTTCACTTATTGTCCTCCTGAATACTCCAGACATCGAGGTCCTTGTTCGTTCCGCTTGCATTCTAATGTGACAATAACATATAACTTTACTCTTCAAACGCCAAACAAGAACTGATATATGCTTGTGTATGGAGCTACTTACCTTGTTCTCACAACCTGCAAAGGATAAACGCAGGTTGCTCCAAGAGCTCCTGAGATTGTTCCGCATCCTAGTTGCACGAGCGGACCTGGTTCTGAAGACGAAACCCGAGACCTATGTTCAGGCAGATTCAGACAGAATTGGATTATATAGCAAGAAAGAGATTTACCGGCGTCTTGAAGAATATATGTCCTGGACAAGTCCTTTAATGTCTCATATGCAGCGAGGTCGATACCGGCATAAGGTATAATCCCGAGAAGAGAAGGAAAAAGACCTTTGTAAAAGGCGCGTGGACCCTCATGGACCAATATGTCTTTAGTAAGCGTTCCAAGCTTAGGGACAACATCACCTGCTTGGCTAGTGCAAGTCTGCAGCCGAGTTTTCACAAGATCCAAAGGGTATATAGAGGCTTGAGCCACTGCACCAGCCATACCTCCAGCGAAAAGTCTAGCCGTTGTGCCTATATCCGCTTTGTCTTCACCCATGTTTTCACCAATAGCGTTCTTGAAAAGCTCATATGCATAGAACTTGATGGCGCTCTCTGGTGCTACCTTCACAATATTCAACCCGTTACCTCGGAAAAAACCCCGAACCCCACCTTGGTTCCATATCGTCTTTATGGCTTCTCGGATTTTAGCATCGGTTTTCTGGATTTGCAAAAGAACTTTTAAGCGATCTAGAGGTGCAGTCGCAGTCCTAGAAGCAGCACCGGCTATGCCACCTGTGACAGTACTATTTTGTTGTCAAAAAACCAATTTTGTTTCTGTTCAAAAAGAAGATAAGCTACTAACAGTGTTAAAGGAAGCCCACCTGCAATGAAGTAGTTGCTCCTCTTTACATGTTTGCTGATTCCTTCTGGGATAACGGCTTGCTCTCCAATGTCTACATGACATACTCTTTCCCAATGGTGGTATATATTTTCGATTGTGGCTTCGTGAGGATACAGCAAAAGAAAATCTCTCCATTCTTCAAACATTATGATTCCATCGTTGTCCTTGTCAACGTGTTCCACAAAGCGAGCGAGCTCCTCATCGTTTATCTCAATTCCTGCAAAATAGAAACTGTTGTGGCTTATAGGACGAAAACAGAGCATAAGCACAAAAGCTGTGGTTGAAAGCTGTTACTTCTACACATAGAACTGAGACCAAATTTTAGCAACATGGATGAAAATTAACAAGGCTTATTATTAGATGCACAGAAGTGTGTGTGCTAACAATATACACCCATAGGAAGTCTTCTTAAGTACATCAAAATCAAATTTCATAGATATTAGAGGCAATTCTAATACTCAAAGAACCAAACACAAAACAAAAATCTTACGGTTATGGTATTTACTCAGCCACTTAGATTCACAAGAGTCTCATCTTAACCAATGATCATAAGTGCACATATAGCAAAAAGAGATTTGCGTCAACAGAGATTGTACAAACTTTTCCCGATCTGCAAAGCTAATTTCATTCTAAAAGTATAACTTCTTTACCAAAGACTAATCCACTACATAACTCAGCTTAAGATACTAGTATGATCTAACAAATGCTCACACCAATATGTTCTTAACAAAAACAAAAAAAAAGGCTCGCACTTTATACTCTAAGCATCTGAATAATCAAGAACTGCAGTAGCATGTAAACAAAATTATACCGGCCTTAACGAGCGAATCCCAGAGTCCCTCAGGAGAAATGCAACCATTGTGCTCAACATCAATGGCTTGAAAAATCCTGTACAGCTCGACCTCCTTATCGTCCATGTATCGCCGAAACTCGTGGTAATCGACACGCCCGTCGCGATTCGCATCACAAACCCTAAACAGCTCCTTGGCGTATTTGTACCCGCTAGGGATTTGAAGCGCGATCAACCCCTTCTCGATCTGGGCGCAATCCAAATACCCAGCATTCTCAGAGTCGAAGAAATTGAACAAGCTCCGGATTCGCACGTCTCGCTCCTCCCTCGTCTCGCGGAGAGCTAGAAGAACGTGATCCATGGAAACGGGTCCGGGTTTCTTGACCGGGTTGCAGGAGCAACCCTGTTTGGATTTGGATCTCTTAGCTTCCATTTTCGTAGCGGGTAAACCGACATGCTCGACGCCATGGTGACTCGACATGATCGGATCAAATCGGGGATTGAAGAATCAAAACTTCGTTTTCTTCTGGGTCGGTGATCATAATCATAATAATAATCCTCCTTATACAGATCTACAAGGGATGATGCAAACGCTCACCATTTAATAAAACTCGTAACGCAGAGAGAGAGAGAGATTTCGAATCCGTTATAATCCGAGTGAAAATCGAATAACGAAACAAAGATGTGTTCTTCCCCAACTTTCAGTGATCGTTTTTAGAAAAATCAAACGGAGGAGAATCCAAATACGAAGAAAGAAGCAGCAGTGAGATTAGATGAACATTGATTCAAAGAAGAGAATGGGGATTTGTGCTGATGCTGATGCTTTACACGTGAAGCAGAGAGAGAGAGAGAGAGAGAGAGAGAGAGGTGGAATTGGAAAATAAGGGCTGATCTCTCCAATGGTGTGGAGTCGAGATTCGCATGGGATATTCTTCATTTTTGTTTATACGATTAAATTTGATTAATCTATTAATCAACTTTGTTTAGTCGTCTTTATTTTACATTATGCGATTTGAAAATTTCATAATCCTTTTTTGGGGGAAAGAAAAGGTTAATGTCGTTTTATTCCGTTCATATACTTTTATGGTGATTGTTGACGGGTCCAATAGAGACTTGAATTTTTCTGGACACACGTCCCGGAGCATTATTTGCATAACATAGTCATGTGCATTTCAGAGTTTTTTTTTTGGATAAATACATATATCGGCTGAACAAATTGATTATTTTTGACTTTTAACATTAAAAAAAATATATATATATCTTTCAAGACACCGTCCCACAATTTTATACAATTGATATCGACCATTTTTATTGTCATTGAGCCTAATTTCCCAAATAAGAAAGGCAAACCAAACAAATAAAAACTCAAATAAAAACAAAAACTAAAATCAAAGCAAATACTAAAAACAGAAGCTAAAACATTTCACATATGAATGATCAAAACAATCTTTTAAAAGATAACAGACAGCGATAAGGCAAGTGGCTAACCCACTAAGAACAATAGGGGTTCAAGTAACACCGTATTATTTAAATTTCTCTTTATAATTTATATGAGTTTATTTAACAAACACAACAATTTCAAGTTTTCAACAAACACAGTACCTTTGATCTATATTTGATAATATCAAGAACTTCAACAAACAAAGACACATTACTGTAATTAATTATCTCATCGTCACTACAGAAAACTCATTATACCTCCCAACAGGCCTTCTTCGCGACCTTGGCTCCTTTATTCATACAACAAACAGTACTAAAATGTAAACGTCTGCTACTATTCTGTATCTATTTAAGATACTTTTATATAATAAAACGTATTTGCTTTTACCAAAAAAAACGTATTTGCAGTAGTTTGTTACTTTTGTAAGGAGGATGAGTGTGTGTGTGTATTTTTTTTAATCACTGGTTCCCTGAAACGGGAGCGTCACGGCCTCTCTTGAAATCGTCCCAGCCTCTAACCCATGGCTCTCCAGCTGCTGCACGCGTCTCTGGTGCAGCATGCTTGTTCAGATTCTTCATGACTTTCTCGTGTAACGCCATGAATACCTTTTAATCATCACAACAAGGATTGTTTTAAGTCACTGGAGTAAACAAAAGAAGATGTATATACATATACCATCTAAATGTAAGACTATGGTTTACCGGATTTGAGCTCACTGCCTCTGGAGGCTGTTCTTGAGCGGTTAGCCATTTCCAGAGATCAGGGTTTTCCTGCAGAGAGCCAACAAAACTATTTATCAAGAAGGATTTGACTTTACAGATTCATGATTCTCCTTTGAGGTCAACTATGACAGAAACAAGTTTTCACCATCTGCTCTTATCAAATCCAAAGTGTTGTGTTTGACATCTAATTTACTGCAGAAAGCTAATCATTCAACAGTCGAAAAAAACAGAAAAAACATTCCTCAACTCTTAAACTGGATCATTTCGAGGTTCGATCACTGGAATGACCTCAGTCTAGCTAAACGATTCACACAGAATTACACTCAACCATCACCAAGAAGATACATAACGTTTTTGATTACTCCATGCTAGTAATTTCGAAGCATCAGATTGTCCTATAACATTCATCTCTGTCTTTCAAGATACTATGCAGACACATATACACAAGAGACGTGCAGATTTTCTGATCAAGAGACAGTGAAAACATACCAAATCGAGGACATTAATTAGGGATTTGACAGCGTTTTCGTCCATGGAATTGACATTCTCTTCAACCCAATTCCCCAAAACCAGATCAAGTTCCAGAAACCCTCGTTGCTTGCTCCTATACAACAATCTATTCCCACAAAATCCCCAAAGACTCAGCCACCAACATTTGATTTTCCGAAACAACGAAGAATCCAAAAATTAACCATACCTGTTGATAGTTATCCTCTTGTTCTCTTCGTTAGAGAGATCAATATCGAAATTCTGGGGACTCGCGGTGTTCCCGCTAAAGAATCTCGGCGCAAAATCAACTTCATTCCTAAAAAAAAATCAGGAAAGATTTCAGGACGGAAAGATCATCTCTTCCTTTAAATAACTGTGGAGGAAAAAAAGAGTACCGGAAAATAGGATATGTTCGAGTTGCGACGGCGGGAACGACGGATCGCCGGCCAACAGCCGCGGTGGAGCGGATGATCCGGTGGACGTTAATCAGAGCTCTTCGGCTGGCCATTTTTTTTTTTTCTCTTCTCACGGCGAATATGTTGAAGGCGAAGTTTATTATAATGAAGGCGAACATCAAAACTGGTACTTATGGGCCCATCATGGGCTACACTTGCCGTGGTCCTCTCCTGACCACATATGATTATAACTAAAAAGTTATTTTCGCTCAACTATGTGGAAATTACTATCAGTCAGTTAGACAAAGAACAACAAATTCTATTTGCAGTTTAGCACATTTGATAGTGCATATCAAATTTTTTTGGAATGATTAAAGATTGAACGAAATTGTTCATCATATGAGAGGTAATTGTTGAAATACTTTGACAGAAAAACTTGGATCAAGTAAACATTCAACTTGAAAAATACAAATGTTACAACTTACAAATGCTAATGAACAAAAAGAAAACTTTCTTCCATTTACTTATGGCATTTTAGGTAGCATGAAAACGAAAACAGATACGCGAAAACAAAACGTTTCAAAACATAAAAACGTTATTTAAAAAAAATATAGGAATGAAATTTTTTTGCAAACATATAATATACAAATATTAAACATCTAAATTTTATTACATTTAGAATATTTCAATCAACAAAAATTCAATACATAATTATTAAATAGTTTCTGTCAAAAAAAATTATTAAATAGTTTAACTAAGGATAAAAATCATAACATTTCAAGTAAAAAAAATTAAAAGATTTTCTTTATCATCATTTTCACTAGTTGCATCAACCAAAACTATCTACAAATCTAATCTATCGAAAAAAAGATCTTTAAACTCAATAATACCGAAATGATATCATCTAATAGATTAAATTAATTATTAACTTACTCTTATGAATTAAATAAATTAATAACTTATTATAAGGAATCAAATTGATCGCTTAATCTTGTTTTCATAATTGTTTAGTTATTACCAGAAAGAAAAATTAAGTTTTCGTCGTGTTTCCATCAAGTTTCCGAGAGTTTTCGTTTCTAAAACAGAAAACGGATCTCACACGAAGTTTCCATGTAACCTAGCTGGCATCTTTGTTTAAATTTTATTTTACAAAGATTAAAATATGATTTTCTTTCAAATATTTTTGTTTATATAAACACAAACACGGAAAATATTTTTTTTGAAGATTTTAGATCTAAAAACATCTTTAATTCCATTTTATTTGTTATTCTAAACTCTTTTGGAATAAAAAAAAACTCAAGTGTATTGTATTTTAAAAAAAAATTTATTCTATTTTTTTATTTATTACTCCATTTTAAAATAAAAATAGAATAAATTTGGAATAAAACTCAACTCCATTTTAAAATTATTGTATTTTGGAGCAAAAAATGAAATAATACTTATTTTTTTTAACCGAAAATAATATGTATTTATAAGTTAGAGATACTCTAAAAATCATAGCTTTAGACGAGGAACGAGAAGAAGATCATAGCTCACGAGTAAACCAACTTCTTTCGTTTTTAATATCAAAATCAGGCTCAAAGTTTTATAGAGAAAATTGACATGTATGTACGAGAGACCCCAATCCCGCTATTTTAGTCGAGAGTGATTCTCACGCGTTAAAGTGGTTCTTATGCGTTAAACCGTTATTGCGAATAACAACAAACTTATTAAATATAAATTATTTGTCAAAAATTTGTTTATTAAAATCGAATCAGAAACTCAAAGCATCATAACAATACAATCAAAGTTTAAACTTAAAAATAGAAATAACTTAAATATCTTTTAAAAACTTTAAATAAAACTGAAACACCCTTTTTGTTCCCGGAAATAGCACCGATCCGACTTTAACTCAAGTCACTCACCTGAAAAAGGGAAAGAGGGGTGAGTAACAAGTTACTCAGTGAAACGATCACACCTGTCTGCTTGATCTATACGAAGCATTAATCATAACCGCATATGCATATACTTAACCTAACTATTAGACAAACATCAATCAATATGCAAACACAAGTTCAAATAAATCCTAACAAACAAGTTCTCACTCACAAGAACGTCACACTTTTAAATCTGGTGACTCGCCAGCCACAATCTCACAGGCCCGTCAGCCCCTGTATTGGCTACACTTCCTCTGTGTGCAGTCCAACCATGGTCTCACTTCACGCAACTGTCAGTGTGAAAAACTTAGCAACAACAGATTTCTGTGTGTTGAACAGTACCAAGACGAATGCTTTTATTCAACTTAAATCTGATTAGTTAATCTTACACGATTACACTAACTTTGGTGTTACTCAACTCTAGAACTCTAGATTGACCCCAAACGATTCTAAGTCTTACCCAAAAGCCTTAACTAGATCTCACACCACGTGAATCTAGAATTAGAAAGAACACTCACCTCTTAAGCTTACAAGAACTCTCTCTAAGCTGTAGGTGCCGTTTGACAAGAAGCGTATCAAAGTGTTAACCTTAACCCATGGTAGCTTCTATCCCTTATATACTCGTTTCCTAAACCTAGATAGGAAACCCTCGTGACTTGCCCACCACGTCCTTCTTTCCTTCTCTTCTTCCTCTGTATACACGCCTATATACAAAGTGTCCTTCCATGCTCCTTCGGGCCATGTCAGCAATCTTCCTTTCATGACATCAGTTCCTGTCCGGTTGTCCTGTCTTGCAGCATCCTGTCGACCGGTGCACACTTGTGGCCTCACCTGCATATTCAATCTCCCCCTTTTTGACTTGATTTGATGCTCGAGCATTCCATCTGATGTTACCTGTTCACACAGAATACACAAGACAGCAACATACCAGCAGTATACACATCCATCCAACACAATTCTTGAACATAGAACACACATGCATACTTAAAGGCGAACACAGTCTTAATCGTACATTCCAAACGATGGCAACCACCAAAAGAGAATAAACGGTAACCAAAAGCAAAACCAAAAAAAAACTGTGTCCGAGAAAAACATAACAATGTTCAACAAAAACATAAGCCAACAATCACCAACAAGCAACAAGGAACACAGAGAATTTCTCCCCCATCAACCCTGCACTGTTGGCGTCACATCCTCAACCTCATCATCATTCTCATCTCCCCCTGCTTGAGCACACAATCACGTCAAAAATAGCATAAAGAAGAGATGCAGATGAGCGAGTAGGAGATTACTAACCCGATGTCAACAACCTCTGAATGACCTTGACAGCTGCGGTCAGAACCTGACGATCTCCTGTAGAGAGTCTCGGTAACCTATGCAGAGATGCAGTAGATGGATGCATGGGTTGTGTCGACTTTTCCTGCTTGACTGGCTGGGACCTACGTGTCCTTGTAGGTTGAATCCTGGTTGATTTGACCGACTGATCAGGTTCCTGCTTCACCGCAACAGCTACTCTCTTATACACTTTAATTTCTTCAACTTCTTCAGTTGGAGCAATCTCATCCAGAACTTGAGAGCACAAGATCTGATAGATAAGACTGGGAAACGGCAGGTAAAACTTGGTAGCACCAAATCTACTCTGGTAGATAATTTGATCAAATGCCATCTTCCCGAAATCAAACAGAATATGATTGTAGACCTTATACACCAGCTTTGCTCTTGTCGGATTTGGATACCCAAAGTTGTTTGTTGGAAGCCAGTTGAAACAGCAGATTCGGTACAGCAGACTCTTGTCCTGAGCAAACTGAGAAGACAACAAGCCTTTCCACTTCCTGACCTTGCCATTGGTCATAAACTCTACAAGCTCATCGTCCGACACTTCCTTCATCTCAGCGACTTCTGCACGTTCGGCCAGATCACCAAGGCTGAACCATGTGTTAATCCGATATGCTGACAATTCGAATTCTCTGCCTCTAACCCACACAGATACATAATTTTCTCCTGGTTCGATCAGAGAGAGATGTGCACAAAATTCCATCACTACATCCTTGACAAACGGCTCAATATGAACAAGGGTACCAGCAAAAACCAAACGCTACGATAAGAGACTCAACATCCTTGTGTTCATCGCCAAACTCAATCACTCGTTCCTCTAACAGCGAGCGGTTTACAAAAGAGTTGTACCTGTCTTTTGCCTCTACCGACAGAAACTTGGTCAGATCAAAATCAATCTGACCCTTTCCTTTCTCAGAGCGTGCCTTTTTACGGAGTTGCAGCGATTCACCACTTCCTTCCTCATTTGCTGCAGAAGCTTCTTTGTTAATTTGAGAAGCATACCTTTTTCGGATTGAGAACTGTCGAGAGGTGACCGATTGACCTTTCAACTTTTTACCACTCCGGTTATTCTTGAAACCCTCGGATTGATTCACCGATTCCTCCTGATGTAGAAACTCAACGGACGGGGCTTGAGATTTTGGAATATGACCCGAAGAGTTAGAGGTTTCCTTCTGTGGAGCAATCTCACCTTCGAACACGACCATAGTCAGGGGATTATCTTCGACATGCACCTTCGTCTGAACTTGCGAATCTGGTGCGTTCTCCTCTGTTGTATCTACCGCTTGTGCAGGCGACGAGCTTTTTTTATCCGTCTGAGGCGACGCTGAACTTGACCCGACCAGACGAGAGAGTCCGGAGAACAAGGCGTTCATCGTTTGATCTGACGGAGATCACACCAGATTCTTCGCTTGAGAGAGAGATGAACCGTTCAGAGGAAATTTGCAAGAGAAAGCCAAGAGAAACTGTTTGGCTTCTTTCCCCATAAAACCCTAGATAAACTCCCTCCAAATTTGCAAACCGTTCTTTGGATATGGGCCTCTTTCTTTGATTTGGTCTTGATCCACCTCAGAAACCTGTCACTCAATGCTCACACAGAATCATCAGCCGAATTTTAAACATGATCTCTGTCATACTGTTTGATACTCGTGCATATCAACCAATCCAACACCAAGTTTAACACCACAGATAATTTGACTCAAAACTTATACGAAACTGTGAGGGACCTACATCAACACTAACCATCATGAGCACAACACAACATATGGCGATACACTTAGAAATCATACCTCAAATCTGTTGTATGTGGTTTTTACCAGATATCCACAAGTTGACCCGGAGCAAACAGTAGGAACATGCCAATAACAATTTCTTACCACTAGAGACACTCAGACTTAGTCTCGGTGACTAGCTTTCACACCGACATGCCTTTCTTCCAGAAACATCAGTTTTCAACCTTGAGTCAACATCCAGCTGATCAACCACATAAAATGCCGATGAAGTGATCTCTTTTGCCCTGTTGAACCATCATTTGATCCGTCACAAATCAAGATCATCAGGTTCAGCTACATAGTGGCCATCATATCTATGTGATCTCTTTTGCCCTGTTGAACCATCATTTTTTTTTTTTTTTTTTACTTGATCCAGACTGCCCATAGCAAAATAGTCTCACATCCATCTTATCTTATGGCCAACACGCTTTCTGACTGACTAACCTGTTCTGATGGATCTAGAATAGCATATCAGACAACCCTCTTTCACCAAGATCTACATAGACAGGGTTCTTAGCCTCTCATACTTATTCTCCCTTTTGTACATGTTCCTGTGCCTGCTCCTGTCTTAGATCAACTCAAACCACACAACATATTAGATTTCAAAAACACCAATGGACTGTCTCAGATTCACGAATCTATTAAAGTCCAATGGTTTGGTAAAAAAATCGGCCAATTGATGATCAGTGCTCACATGATCAATCTCAATGAGTTTCTCCTCAACAAGTTCACGAATGAAATGATGTCTAATATCTATGTGTTTTGTTCGTGAATGTTGTACCGGATTTTTGGCTATATTTATGGCACTTTCATTATCACAGTGTATTAACAGAGATTCAGAGGTCATACCATAGTCGGCCATCATCTATTTCATCTAGGGGTGTCCAATCTGGATATCGGTTCGGTTTCGGTTCGGTTTTTTCGGTTTTTCGGTTAGTAAAAAATAGCTACCATTTTAATACCATATCTAGTTTGGTTTGGTTCGGTTTGGATATCTTCGGTTTTTGGTTTATTCGGTTTTTAAGCAAAAACCAAAAATTTTGTTTGCTATAACGTGGATTTCGGTTTTTTGTATAGAAAATTAGAAATAGTAACGATAAAAAGTAGAAACATAGAAACAATTAAAATTATAAAACCCATGTCTATTATAAAATCAATAAAACTCTAATATTTGTAATTAAAAAAAAACTTAAAAACAAAAGCACTAAAGCACTAGTCTTTAACATCATCAAATAAAATAAAATATTAAACTTAGAATGAAAAATAAAAAAATTGAATGAAAGCAAAGTTCCACTCTTTCAAATTCGCCTTCCATCAAGGTTACATAATTTAGACATTACAATTTTAGGGTTACATAATTTACATACTTATTGTATACTATATATTATTATATTATGATTTAAAATTAATCGTTTTTTTTGTTTAATCGGTTTTATCGGTTAATATCCAAACCATATCCGGATCCTACGGTTTTGAAATTATTACATCTATACTGTTAATATAATATATCCAGAATCCAACCATATGTTCTATTTCGGTTCGGTTCGGTTCGATTCGGTTCGGTTTTACCAGATTGGACAGCCCTAGTTTCATCCACAAGAGTTGAGTGCAACAGCTACCCAGTGCTATGTATTCTGCTTCGGCAGTGGACAGCGATACACTGTTCTGTTTCTTACTGTGCCATAAGATCAAGTTGTTCCCAAGAAAGAAACACCCACCACTTGTACTTCGCCGATCGTCAAGACATCCAGCCCAATCAGCATCACAATAGCCCCCCAAGTTTCTGTTGTTATCCCTGGAATAAAACAACCCCATATCAGCGGTGCCCTTGACATATTTGATGATTCGTTTGACAGCCTGAAGATGAGACATTTTGGGCCTAGCTTGATATCTTGCACAAATGCCCACACTCAAACACAAATCTGGTCGACTCGCTGTAAGATACAGCAGACTTCCAATCATTCTTCGATATAATCTAGGATCAACATCTTCACCATGTTTATCACGGGATAGCTTCGTGGTCGTTCCCATAGGAGTTCTTGCTGTTTTACATGTTTGTAGACCAAACCGTGTCACCAGATTTCTGGCATAGGTGCTTTGTGAGATGGTGATACCCTCCTCAGTCTGTTTTACTTGAAGCCCCAAAAAGTATGACAGCTCTCCCACCATGCTTATTTCAAATTCACTTGTCATCATGACCACAAAGGCATCCACCAACACCTGATTCGTGCCTCCTAACACAATGTCATCTACATAGATCTGAACAACCATCAAACCTTGCTGATTTTCCTTGATGAACAAGGTCTTGTCTACACTTCCTCTTTGGTAGTCCTTAGAGATCAGAAACGTTGTCAACCTTTCGTACCACGCTCGAGGAGCTTGCTTCAACCCATACAAGGCCTTTTGCAACTTGTATACATAGTAAGGATGCTCAGGACTTTCAAATCTTTTTGGTTGTTCAACAAACACTTTCTCTTGGAGAATTCCGTCAGGAAGGCACTTTTCACATCCATTTGATGTAACTTAAAACGCATATGGCACGCCATCCCTATCAGCAGCCTGATGGACTCTAGTCTTGCAACAGGTGCAAATGTTTCTTCAAAACCAACTCCTTCCACTTGAGAATACCCTTGTGCCACAAGTCTTGCCTTGTTACGAACTACTTCTCCATTTTCATCTATTTTGTTCTTGAAAATCCACTTGGTACCGACAATATTCCTTGTGTTCAGCCTCGGAACAAGAGTCCATACTCAACTTTTTTCGAACTGTTCCAACTCTTCCTGCATTGAGATGATCCAAAACTCGTTCACGAGCGCTTCCCTATGATCTCTTGGCTCAAAGTTTGCAACAAAGCATGCAAGATCTATCATTGCAAAATTTCCCTTAGCCATTTGCTTGTAGTCGTATTTCATCCCACGAGTCACCCTATCACTAGGCACATGCTTCTTGGACAGGTGTTTGTATACAGCATGTGCTTGGTCAACGTTCTGAGATTCCGTTCGAGCTGAGTTGTCTGGGTCTTCATTTTCTGATTTCATTTCAGATTCATTCCCATCAACATCAGCATTCCTGTCAGTCGTGATCTCATTTCCAAACGGATGACAAACTTCAGCATCCACCATATCAAAACGAAGTCCCATTGCTGATGCATCATCAAACACAACATTGACTGCCTCTTGAACCTGTCTTGCTTTTTTGTTGTAGACTCTGTATGCAATACTCGTGTTTGAGTAACTCAGAAAGATTTCATCATCACTTTTAGCATCAAACTTACCCAGCTGATCATTGTCATTCAAAATATAGCAAATGCATCCAAACACATGGAAGTAGCTGACAGTTGGTGGTTTACCTTTCCACAGTTCATAAGGAGTTTTGGATGTTCCTTTTGTGATGTAGACTGTGTTGATGACATAGCATGCAGTGTTAACAGCATCTGCCCAGAAGTGCTTTGCAACTTGATTCCCAATCAGCATAGCTCGTGCCATCTCTTGCATTGTCCGATTCTTGCGATCAACTACACCATTCTGTTGAGGAGTTCGTGGTGCTGAGTATTGATAGAGAATTCCTTGTTCAACACAAAAACGATCAAACAGTTCATTCTGAAACTCACCTCCATGATCACTTATGATGAACTTAATCCTTGTTTTCTTTTCATTCATCAACTGAAGTGCCAGAATCTTGAACATGTGAAATGTCTCTGATTTTTCTCTCAGAAACCTGACCCAAGTATACCTGGTATAATTATCAACGAGTACAAACACATATTTTTTACCGCCAATACTCTGAATCTGAACTGGCCCCATCAGATCCATGTGTATCATATCCAACGGTTGCTTTGACTGAACTTCTTGAATTCCCTTGTGTTGTACCTTGACTTGCTTTCCTTTAGCACATGGTCCGCAGACAAATTCTGACCCAAGGTCAAGCTTCGGCATTCCACGAACAGCTTCCTGTTCTCCTAACTTAACCATTGTCATGATGTTCATATGACCAAGCTTCTGATGCCACAGCTGCAGTTCATTTGGCTTCATTGCTGACGTACACGTGTCAGTCGGCTTCCACATATAGCAGTTATTGCCTGACCTGATTCCACTCATCCTGATGACTCCTTGTTCATCAATGGCTTTGCAGTCTGTTCTGGTGAATATCACTGAGAGTCATTCATCACATAGCTGGCTGATACTGATTAGATTTGCCTTTAATCCTTCCACTAGGTATACATTGACTAGATCTAGTGTGTTCGTGCCTGAGGTTTCACATTTACCTCTGATTTTTCCACGAGCTCCACCTCCAAAAGTTACTTTCCCAGAGCTTACTTTCTCGACCTTCCTGATGTTTTCTTGACTTCCTGTCATGTGTCTTGAGCAACCACTGTCGAAATACCATGCCTTAGCCTCTGGAGTTTTGCCATCAACCGTGTACGCCACATATCCATACACATCCTCCTTCTTTCTCCAAACTTGCTTTTGTCGGTGATGATGAAACTGATAGTTGTTCTGTCTATAGTCTTTGTTTCTGGTCTGAAGACGTTCATAACAGAAGGCTTGAATGTGACCTGGTTTTCCACAGTAATAACATCCTGACATATCATACACCTTGCGCACATGTGTAGTGTATGACTGATATCTTGAAGGAGTCCAGTTGCCTTGATCTCTTCTGACAATTGGAGCTCTTCTCAGGAATTTAGTTTGATGATCACCAGGATTACCAAGGAACCCCAAACCAGATGTCTTCCCTTTTCTGGTGATACTGGACTGCACCTTGTCAGAACTTCTTTCTTGGCAGGAGTCTGTCTTTACTTGTTTATTTTTTTCAGTGCCTTTTACAAACCTGGTCTGTCCGTTAGATGTTTCTCCAAAATGATAACCTAAACCCCAATTTCCCTTGCCTGTTCTCCCCATTGCCAGAACCTCGTCCAGACTTTTGGTACCTTTACTCAGCATCTTGATGTTTATCAACTGTTCTTCTAGACGCCCTTCCAATTCCCTGTTTTTTTCAGTTTCTTTATCAAGTTCCTCTTTAAGGAATTTGACAGACTCCAGACATGCTTGTTTTTCTTCCTTCTCTGTTTTAAGTTCCACTTTCAGGATCTCACAGAATTGTATCAGCTCTTCTTTTTCATAGACCAAACATTTATTTTCCTCTTGTCTCTGGACCAGTGTTTCACATAAAATTTTATTTTCATCATATAAAAGTTCTGCATCATCTACTTCTTTGTCTGATTCAGAATCTGCGTCAGCTTCTTCGTTGATGATACCCAGATATGCAACAAAGTTTTGTAGATCAACACCATCCTCATCGCTGTCGTCTTCAGATTCTGACTCAATGCTGACAAACGATCTCTCTTTCTTCTTGTTTGTCCCGACACAGTCAAACTTGGTGTGACCAGATCCTTTGCACTCAGTACACTTGAGACTTTCTCTCTTCTTAATGGTTGGACACTCTGCCTTGATATGACCGAACCCTTCACATTCATGACACCGAATCTCTGTTCTGCGATTGATCCTATCAGGTTTCTGATCTCCATCAAATTTATTGAAGTTTGACCTAACTTTCCTCTGACCTTTTTCAAACTTCTTAAAGTACTTCTTGACGATTAGTGCCACTTTGTCTTCCAGTTCCTCAGTCTGATCTGATTCTTTTGCTACAAACGCAATTCCTTTTCCCTTCACAGACCCTTTGGCTCTTCTATCAAGTTCATATGCTTGCAGTATCCCCACCACATGTTCAAATTTCATCTCATCAGAATTCTGAGACACTTCAAGAGCTGACCGATGTGACTGAAACTTATCTGGGAGACACCTCAAGAATTTTTTCACCAGTTTTTTTGTCCTTATATGCCTTTTCCAAAATCAGTGCCTCATTCGCAATAGACTTCAGTTTTCCACTGAAGGCTTCAACCATTTCATCTTCTCCCATAGTGAGGGTTTCAAACTGTGTTGCGAGCATATCAATTCGACTTCTCTTGACAGTACTCGTCCCTTCATATGACGTCTGCAGAGTTTCCCATGCTTCCTTTGCAGTTGTACATCCTTGCACCATCTGGAACTGGTCTCTGGTGAGTGAAGTCCAGATCACCGACAGAGCTTTAGAGTTGAACTTTGACAAGTTATTCTCTTCAATTGTCCATTCCCTCTTTGGTTTGGCATGCACTATCCCTCCTGCATCGATCAAAACTGGTGCAGTCCATCCTTCTTCTACCATAGTCCAAGCGTCTTCATCTATCCCTTTGATTTACGCTTTGATTTGAACTTTCCACCAACCAAAGTTTTCTTTCTCAAGTAGCAGCGGTTTCATCGATCCAAACTGTTGCACGTTTTCCATACTTCTTCCCAGATCACACCTGATTAAAAGAACAAACAATCTTTAGCAGATGTCTGCTCTGATACCAATTGTCAGTGTGAAAAACTTAGCAACAACAGATTTATGTATCTTGGACAGCACCAAGACGAATGCTTTTATTCAACTTAAATCTGATTAGTTAATATTACACGATTACACTAACTTTGGTGTTACTCAACTCTAGAACTCTAGATTGACCCCAAACGATTGTAAGTCTTACCCAAAAGCCTTAACTAGATCTCACACCATGTGAATCTAGAATTACAAAGAACACTCACCTCTTAAGCTTACAAGAACTCTCTCTAAGCTGTAGGTGCCGTTTGACAAGAAGCGTATCAAAGTGTAAACCCTAACCCATGGTACCTTCTATCCCTTATATACTCGTTTCCTAAACCTAGATAGGAAACCCTCGTGACTTGCCCACCACGTCCTTCTTTCCTTTTCTTCTTCCTCTGTATATACACCTATATACAAAGTGTCCTTCCATGCTCCTTTGGGCCATGTCAGCAACCTTTCTTTAATGACATCAGTTCCTGTCCGGTTGTCCTGTCTTGCAGCATCCTGTCGACCGGTGCACACTTGTGGCCTCAGCTGCATCTTCAGCAACGTCCTTCGTGACGACCAGCAACCAATCCGTACATAGGACGGAATCAATCATGCGCTCTAGTGCGCCTTTTCTAACACCAATCAACAATTCAATCATCCGTTCTCTATCATCATTCATATTCGTTGTAATTAGCAATCAATCTCTAATATCTAGGTTCAGCACATACATACTTAGCTAAGCCTCACACCACTTATAGATCACAAGTCCCGCCTCACCTTTACTTTTCGGACAGGTTGACACGCTAAAAGGAAACGGCGATAACTCTCTGGATAAAACTCAGAAACACAATCGGAAGGATGATCTGGAAAGGTGACAGCAAGGGATTTCCAACGGTATCTTGATAGGCTCCCGAAGCTATCTGGATCGTCGGAAAAATGGACTGCAATGTCTTCTTCGAAACTGGGAAAAAACAGAATTCTGAATTGACAGAATGATCCGCTCGGATTGAGATGACCATAACTAACTGAATATACATTCTTAAATAACGACTAAAGCGGCTATGGAAAGCTCGGAGAGTCCTCTTTTCAACAACACCAAAATCGCGATCTGGTTCGTTCTTAGTCGACGGGAAACGGACTCGAAATTTGGCTGCTCGGAGGTTCGGTCTACAGAAATATGTTTTGGGAAAATGCACATAACTCTCAGTATACAACTATAAATGACGAACCGTTTTCGGCTAGAGATCAATCTATGAGTCGAGAACTTACCCTCCAAATCTCACGGCAAACAAACCCGATTTGACCTGAGGTTTGTCTACTGTACCAAAACGGGTCGGACTGTCTCTTTTAGCCTTTTAGGTTGCTCCTCCTTCTTCCTCCTCTCACACATTTTCTCTCCCTTTCTTCTTTCACGATTTATTCTTCTCCTTCTCTCTCCTCTCACGCTCCTTCTTTCCCTCTATGCAGAATTGGGGAGACGAGCTTTAGGTGAAGAGATTAAGTGGGATTTTTAGTGGGGGGGCAAAAAGTTTTGGTGGCCAAACTTTTGGTGAAGGGTCACTATGGTGGGTTTAGTAGGTTTGGAGTTGTCACAATTATCCCCTACTACAAAGGAATTCGTCCTCGAATTCGGAGAATGACTCTTCAACTTCTCCCCCACTTTGTTTTTGACTAAACTCGGAACGTATTCTTCCTTGTTGTCTCATCGTTACATCCTAACGCTTCCATTGCACACTCTAACTCTGGAGCTGACGGTTGGAACTTGATCACCTTTGGTTATGCAACTTTGTCTTTCTCGCTTTCTTAACTCTTCCTTGGATACCAACACCTTGTCAATTTAGGGCACATAGCTCACATATAGAACTAAGTGTTGGCTGCAACCCTTCCCAAAATTCTAGTTTTTCACGGCTTCCTACTTCTAAATGACTCGACTCAATATACGTCTAGCATGCATTTTAAAACAAGAACCATGCAACTTGCATATGCTAAATGCTTAAATAAGACTTACCAGCAATCTGATTTGCACCCTCGCCGAATTGTGCAGCATACTCGTCCTCTGATGCGCACTCAGCTTCCATCGCATACATACGGGGTCCCAAAGCTGGCCTCTTTGGAGGTGGCGGCAACTGATTCATGTCCTGGTTG
>JAHZTW010000005.1:6331995-6378949 GCA_020283515.1 Alliaria petiolata
AAGTTTTTAAAAGATATTTAAGTTATTTCTATTTTTAAGTTTAAACTTTGATTGTATTGTTATGATGCTTTGAGTTTCTGATTCGATTTTAATAAACAAGTTTTTGACAAATAATTTATATTTAATAAGTTTGTTTTTATTCACAATATCAGTTTAACGCATAAGAACCACTTTAACGCGTGAGAACCACTCTCGGCTAAAATAGCGGGATTGGGGTCTCTCACTCGCCGAATTGTGCAGCATACTCGTCCTCTGATGCGCACTCAGCTTCCATCGCATACATACGGGGTCCCAATGCTGGCCTCTTTGGAGGTGGCGGCAACTGATTCATGTCCTGGTTGCCTTGTGCTGCTCCCACTTGTCTCACTCTACAGTTCTTAGCGGCATGTCCCAACTTTCCACATGCGCCACAAGTGATGCATTTATCAGGACAATACCTTCTGGTATGCCCTTGCTTCCCGCAAGCAAAGCACGAATCCATTTCTGCCTTACATGGTCCATGGTGAAACCTTGCGCACAAGCGACATTGTGATGGTTTTCCCTCTTCTTGCACAGCTCCACGGTAATCATGATTTTGCATATATCCTTGCGCCAACCTAGCTGCTCTGGCTTGAGCACTCCTTGCCAGTTTGTCCTCATCCTCTATTCCCTTCTCGGTTAATGCATCCTTTTCCACCAGATCAATCACTGATGCGTAGTCCAGGAGCTGACAGCGGTTACAGATGTCCACTCTCAATCCAGCCATAAACTTTTTCACCAGACGAACCTCATACATTTCTTTCCCAGCAAACATTTTCAGACGGTTAAACTCTTGAGCATAATCTCTCACAATGCGGTTTCCTTGCTCCAATTTCAAAACCTCTGCCTCAAGCCTGTCTTCAGCCTCCTGAGGAAAGTACTTCCGGTTAAACTCATACCTAAAGTCATTCCACCGCAGCGCAATCCCTTATGGACTTTCAGTTATTCCTTCCCACCATTCGTGAGCCTCATCCCTTAGGTACAAAACTGCCAATTCCAATTTGTAACCCACTGGACACCTGGCCGACGCAAATGTGCACTCCAATAGCTTCCTCCAACGGTTTGCTCTCATTGGATCAGTCCCACCACTGAAAGTCTCCATACCCAACTCTCTCATGAGTCTGATCACCTCATAATATGAAGGCACTTGCAGATCATACCCTTGCGCCTGCTGTGGCATCTGCATTGGAGTTGCAACATTTTTGGGGACCTATTTTTGTCCCGCCGCTGCTCCTTGTGCCATTCTCGGAAATGCTCCGGCTACAGGAAGTCGTTCCAGTAAGGGTCCAAGCAATTTCTGAATTCCTTGCATCACGGCTGCTCCAACTGCTGCACCTATGGCCGCAGGATCAACTTCTGGAATTGCCATAGCTGGCCCTTGGCATCCTGCAACCACATTCTCTTCCGCAAGATCTGGTACATCATTCACATGGTTAACTGCATTTCCGTTCTCGTTACCATTTCTGTTACCGTTGCGTCGAGGTCCCACCATTCTGAAAAGGGAAACATTGAGATCAGGTCTTCAATCTTTAAAGTCCACTTGCAGAAAACAAACTTAAGCTTCGATCGGTGATGCTTTACTTTTCAAAACTTCCCATTACCCCAAAATAGTTTGAAAACATATTACTTTCAAAATACTGCCTTCCGGGACAGAACCGGCTTGGCAACCTTACGCTTTGATACCAAATTGAGAGACCCCAATCCCGCTATTTTAGCCGAGAGTGGTTCTCACGCGTTAAAGTGGTTCTTATGCGTTAAACCGTTATTGCGAATAAAAACAAACTTATTAAATATAAATTATTTGTCAAAAACTTGTTTATTAAAATCGAATCAGAAACTCAAAGCATCATAACAATACAATCAAAGTTTAAACTTAAAAATAGAAATAACTTAAATATCTTTTAAAAACTTCAAATAAAATTGAAACACCCTTTTTGTTCCCGGAAATAGCACCGATCCGACTTTAACTCAAGTCACTCACCTGAAAAAGGGAAAGAGGGGTGAGTAACAAGTTACTCAGTGAAACGATCATACCTGTCTGCTTGATCTATATGAAGCATTAATCATAACCGCATATGCATATCCTTAACCTAACTATTAGACAAACATCAATCAATATGCAAACACAAGTTCAAAGAAATCCTAACAAACAAGTTCTCACTCACAAGAACGTCACACTTTTAAATCTGGTGACTCGTCATCCACAATCTCACAGGCCCGTCAGCCCCTGTATTGGCTACACTTCCTCTGTGTGCAGTCCAACCATGGTCTCACTTCACGCAACGTCCTTCGTGACGACCAGCAACCAATCCGTACATAGGACGGAATCAATCATGCGCTCTAGTGCGCCTATTCTAACACCAATCAACAATTCAAACATCCGTTCTCAATCATCATTCATATTCGTTGTAATTAACAATCAATCTCTAATATCTAGGTTCAGCACATACATACTTAGCTAAGCCTCACACCACTTATAGATCACAAGTCCCGCCTCACCTTTGCTTTTCGGACAGGTTGACACGCTAAAAGGAAACGGTGATAACTCTCTGGATAAAACTCAGAAACACAATCGGAAGGATGATCTGGAAAGGTGACAGCAAGGGCTTTCCAACGGTATCTTGATAGGCTCCTGAAGCTCTCTGGATCGTCGGAAAAATGGACTGCAATGTCTTCTTCGAAACTGGTAAAAAACAGAATTCTGAATTGACAGAATGATCCGCTCGGATTGAGATGACCATAACTAACTGAATATACCTTCTTAAATAACGACTAAAGCGGCTATGGAAAGCTCGGAGAGTCCTCTTTCCAACAACACTAAGATCGCGATCTGGTTCGTTCTTAGTCGACGGGAAACGGACTCGAAAGTCGGCGGCTCGGAGGTTCGGTCTATAGAAATATGTTTCGGGAAAACGCACGTAACTCTCAGTATACAACTCTAAATGACGAACCGTTTTCGGCTAGAGATCAATCTATGAGTTGACAACTTACCCACCAAATCTCACGGCAAACAAACCCGATTTGACCTGCCGTTTGTCTACTGTACCAAAACGGGTCGGACTGTCTCTTTTAGCTTTTTAGGTTGCTCCTCCTTCTTCCTCCTCTCACACATTTTCTCTCCCTTTCTTCTTTCACGATTTATTCTTCTATTTCTCTCTCCTCTCACGCTCCTTCTTCTTCTCTATGCATAATTGGGGAGACGAGCTTTAGGTGAAGAGATTAAGTGGGATTTTTAGTGGGGGGCAAAAAGTTTTGGTGGCCAAACTTTTGGTGAAGGGTCAATATGGTGGATTTAGTGGGTTTGGGGTTGTCACAATGTATGTTTTGAAAGCTCAAAACAAATATCTTTTTTTCTCCAAACTCAACATTTAAACTTCATTACTACATAATTGTTTGGCAAATGTCTTAATTTTACAACATCAAAAACGAGTCCCAAAGAACCAGACTACCTAAAATAAGAATGGGCAAACGAAACCGATGAGTTTTACGGTATGGATTGTTCAACGATGAAACCAGCCGGTTTGTGTCAATTAAACAAAAATTAAACCAAAATGCAGTGAAACTAAAAATAGGAATCATTAAGAAACTGAAAACGAGAGGCCACGGAAAATTCGCGCGAAAATTGGGGGATTGATCTTTGACCCACAAAAAGCATGAGAAGAATCTTTGAGAGAGGAAGATGACAACGACGACGTACCTCTGTCTCCGTACACCAACATTGCAATTTTGATCGGAATTTCAAGAAGACAAAAAACAAGACTCAGAATCGTGAAAAAGAAAGAGGGAAGAAGAAGAAGATGGTGGGAAGCAAAGAGAAATCGAAAGAGAAAAAAGAGAAACGAGACAAGAGACTACAAGAGATCTCCCTGCTTCGTACTATTCCTTACTCCGATCACCAGAGGTATATATCTCTTCTCCCATTCTAATTTCATCAATCTTCACAACAAATCCAGAATAAATTTGGCGTCTAGATTTAGATCATCTGCAATTGTTAAATTCGGTTGTTTGCATTGCATTTTGATTATTTTCATCTCTCTTTGATGCTTATTACTTGAAAACGTCCATCAATATTTCAAATTAACCTTTCTTGGCAAGCAAGAAAACCCGACTTTTCAAATTAACCCTTAGTAGCAAGAAAACCCGAAATTTCAAATTAACCTTTCATGACAAGAAACTAGGATTTCTATGAACTTCGTGAGTTATATTATGTATATATTTCAATAAAAAAAAACTACGAAATTCGTATAAGTTTTTTTTCAGGTATTGATTTAAGAGATTTATTTGAATTTTGTCTTCAAAATCCTCATACAAAATATTTGGTTTTTTCGATTGTGATTAGGTGGTGGACCACTGAAACTGTGGCGGTGGTAACAGGTGCGAACAGAGGGATAGGATTTGAGATGGTGAGACAATTGGCCGGACATGGATTAACAGTGATTCTAACATCAAGAGACGAGAACGTAGGCGTCGAAGCAGCCAAAGTCTTGCAAGAAGGCGGGTTTAACGTTGATTTCCACCGCCTCGATATCTTGGACTCTTCCTCAATTCAAGACTTCTGCAAATGGATCAAGGATAAATACGGATTCTTCGATGTTTTGGTTAAGTTTTGATGATTTTCCAACTTGTTTTAGGGCATTACTAAATCTTGAATCTTGATGATGATTTTGTTTGTTTGTAGATAAACAATGCAGGTGTAAACTACAATGTTGGAACAGATAACTCTGTTGAGTTCTCTCATATGGTTATATCTACTAATTACTATGGCACCAAGAACATAATCAAAGCCATGATCCCATTGATGAGAAATGCTTCTCAAGGTGCTCGTATTGTTAATGTCACCTCAAGGCTCGCTAGATTAAAAGGCAGACACAGTGTATATACCCTCTCTCACTCTCTTTGTTTTTATTAGGAGATCTCTTGATCGACTTGAACATATTTTCTTATTGTTACTAGGAAACTTAACATTTGTGTATAATGCTAAGTAGGTCTTGAATAGTATATAAGGAATTTAGACAAATCCACTCATTATCAATTGGTTTTGAGTTGGAAGTGCATGTAACTTAACGGTTTTTCTTCTAGCAACAATAAAATTCTGATTTCACTCTCTTTAACAGAAGCTTGAAAACGAAGCCGTGAGAGCGAAACTCATCGATGTGGACTCTCTGACAGAAGAAATGGTTGACAAGACGGTGTCGGAGTTTCTAAAGCAAGTGGAAGAAGGAACGTGGGAGTCAGGTGGCTGGCCACAATCTTTCACGGACTACTCTGTCTCGAAAATGGCTGTGAATGCATACACAAGAGTACTAGCAAGAGAACTATCTGAGAGACTAGAAGGAGAGAAGATATATGCGAACTGCTTTTGTCCCGGTTGGGTTAAAACCGCTATGACGGGTTATGCGGGGAACATCTCAGCGGAAGATGGAGCTGACACTGGCGTCTGGCTTGCATTGCTTCCTGATCAAGCTATCACTGGAAAGTTCTTCGCCGAGAGACGTGAGATCAATTTCTGAATGAGGAAATGCGATGGGACTTTGCTTGGTGTTGTTCTACTCGGTGTTTCTATAAAAGAAAGGTTTTATAAGTTAGTTTTATAGTTTGATTGTTGAAGATACAAGAGTTGATATGAATAAACAATTTATCCCTCAACATCTTTAGTTTTGTGCTTTTTTTTTCGTTTATAATATATATGGTCATAGTTATATTATCCATCATTTTCTTTCATTTCTAAGAGTAATGTTAAGTCTCCTTTTTGTTCAATAATTCCTTTTGTACCTTTTATGAATATTGGGTTAGTGATTTCTTTTGCTTATGAAAACTAATATATAACGAATAAGACCACAAATATAATGACACGTGCTATCAACTATGTACTAAGCTTTTCTTTATATATCATTAACAGGAAAATCTTTAAACACCTACAAAGATTAAGGCTAAGTAGATTAATTAAATTTATTTCGGATCGGATGAGCCAAACAAGACTAAGTAGACTTCATAATAAATCAGCTTGGATTCAATACGAAAACCAATAACCTCCCGATTAAACCAAGATTACAACAAAGAGAAACCAATATTGGTTAAGGATTTCTTTTTATTCTTTTTTGAACAACACACGAAAAGGAAAAAGATGCAAATAGGAAGTTTGGTCCGAGAGTATAGGCAAATGAAACCATCGCTTTGGATCTCACATTTTAAAACGCAATTTTAGAGGAAAAAACTATTAACATTAACAAAAAAAACATATGAAAAATGGCACAATTATTTAATCTTGCATGGAGCATATGAAAACATTGGACCGGCGCTGATGATCAATGTGGGAGCTAATTAGCTCAAGTATGGTAAATTGAAATTCCTATTTTTTTTAAAAAAAATATTGACTAAATGCTCAGTCCCCCATTTTTTAGTGTACGTGTTCAATGCCTGTTAGAGTTTTTTTTTTTGATTAAATGAGCTATTACTTCTTTTATATTTATATATTTTTTTCTTACCTTAAATTATTTATTTGGATTTAGGCTTTCGAGTTCAATCAGTTTAAGGTTAAATACTTAAATTAGAGTTATATTCATATTCTTGTTCATGTTCTTCTTTGTCTTTTTGTATAATTATATATAAACAAACAAAATCAGTAAAAAAAATTTCTTTGTAAATATAGCTAACACAACGTTTGTGAACCAGGAAAATATGTATTTAGAAACGAACAAGGCCTACGTATACTTTCTAACACCAGTCCTAGGTTCTACATCAACGAGTTGATGCATGGATCAGCTTGTTATTGATCTCCGAAGAGGATTTTTTTTTTTTTTTTAATTTGGTTTGACAAACAATATGTTTGTACTTTGTATAAGGTTACATCCATGCCTACATGCAATTTTATAATCTATATATATTAAAATATTTTCCTAATCAGATCATAAGTGATCCTATATCTTAATCTCCAACATCTATATGTGAGATTACAATACATATTTTGCTAAATTAGTGGACCGGTTTATAAAACATATTTTCCTATTTATTAGTCTCACATGTTGTATGCGAGAATTTTAAAATAAGTGTAGATGATTAAGATGTTACTGTTATTATCAACTACAGCTAGAATATAAAATATAATAAAAAGTGAAGAAATTTTTTTATAAAATTTAAGAAACAAAAAGTGAACAAAATTGATTCTTTTTTTTAAAATTGGACACGACACGTATATCAAACCACGTAATTCCATGTGTAGGTAGGGCCGTAGGGGGGTATTCCTCGACAACTACCATACATTTCTAACGGATTCATCATCGTACCATCTTGTAATTCCAAAACTGAGCCAATACCATTGGTTTGATTTTCATATTTCAAAGAATTGTCATTTTCAAATCCAAAGGATTCTCTCAATCACTGTTGATAATGTGATGAGAGTAGTAATTGGACGAAATGTTATTTATTCTCATAACTTGAATAGACAAAGTAGCTACATTTATATAGGAACTGAATTATCCTAATTATCTTTATCTAGTAGAATACAAATCTCTAAAATTATACAAATCTCTAAAATTATATTTACAAGATTCTTATTGATGATGAGCCATACAAAACTAAGTTAGACTTTGTAATAAAACAGCTTGGGTTCAATATGGAAACTAAAGTAATAATGTCCCTGTTAAACCGATCGAGATTACAATAAAGAGAAAACGATATTGGTACATTCTTAGCAAAAAAAATGAAAAAAACGATATTGGTTAATTAAGGGTTTCTTATTACTTTTTTGGACAACACATAAAAAGGAAAAGATGCATACATGAGGTTTTGTCCAGAGCAGAGGCAAATGAAAGCATCGCCTTGGATATTACATTCTAATCGGAATTTTTGAAGGAAATACAATTAACATTAACAACAACAACAACAACAAAAACAAAATGAAAATGCCACAATTTATTAATCTTGCATGGAGCGTATGAAAACATATTCACCCTCGCCAACTTGAGCAGAGATCAATGTGGGAGCTAATTAGCTCAAGTAGGTAAATCGAATGTGACACACAGTTTTTCTCGATCTGCAAAGTATCCCGCTCGATCATCCAAACTTACGAGATACTTTCTACTCTACAAAACAAAAATGTTGTAATAGTGTCAGGGAAACAGACGGTAACTAACTGAAAGTTATTTAATAATTATTGATAAAAACAAAAAATTACCGGAAAACCGTATTCATTAAATATGGTAACATTTAAGTCGTAGTTCTTGCTAGGTTCAAGTGGGCATAAACCCGCAGTACAGACGAGGGAGCCCATCATAGGTTGTACTGGTACCCTCATTCCGTGAAATATATGGTACACGACTAGAGTTGCTGTAGGTCTGATGCTTTTAACTGTATACATTTTTAAAAGATTTGAGAGATTTTATTAAGTTGGAAACTCAAAAAAAAAAAAAAAGGAAAGCGTTTAAATTTAAGAAGATTATACTTATAGTATTTGTTGAAAGGGATAGTGAGATTGTCACAAATGCGTCAAGTGGCTTGACCGTGTTCGGAGATATCTTCAGACCAGTGACATTATTGATGTCGTATCCATCTAACAAAAGTCGTAGAGATTAATTGTGAAAATATATGGCAGGTCGAAATACTTGGATCTATATATAATATACATCTTTCTTACCAAAATAAATCCAAAAAATATTAAGAATATGTGTCCTATATATATGATCACAAAAAAAAAATGTATAAATTTACAACAACAAAAATTAAGAGTAACAAATGGATACTTACTGCCGTTGCAGTACTCGAAATCGACGGCACGCGAAAAAGGTAAGAAGAAGAGTAATGCGAGAAGAAGAAGCAGAGGCTGAACGTTAGACACCGCCATGGATCAGCTCTTTGATCTCCAAAAAGAGGAAAATATTTTTCAGTTTGGTTTGACAAACAAGTTTGTAATACATGTTGTGCCTTCATCCATGTCCATCTTATAGTAGTTCTAGAGATTATAATAGAGTTTCCTAAATTAGTGGATCGAAACATAGTGATATTAAAGTTAAAAAAAAACAAAAAAACTTAGTGATATTTCATAATATATTAGTCTTCTGCGTTATACGCGAGACTCTTAAAATATGAGTGTAAATGTCATTGACCATAACATTTTTTTTCTTTTATAATTATTTTCTATTAAATTATAAACTGACAGTTGTTCTTATAGGTGTTCTTATAGGTGTTCTAATAATACAAACTCGGTGAACCAAGAACCTAAAATCGATATGTCCATAGAAAAAAAAAAGAAAAAAGAGAGAGAGAGCTTATATTTTTATTTAAAAGTTTTGCAATCGAAATTTCTATTTTTTTTTTTTTTCTAAAACAAACACACAAATTTGACTAAATGAACCATTATGCTTATATTGATATGCTTTAAATCATATGATGCTTACAATAATACATAAGTTTCACTGGACGATTCGGAAAATTTAAGGGAAGATGCGTCTTTGGCCAGAGCCGCGGAAAGAAAACAAGTCTATGTACAAGTGTGGTTTTGAACCCTTCTCTTTTGAGACGTTGTCTTCTAAACCGCTGAACTATGGACCTATATCCTTAATCTTATGGCCGGTTAAACACAATGAAGACCGATAACCTATGCTTTCTCTACTTTGGGGGCAGGACCAGCTCTGCTCCTGACCTAGGAGTGGAGGACAGAGATATCCACAACCCAACGATATAGTATCATTTATATATAGACTGCAGTTTTTGTTTATGTGTCCTATTTGAACCTAGGCTTGCGAGTTCAATCAGTTTAGGGTTGAATTAGAGTTATATTAATATTTTTTTTCTTCTTTCGTCCATTATATTCTGAACAATTTGCGTTTAGTAATTAAGTCATATGTTTTTTCCGTAAATATATCGTTGGTGAACCACCTAAATATATATTTTTCTTCGCATTTCTACCCCGTAAATCTTACATCCAAATTCAAAATTTTTGGCATAGAAAATATATAGTGTTTTTAGATACAATTGGCCATTATTCAAAATACTGCATCCACACGTAAATATTAAATTAGCCAAACGAACAATATTTGGTACATTGGTATTCATATACTGCATTCCGAAAATCAGATTTTCTATACCTTAAGAGTTAGTATAAGTTCTGTTCATACATGAACTTAGATGATCAACTACAATTTTTTGTTATTTTATACACCATCACTTTTGGTAAAATTATATATTGATGGTTAAGTGATGATGATATGGATGACACATCATTTTTCATTTTTCATGTATGCATGAGTAACTTACCATGTTATCAGTCTCACAATTTTTATTAGAAATATTATTTTTTGTCTAATTTTTTTTTGTTATCTTCTTTATATCTTAGTTAATATTTACTCAAAAACTGGTTTGATTTCTTGTTGTAACAATATAATAAGAGTCTGTCTTCTCGTCTCCTTTTTTGTAATTAAATTGGGCTAGGATGTACTTTTTTTTAGTGTTATAAAAAAAAACCGATCTGAACCTGAACGGATATCCAAATGCTCATGGCTAAATTCGGTGAAAACAAAAATTACTCAAAAACTTACAAAGTAAAAAGAGTTCATAGAAAAAAAAAACTTACAAGGTAAAAAAGAAAGATGGAAATAATACACGTGGCAATCAATCTCGCCGCTGGTTCCGAGATAGCGAAAACGTCAATGGTCACATCCTCCTCCTCCTCCTCTAGACTGAAGCTTCTGATCGGCAAAATATTCTGCTCTTGAGAAATCAACCAGATGCTAAGGATGGAAGAATTGGGACTAAATCGAAAGCGTTTATGTGTACCGGGTCGGGTTCGGATCCGGATTCGAGCTCCAACGGTAAAGCGCCCATTTGTCATCCTCTCTAGGCGTTGGGGTCAGCATGTGCCTTGACACTCTGTGTGAATCCACCTTGGCCGAGCCCAGTTCCCACAGGGGATGACAAGTGGGCGCTTTACCATTTTTCTTTTGTTGGGCAGAAAGAAGATAAAACATTCTACATCATTCGTTATGAACCCGTGAGTGAATCATCTCTTTAAGGTTTCAGAGAGAGAAAGATTGGGCAAAGTAGATGAGAAAGGAATATTAATAAAACTTCTAAAAAGGGAAAAGCTTTTAGTGTACAAGCTTTGAATTAACAACAGTCGAGAGGCGTTGAGTTGACAGCTTTTTGCCTGATCTGAACAACAATTGATGTGAACATGTTTTTTTCCTTTGGCCGAGCCGAAATGTTCTGGTAAACCCAAGTTTCTTGGCCACCACCTTCTTTTGTAATTTTCAGAGTGAGCTTGACTCTTTCCTTTATCTCAGGTGGTGTCTTTCCAGAAAAAGTTATTGAAGACTTTTGAATGTTAATCATTTGGTCTGAATATCTTCATATTTCCTGAGGATTGCCAGCAATTCATCGCCGCACCTTAAGAATGTTTTATATTTAACAGAAACATATTGTTTCATCCGCGAACTTATCTTAACTACAATTTTTTGTTTTTTTTTACATCAACTAATCAATTTGGCAAAATCATATATTGACAGTTAACTAATGATTATACATCATTTCTGACACATGAGTCATCTGCTTTGCCATTATTTTTTGTCTAATTTTTAGTATTTTTTCCTAGGATTATACATCAATGTGACTTTCAATCCCACCACTGGTTCCGAGAAGCGAAAACGTCAATGGTCACATCCTCCTCTTCTCTTCTCTGAAGCTTCTGATCGGCAAAATTTCTGCTCTTGAGAAACAACAAGATGCCAGAGATGGAAGGTTTGCACTAAATCGAAAGCGTATATGTGTACCGGGTCGGGTTCAGACCCGAGTTCGAGCTCCAACGGGTGGAGCAAGGCTCGTGACCTGGTGGTTAAGAGTCTGGTTCTAATCAGCGGCGCTCTTCTCCTCAAGCGTCTTACAAGGGAGCACGCGTCAAGGGATCCTGAGAATTACTTCAACATAAGGTTTATCATGTTCTTGATCTCAATCAAACGTATTCATCATACAAAAGAGAGAACTGTGTTCTTAGCTCTTAGGTGGGATTCACTATGGCTTTCTCTAAATTAGCTTGATGTTGTTTAGGAACTTGGTTCTTGTGTTAATGCTAATGGAGTTTCAATCTTGAAACTGTTGATATCTATCTCTAGCTTCGTTTCTACCATCTGCTTTTGAGATAGTTTTGCAGAATGTTGAAGTTGCTCAGCTGCTGAGATGGTGGATGGTTCAGAGGTTTTGTATCTCCAACAGGTAAAAGATCTCTTACTTCTTTGTTGCAACTACATAGATCGATGTATGTATGTACATACACACTCCTATATGAATGTGTTATGTGTCTTTCTTCATTTTCCTCAGGCATTTTGGGATGTTTCAGGTTTGGGGGCCAAAGCAAGGTCCATACGAGTTCAAGCCAGCGACATCATCGAGCGTCAATGAAAACTTGTCTGCTTTGAACTTTCTTTATCAATCTTCAATCGATAAACCAATTCAAAAAATCACTCATCTTGCAAGATTAGCCATTTTTAACCCCATTTTCTATTGTTTGTTTCCTCTGTATCACCTCACTTCCCTTCTTTTATTCATCTCAGCAACAACATTCAGTATCGTTTTGGTACATAAGAAAGCTCAACACTTCACTTCATTACATTGTCTAACAACTCGCATATATGAATGTTAATACCAAAACAAAAATATGATTGCAAAAACAGAATATAGGCTCTTGAATGCAGTATTCATGTCGTATTGTTGACGTAGAAGTAAAGAGCCGCGAGTGCTAAAACCCCAACCGCAATAGCTATAGGCAGAGCCTTCCTGCGTTATTGTTGATTGCCATAAGATAGCATATGAGAAGAGAGAAGCAGAGTGGCAAAATATGCCAAAAATTGATGAGAAAGGAGAGCTCTTTTCTTACCCAACAGCTTCGTCTCTTTGGAGCTCAGCTTTTCTGGCTTTTCGAACATCCTTGTCGTTGACGTTCTTGCTCACATCCGGCATGTACGGTCTAAACCTCCGTTTAGGAGCAGCACACACTGCAAAAACAAAATTCTACTCAAAGCAACAATTTTTCTTCTTGATTCATTAATTCTTAATGTCATATATCATACCTGGACAGAAATAGTTATCAGGCAACTTGTCGAATGGAGTTCTATCATTGTAAATATACCTGTAAAATCAAGAAAAAGAGAGATGATGATCGATGAATAAACTCATGGTATGTTTAAGAGACTTTGAAGAAGATAAGAGATTGAAAGAGAGACCCGCAATCACGGCAGATATAGGCTTGCTTGGAGGAGACACGCATGGAGAATCTTGGAGCAGAGGAGGATGAAGATTATTTGGAGAGAGGTTTCTTGTTGCCGAGTGGCCTCATCGAGTAATACGGCAAGATAGACGATCTGAGGAGGATTGGATTCGTCGGAGAAAAGACCGCCGAGGTTTTTCCGGCGTAAAGAGTCGCCGGAGGAACGTTCATTGTCGCCATTGGAGAAAAGTAAAGAGTGGTGGGATCAGAGAGAAGATGAATGTGATGATGAATTGATGATGATAAGAGGAAGAAGAGTATAGAAGAAAGAGGATGTGGAAGAGTGTGCTCCACACAAGCCCATTTTCTCACTCGCCACGTCAGATTTCCTTTTTTTTTCTTTATTATTCGGATGAATCTGGTGATTGTGGATTAAAAAAGGGAAAGTCTATACAGTTATACTCTGCTTCCCGTCATTGATCCGTTAGATGACGTCCAACAGAACTTGATTCAAACAGAAGAAGTTGGAGTTATTAACCTCCTCCTAGGCTTCGTTCTTCACTTTGTCTTCAACTTGGGCCTTAACAACACCACCAGGCCCATATTAACAAAACAGCAACAAGCCCACTTGTCCAATCTGGAATCGTATCTCACAGGCGCCCATACATGACTACATTTCTAATCTTGCCAATATTACAACACATTTCTGTAGTTATAGCCTTATAGGAGAATTGATCCCCTAATAAAAATTCATGTCCCACAAAATATGGTTAACCTTAAATTGATCTGTTGATGTGGATATCAAACATCGTGCCGCTATTTTGGAAGTGTATGGTGTTGTTTTGATTGAGTAATTGGTACTTAATTTTGAGGATTCAATGGATTAAGTCTTCCAAATTGACTTGATTCTCCCAACAAAAGTTGCGATTGCGCTCACTGTAAAGACCACACTATATAGTTTGCACGGACTCTGGCATAACGTTAAATGATTGGATGCGGATTTTATGCAACATTATACAAACTACAGTAAATCAAGTTGGAAGAAAAATATGCTTTAAAAGATAATTTCCTTTAATTTACTCAGACCAGTTGAATTGGAAACACTTCATACAATCTAAAACGCTCTGAGATATGATGGGTTTAAGCCAAAATAATCTAGATACACACAAACTAATTTTCATTTTTAATTTTATAGATACAATGGTCCTTTGAACTTCAAAGTGTTTCATGAGTTCACCGCTAAAATCGCAATCCAACAAAGCTAAGTCCATCGAGACGGAAAGAGGAATATAAACAAATAATTCAAGCAATCGAAAACTCAACCTAGACTGTTCGTCGGGTTTAACTGGTAAAAAATCCGTCAAGATAATCTCTTTAATCTCGTGTAATTTTTTTTTGAGGATTGGCTCTTGGTTGGAGTGGAGGATTGGCTCTTTTCTGGAAGAGTAGTGTGAATATTTACTTGAAGTTTGTAGATAAAAACTTGTTGAACTGTAAAGTTTAATTTGGTGCAGTTTCTTTCTTTGTTTTATGTATATATGGGGAACTATTTAGAAAGAGAAGGTGTATTGTGTGGGAAAGGTTGAGGCATATTGGAATCAATAGAAAATATATTTGGTGTATGCTCAATGATTTCAATGCCATTATGCATAATGGTGAGAAGCTTGGAGGACCTAGGTGTATTGATGCATCTTTCTCTGATATGTTATATGTAAATGGAAAAAGACGCACCAAAGCAACTCTAACGACCAGATCTCTCAATTGGAACAAGCTCTTGAGCGTGAACAATCGATTCCTTATCCAAACTCACTGCTTGTAAATAGCTTGATTAAAGATCTAAGTATTGCCTACCGAGATGAAGAAGTGTTTTGGTGGCAAAAGTGTAAAGATTGTTGGTTAAAAGTTGGTGATCGAAATGCAAAGTGGTTTCATGCGTCTTTGAAATACAATCGTGCAAAAGGAGAGCAGGCCGATCGCACTATGTAACCAATTTGATTCTCTCATATCATTAGAAAGTGGCTAGATGATCGACAGGTGAAATTAGATCCGTTAATCAGGATAAGGATCTAGAATATTCTTCTAGTGGTATAAGTATAAGCGTCTTGTATATGTTGTAATTGGTTGAGAAAATCAGTAAAAGTATTATTCAAAAATTCTTTCTTTGTTTATTCACAATTTTGAGGATCCAGTGGATTAAGTCTATCTTCCAAGTTGACTTGATTCTCCCAACAAAGGTTGGGATTTCAATCGTGGTAAAGATCACACCGTCATTTCGAACTAAGTTTGCACGGACTCTGGCACAACCTTAAATAATTGGATCGTGGTCTTTATGAAACATTAAATATACACTTCTTCATCTCCTTGTCTTTATGAAAATACTTTCTAAAGGTAATAGTGTATTTTTCTCTCTCAGGCACTGTTACCGAGGTTTTGCTTTTACCCGCCGGTCTTTCCACAGTCTCAAAGCTCAACCACTTTTCTTTACCCAAAATAGTAAGTCAACTTGAAAAACCGCAGCTGGTTTTGGGAAAACCGCGGCTCCACCCCCAGCTCCATGTCGGAGGGTCCTCCCAAGCACAGGTAAGGCACCTTCTCCCCCACAAACTACACGAACTCCCTACAACACCTTAGTTTGCAAGACTACACCGCCCAAACTGTTCTGTCTTTTCTTGGTTCACCACGACTGCTAAAAGGAAAGCTACTACGCATCCACCATTCAAATACTCGCTTCATCCTCCGACGAAGGAAAACTCAACTGCACATCAGCTTTCCTACACACACCGAGATCCCATCAAACAGCCAGATCTACTCCCTTCTGTAACTGGGACACCCGACCGACAAACCGACACGCAATGGCACGCAGATTCACATACGCGGAGAAAGGGAAAAGCATTGTGTTGCCATCAGAACACCCCCCTCGGAAGAGAATCAGAATCCCTGACTTCGACACCACGGAACTCATCAAGGAGAACTCCCTGACGCTCATAGGAAGAGTAACCAATCCCCAGGAGCAACGAATGAGGTCCCTAATCCCCTACTTCTCAGCGAGATGGGGCCTAACCGGACAAGCAACGGGATCTGACCTGGGGAACAACTGCTTCCAAGTCCGTTTTTACTGTGAAGGAGATCTTCAAAGAGTCATGGAAAACCGGCCATACCAGTATGCTAGATGGATGGTCATCGTACAAAAATGGGAACCCGTCATCTCGCAAACTTTCCCCTCGATGATACCTTTCTGGGTCAACCTAAAAGGCCTCCCGCTACACTATTGGAGAAAAGATCTAATCATCAACATCGGACAAGAGCTAGGAGAGCTTGAGAACCACGAACTAACAAAAACATCAGCAAAAGTAAGGATCTCCATCGACGGGATGCAACCGCTCATCATGGAAACTATGCTCGAATTTGCACACGGTGAGGAAGCCATAGTCTCCTTCGACTATGAGAAACTCGAGAAACACTGCCTACGATGCTTCAAGCTAACACATGAAGCAAGAAACTGCCCAGATAGAAACCCCCGAGGAACCGATGGGGAGGCAGGGTCACACCATGGAACATGACCCCTGCATCAAGGGGGAGAATACCAAAGGGAGGAAACCTATAATGACTTCCACGTGAGGCACGACAGACATGGCCGCCCCTTTGGAGAGAGACCATCGCAAAGATACCTAGAACCCTCGAGAAGAAGCTACTCCCACCAACAGACCTCTAACGGGAGAAACAGAGAAAGAGGGTATAGAGAGGACAGGACAACAGCAACCTCACAACCCTCCAACCGTGGGGCAACAGCACACTCTCCGCATAGAACGAGAAACTACGGTTATCCAGAGCAGCAAGAAAACCTACAACAACAACAAACCAATGCCAACCGTCAAGTAGACAGAACCCACCAAAGAGGGAATGAATGGAGAGTTAAACATCCTGCACTAACGCAGAACAGCCCAAATTCACCAACCTCCCGAGACTATGCAGACATAGGAAGAAATCTTGATAGGGAAGCTTTCAATGCCATAGGAGCTACCACTCCACCACATAGCTTGGAGGCAACGGTCTTCGAAGAGCTGCAGGAAGTGACTATACTGTATATCAACTGTGGGAACCCAATAGAGAGTGCCGCAAGGAAAAAGAGAGTACTTGACAGTGAGGTCAATGGAATGGTAGATGAGACATCGGCTCTCTTGATAGCAGCGAGGAAAAATCAGCAACAAGGGGGAATGACACAAGCAACAATTCCGAATGCGGGAGACAATACAAATGCACCTCTAAACATAGGAGAACCATCCACATTAGCCCCAAAGAAGAAAGGGAGACCGCCAAAACAACCTATGGCAAGTAGTCCATCGATTCTCCAGGGGGCAAGCTCCAGGAAAAGAATGATCGGACGCTTCCGGGAATCACCGCGGGGCACCAAGGCACAAACGCAAAAACAGCCGCAAAGCCGGGCCAGAGTTACACAAACGTCGGCTACAACCCAAAGGAGAAATAGCACACTACCTGCAACATCTCGTACACAACGCCAAGCTAGAATACCTCCAGGACAAACAGCCTCAAATACGGGGGACAGCCAAAACAACATAGGAGAAGGGGCGGATTTTCAGGATCCGGAAAACTCTCTTCCTTAAAAACGGCGAGCTGGAACTGCTGCGGTTTGGGGAACCCCGCAACGGTCCGGCGAATAAAGGAGATACACCGATCCCTTTCCCCGGATATCTTCTTCCTTATGGAAACCAAAAACCCCGACGAGTTTGTGCTTAAAGAACTCTCGTGCTTAGGATACGACTCTCACACTATGGTTTCTCCTCATGGTATTGGAGGAGGGGGACTGGCGTTGTTTTGGAACAATGACATTGACTTTGTAATCCTCCAAAGCTGTCACAACTTCATCGACACAGAAATCAACTTCAGAAATAAAAAATTCTTTGCAACCTTCACATATGGTGAACCGGACCAATCAAAGAGGAAAGCAGTTTGGAACGAGCTCATAACCTTATCAAACAATCGAGATGCACCTTGGTTTCTCACTGGCGATTTCAATGACATCCTTGATAACTCGGAGAAGAGTGGAGGCAGAACCAGAGCAGAGGGCTCCTTTGGTGATTTTTGAGCTTTCTTATCCCAGGGTGATCTGTACGATCTACAACACACAGAGAAGTACTTGTCTTGGAGAGGGAAGCGCTGCAAGCACATGGTGCACTGTCGTCTGGACCGTTCCCTATCAAATAGCGTATGGGCGAAAAACTTCCCAGCAGCAAGATGCCAATATCTACGCTATGAGGGATCAGACCACCGTCCCCTAATCTCGTTCCTAGAACCTGCATGACAGAAAAACGGGGCCTCTTTAGATATGACAGAAGAATGAAGAATAACAAGGACGTTGGAAAGCTTATCGCAACGGTCTGGCTATCCTCGCCATCAGCATCGGTCGAAGAAAGAATCTCCAACTGCAGGAAAGCTATCTCCAAATGGAATAGAGAGCACCACGTCAATAGCCAAAAGGTTATTGAAACAGAGAAAGGAAAACTAGACAATGCAATAAGTGCCATGATGAAGGTGTAATACATGAAATTACCAGGAACTTGCAAAATGCATACGACAAGGAGGAAGCCTATTGGAAGCAACGGAGCCGCACCCTCTGGCTGACGCTTGGCGACAGAAACTCGGGATATTTCCACGCCGTCACACGAGGAAGGAGAGCAACAAATAAGTTCTCTGTTATAGAAGACAATGAAGGAAAAGCACATTTTGAAGAACACGAGATAACAACTGTTATATGTGACTACTTCACTAACCTTTTCCAAACCAAGGCAATAGACTGCTCGGAAACTATCCAACAAGCTCTAAGCCCCAGCATAACAGATGAAGATAATGAGAAACTTCTAGCTCTCCCTTCCCCAAATGAAATCCGAAATGCCCTTTTCTCCATACATCCGGACAAAGCTCCAGGTCCCGACGGGTTCTCTGCAAGTTTCTTTCAATCAAACTGGAAGATCGTCGGCAAAAAGATAGTGGAGGAAACGCAAGGCTTCTTTACATCCACGGAAATCCCGAGAAGCCTCAACATCACCCACGTCAGACTGATCCCAAAGATCAAAAGTCCAAAGTCAGTGGCGGATTATAGGCATATTGCCCTATGCAATGTTTATTACAAGATTTTCTCCAAAATCATTACCAGAAGGCTGAAAGCAATACTCCCATCGATCATCTCCGAAACTCAGTCAGCATTCGTCCCAGGCAGAGCAATAGCTGACAACTGTCATGATCACTCATGAAATGCTCCATTGCCTTAAGAGATCGGAGGCCACGAAACACTGCTCCATAGCCATCAAGACGGACATGAGCAAAGCATATGACCGCCTAGAATGGTCATTCGTCAAACAAGTACTGCTCAGATTTGGTTTTGATAGCAAATATGTAATGTGGATTATACAGTGCATCACAACAGTGTCATATAGATACCTGGTCAATGGTTCGGCACGAGGTAATGTAACCCCCCCCAACGAGGCATAAGACAGGGAGACCCCCTCTCACCCTTTATCTTCATCTTGTGTGGGGAAGTGCTCTCCGGTCTTTGCAATCGAGCTCAGTTACGTGGCAAACTCCCAGACATCCGCATAGCAAAGCAAAGTCCAATGTTAAATCATCTTCTCTTTGCAGACGACACAATGTTCTTCTGCAAAACATCTCCCAAATGCTGCGGCGAACTCATGACCATTCTCAGGAAGTATGAAGAGGCTTCGGGACAAATGATCAACACCCAAAAGTCCTCAATCACCTTCTCCGGGAAGACACCACCTGAAACCAGAGAAAGGGTAAAACTCATGTTGGGAATCACAAAAGAGGGAGGGCAAGGAAAACCTAAGCTTACCAGAGCATTTCAGACGAAGAAAGAAAGACCTATTTACCGTGATAGTAGACAGAATCAGGCAAAAGGCTGTGAGCTGGTCAACCAAACGCCTATCGAGTGCTGGGAAATTGACAATGCTGAAATCAGTCCTGACCACTATCCAAACGTATACAATGACGTGTTTCAAAATCCCCACGAGCCTATGCAAACGTATTTAATCAAGCCTAACTCGGTTCTGGTGGGACAAGGAACCAGGGAAAAAGAAACTTTGCTGGACAGCTTGGACAACACCTACAAAGTCAACACGGGATGGAGGACTCGGCTTCAGAGACATAGAAAACTTCAACGATGCCCTTATGGCAAAACTGAGATGGGGCATCCTCAAAAAACCGGACAGCCTAGTTGCACGCACACTCAAAGGCAAGTATTGTAATCGAGAAACTTTCTTACAAGTTCCTCTGAGAAACAATGCTTCCCACGGATGGAGGGGAATTCTTATAGGTCGTGATCTCCTCAAGAAACAGCTCGGAGTAGCAATAGGGAATGGTCAGACCACCAGGATTTGGGAAGATCCCTGGCTCTCCCTCACTACACCAACAATACCAATTGGACCACCAACAGAGTACACAAGAAATTGGAAAGTCTCTGACCTGATGGATCCAACGATAAAAGAGTGGAATCAACCCCTACTAGAAGCAATCCTACCCCAATGGACAACGAATATCCTGCCCCTAAAGCAGAGTAAAAGCAATGCAAACGACTCTTATATCTTGTTGCAAACCAAGAATGGCGAGTACTCCACAAAATCGGGGTACCATGCGGCGGTGAAAGCACACTTGCAAGAGAATCCGGAAGCAAACCTGCAACATCACCAGACAGTGACAAACTGGAACACAGAAATCTGGGCTGAGAAAATATCACCAAAGATGAAAATGTTCATGTGGAAAGTAACACAAGGGGCAATAGCGACAGGAGAAAATCTCAGGAAAAGAGGAGTTGAAGCGGGGAACCTCTGCAAAAGATGTGATGAGCCGGAAACGTCGGAACACCTCTTCCTCCACTGTAGTTTCGCACGAAGCGTTTGGCAACTCTCTCCCTTCACCGAACCTTTCAACACAGACACTGTCAACACCTTCATCGAGGCTTTAATAGTAGGGAGACGTGCATCTTGCCTCCCCCCTACGGGTATCGGAAACGGCCCCCTCTTCCCGTGGCTATGCTGGCAAATCTGGAGCGCAAGGAACCTCTTTGTCTTTGAGAATCGTGTCACCTCTGCCCAAGAAACGGTATCTAGAGCAATAGCAGCAGCAAGAGAATGGCAAGGGGCAAATCAAGAAAGAACAAAATCGGAGATCTATGAGTCGCCGGGACACCCAATTCCTCTACCATCGGATGTAATCGAATGCTTCACAGATGCAGCGTGGAGATCTGAAACCCAAAAGGCGGGTTTCGGATGGCACTTCAAACACCAATCAGTAAATCTGAATTCGGGCACAGGTAACGACTCCTTCGTCTCCTCCCCGTTAATCGCAGAAGCCATGGCGATCCGATCAGCAATGCTTCACGCTCAGCTCCTCGGATATGGAAACGTCAGCTTCAAATCGGACTCTCTGGATCTCATCAAATCCATCACAAAGGGAATTCAAGTCAAGGAGATTTATGGCATCCTCCAATACATAAAAACCCTATCAAAGTTTTTCCAATTTATCTTGTTTTCTCATATTCCTAGATCTGCGAACGGAACTGCAGACACTCTGGCAAAGTCGTCTCTTTATCTCCACAACCGTGTGTAATCAGTTACTTTATTTCTAATTAATGGAATAGTTGTTCAAAAAAAAAAAGATATACCGAATCAAGTTAGAATAAATATATGATTTTAAAAATAATTTCCTTTAATTTACTCGGACCAGTTGAATTGGAAACATTCCATACAATCCAAAAAGCTCCCAAAGATGATGGATTTAAGCCAAAATAATCTAGATACAAACAAACTAATTCTCATTTTTAATTTGATAGATACAATGCTCCTTTGAGTTTCAAAAGGTTTCATGAGTTCAGCGCTAAAATTGTAATCCAACAAAGCCAAGTCCATCGAGGCGGAAAGAGGAATATAAACAAATAAATCAAGCAATTGAGAATGATATAGGAAATTAGAGATGGGAGATGATGACGTGGAGGGTGGATATTAGAGGCTCAATTGGACGGCTGAGATCATTGTGGAGTCAAGATGAAAGTGTTTAAAGAACCGAAAACAGCTTAGGGGAATCATTATGCGATTTATTCTTGAGATTATTATCTCTTTTTTCTCTTCTTCTCTGTAATCGACATATTGTTCATCAATGTTTGAAGATCTTTTCTTTCTTCTGGATCTTCTGCAATTGAACTAGAGATTGTTGTTTTAAGAACATCAATTTTCTTTATCAGAGAACTCATCCCAAATTATTCGTCGTGTCTAACAAGTAAAAAATCCGTCAAGATCATCTTTTTAATCTTGTGTAATTTATTTTTGATTTATTAGGTTTTTTTTTTTTTTTTTTTAGATTTGTGACCAAATTTTGTTATTTTTGAGCTTTATATGTAACTATTTCCACATTAATTTGTGATCATGAAATTATCAATCAGAATTTTCTTTTTAACAACTTTAAATTTGTTTTAAATAAGATTTCAATGGTTAAAAGTATTAAATGGTCTAAATAAGTTTCGCCCCAAATCTCTTAATAATATTGTCTTTAATGTAAATCATATAATTTTGTTGCGGTAGTCATGTTCTTTCCACTTGGCAATATCACGAACTACCAAAATTTTGGAGAAGGTAATTTCCATTTATCTGTTTCCTCTGTTTCCTCGGCCTCCTCTTCCACGTCCTCTCCCTCGTGAAGAGGCAGAACTTTGTTTCTCTGAGTTTGCGTATAACAACTTGCCTTGTCTATCTTCGTGATTCTCCTCATCGAGAATTCTTTCTTCATAGACCTTGTCTTCTTATGATGTCTTCAAAGGCTGTTGTGTTTAGATCTAGGACTTGCTCAAGAGAGGCTATGATCTGGATGTACCTGTTTCTTGGCAAACTATTGAGAAATTTCTTTATGAGTTTGAATTCCTCAATCGTTTGTCCAAGAGAAGCAGATTTCAATGCTAGATCCGATAACTTTCCCGCAAAGCTATCTATTGTATCCGTGTCCTTCATCTTGATCCGTTCAAACTCACTCATTAGATTTTGAAGTCATGCATCCTTGACACGACCGGCTCCTAGGTGACGAGTTTTGATCACCTCCCATATCCTTTTTGGAGAGTCTTGTTCACCTACTTGTAAGATAAGAGCCTCCGGGATGGATTGAAACAGCAATCCGATTGCGATATCATTCTTGTCGGAAACTAATGAACCCGGTTCTATTGTTTCCCACACCTTATAGATTCGCAATAGAACTTTCATCCTCATGGCCCATACCGTATAATTCGTTGCGTTTAGCATGGGGCATTGGATTGAGGAAAGAATAACTTCCTTCGGCCGAGGGAGAGCGACGGCATCTCCCATGGATCGATCACGTTACCCTTCTTTTCCGTCAAAGTTTCATGATCAAACCTCCTTGTTTGATTGTTTTAATCTGGCGCTCTGCTAGCAAATAAAATGATTGAATCAAGAACTCAATTTGTTATAAGAATAACTCTCTTATTTATGTTTAGAAATATAACTCAAAAACTAAACACAAAAACTCTCAATATGGTTTGTTTATATGCATTAGCACAACTTTGCTAATTTCCTTTTATTATTAGAAATAGAAAAAAGAATTTTCTTTTTTTATTAAAAATAGAAAACTACTCTTTTTTTTTCTAATAACAATAGAAAATTTCTTTTTTAATTTTATTTTATTCTTAACCACAATTTGGTTAGCTTAGACTTCAAGCAATGTTGAAGATTATCCGACATCGCGAGCATGGAAAGCAGCTCCACACATATAACTAGAAGTCTAGAACTAAACCAAGACGAATGCACGTTGCATTTAAGCACTCCCATAACCGGATTAGTCCAGTGGTATGGGCTTAACTAAAGTACATGCAACAGTTGTAGGCTAATGATAGGGGAGTTTTAATGTAGCCATGAAAAAAAAACACCTTATAATATCTATACAATTATTTTTGACCAGAATATCGGCCTCAGACTTTCATTTAATACGATCTAGTATTCCAAAATTAGAACAGTTTTTTTTTATATTTTTACGTAATAGACAGAATAGGAACAGAATAATAGTTATATATAAAATAGCAGTTCCTATTGTACAAACCGACCTTAGCTCAGTTGGTAGAGCGGAAGACTGTAGTTGTTCTCAACAGATGATCTTTAGGTCGCTGGTTCGATTCCGGCAGGTCGGATTATTTTTTTCCCAGTTCTAATAGTTTCATTTTTACCCCTTGTACCCTCCGATCCAAAACCATGGCCATTACTTGAGTAAGGACAAAATGATAAATCACCAACTTCACTAATACTATTTATTCCAATTAAGTCCTTCAAACTTTGAGAATTCCAAAACAAATCCGCAAAAGCCAAAACCTCAGAAAAGACCCAAACTCTCAACAGTAAGAACCAAAACGAAGATTTTCCAAAAAAATGTTTCAGATTGTAGAAAAAGACGAGAATCTTTGAAACACTGAAACACAGCTTCATGCTTCAAAACACAATGTATCATCAAAACTGAAACTTCCATTGACCAAACTCTACTTACAAAGTTTCTTGATGGTTTATCTCTTTACCAATAATCTCTGCAAGAACACAACCCATCTTCAAACCTATGAAACCGTATCCGATCCCGCATTATAATCACTCTATTCAACAGCTTCGACACTGCTTTAATCCAGTTGTGGCAATCACTGCACATCCTTATATTCTTCTGGATCCTAACTTCTGTTCCAGGACTACTCTTCAAGATCCCATACGCCAACGCGAGCTTCTCGCTGTGGTAATTCAAGTTCTCCTCTTTCTCCTCTTCGGAGACATCCATCAACACCAAATTAGTGTCCCGCACGAAGCCCTGAGACTTAGTTCTCTGTATCAACTCTTCTAATAGTCTGTATATAGCCTCTGTCTCTACATGAGATGTATCTCCTGCTTTAAACCGATGTATCACTCCTCCGAATTCAACCCAACTCTTTCCTTTCGCTTTACGGATCCCTTCTTTCTTCATCAACTCTCTGACCTTTTGAGCGCTATCCCATTTCTTCGTGGAGCTATAGATGTTCGAAAGCAACACATAGTCTCCGCTTTTCGCCTTCGAAAGATTCTGTACCGCGGTTTCACCTAGCTCGGGGTTCTTGTAAGTTCTCGAGGAGCTAAGAAGAGATCTCCATATCACCAAATCCGGTTCTATTGGCATTGATTCGATCAAATCATACGCTTCTTTTACCTTTCCTGCTCTGCCTAGCAGATCAACCATGGCACCGTAGTGCTCTAGCTTTGGCTGTATCGAAAACCTGCTACTCATTAGATCAAAGTACTCTTTCCCTTCTTCAAGAAAACCGCAATGGCTACACGCTGTTAAAACCCCGAGAAACGTTATAGAATCCGGCGAAACATGTTCATCTTCCATCTCTGTAAACACTCTGATCGCTTCTTTGGCTAGACCATGAGTAGCGAAACCCGTGATCATCGCGTTCCAAATCGACACATCGTTCCTTCTAACGCTATAGAAAACCTCCCTCGAAGTTTCTATATCTCCGCACTTTGCAAACACATCGACAAGCGCAGTACACAATATCGGATTAAGCTCAATACCGTCATCAATCATCAACGAATGCACCCACTTTGCATTGTGTAGGTCTCCGAGACGAGCACAAGCAGCTAAAGCGGAAGCGAAACTGAACTTATTCGGTTTAATATCCGAGAAACTAAGCATATCCCTAAGAGTTTTCAATGCTTCTTCGTACTGGACGTTTCTGACATAGCCACCAATCATCAAGTTCCAAGTGATCACATTCCGATCACTCGCTTTACGGAGAACCTTCTTGGCTAAACCGCACTCTCCCGTTCTCATGAGACTCTCGATGATAAGGTTTGTGTTGGAGACACCAGGAGACAGTGAGAGGAACCAAAGAAGAAGCCTGCGAGCAAAGTTTGAGAGATTGCAGCGTCTGTAAGCTGTAACCATGGAGGCGACAAGAGACGGATATGTTCCGTATCCGAGTTTAAAGATCTGAGCATGTGCTTGAAGAACGCATTTTGAATTTGATGGAGCTTTGCATGATTCAAGAACTTGTTTCAACAACCGATGATCTACAATACAAAGGAACAAGAAAGCATGAAACTAAAATTCGAAAAAAATCATCAAATCGTATTCACCAATATGAAATCAACATATGCGAAAGAGAGAAACTTTGAACAACGATTCAAATCAAATCTTCGCTTGGCATTAAGACAAACGGGTCCAGAAAACTGGAGATTGATGAATTTCAGATAAACCCAGAACAGGAAAGTAAAACCCTAAGACACAATCAGACAATAAAATCCTTGGAAATGTCTTACCGGTGAGTGTAACGTGGTTTGAAGCGGAAGATGACGAGAGAGAGGTGACGCAGAATCTTCTGATTCCGGAGATGTAAATGGAGATTCTCTGCATCTCTCCAAAACCCATTCGCTAGCTCGAATTGAAGCAACTTCCCTTTAAAGCGAAACTTCAATTTGACGAACCCAAGAAAGCAGATATTGGAGAATTTTTTTTTTTTTTTTTTTAAACCAAAAGTTTGAGACTTTATCTCTGCTTTTTTTTTTTGGTTCTTTCTTTCTGCTGCTTCTGAATTTAATTTTCTCAGAAATGACAATTACAAAAGGTGATATTAGGCAATTCAGGGCAGAGCCAGCAATGTTAAATAAATGGATTCATCTATAAAACTGAAATTAAGAGGGAGATTAGGACAACCTTTAGTTCAATCAAAAATGTAATGGTGTTTAGGCCTAAAACTAAGAATTGGTTGTGTAATCTATTTGAATTGATGACCGATAAATGTTAACACCAATATTAAACTTACTATATAGGATTCATGAACCTGTATACTCAGATAATGAGAAATGAGAAACAGAGAGAAGAACATGCAAGAGCTCAAAGTTTTTTCATGAGATCTTGTGCAAACCAATGTTGAGATCAGAAGATATGGAGATAAGAAGTGGCTGAGAGTAATGCCACTCCGCTTTAAACACTCGTTTCTGATGAGCTTTTATCGATTGCGTCGGCTTACGAGCATTGTACCTAACCACGAGCCAAACGAAACACCCTTAAATCACAATCCAATCGGTGAAACCTAACTTCTTACACAGTGTGTAAAGGCATCATCTTTAATTGAACCAAATAAACAGAGAGAGCCATTGATTAGTGAAAAGAGTTAGTTACCTGATGTCAAAAACATGGATGACCGGGTCCACTGAACCGGAAGTTATGTATAAACCATCAGGAGACCAAGACTGGTTTATCAAAGCTGATTGTGATTCACTACTGTCTTGCTTCCACCCAAACGAGTGGAGTTCTGTTTTCCTTAACCTGATATCGAACAGTCGAAGCTGTTTCTCCGGTTCCCTAATGCCGAGATTCGTTACTAGTGAACACAAGTAAAAGAAAATGACAAACCATAGTTGGATAAGTTTCTTTCTTACCCGGATTGAACCATAAACAGATTGAAGTCACAAGGATTAGAGAGAACGCTCATGCATTTATAGTCTATTTGGTGCTTGTAGTCTGCTCTACCAACCTGAACATCAAACCCGTATATTCTCTTGTCCGCTCCAACCGATAAAACAACGTTCTTGTTCCTCATCCCGTCAACTCCCATCACAGCAGCTGAGTGTAGATTCCTGTGTAAAGTTTTCTACTTCCATTTGTTTTCTTCGTCGTCATCACTCTCGTTCCATAGAACAACAGCGTGATCTCTTCCTCCGGTGACAAAGCTTGTGTTTTCCCAAGGCATGAACTTTATGTTGTTGATAATCCCTTTTACGTGAGGTTTGTTCTCCAGGAAAGTAACCTTCCAACACAGAAGAAACCAAGTAGCTAGTTTAACCAACTAACGAAAAAGCAAGTACAAGTTTTCGAATAATGAATGTGGCGAAGTAACATTTACCCCGCGTGTCTTGTTCAGATCTAGGATCGATATCTGAGAATCCCCATCGTCTGCAGTGTATACAGAGAAAATGGTGTTCCCAGATGGGTGCCAGGCCATGTCTTCTGCCCATCTCCTTTGTTTTCGAGATAAACAGTCTGTGGTACTAAGCAATGATGCAGCTAATCTGCAATCAAATAGACCGCCACAAAAACGTAAGAGATCATAACGGATGGATTCTTTACATGGAAAGTTACAAGCTCTTTGAGCTAGTTAGGCTCTCAATATGGTTTACATAGTTTCTTCCAATTTTGGATGGAACCATTAAATTTGAATCTCTATCTAGATTAAGCTGGGGGATCTATACAATGCATTACCACATATGCTCCATTCGTTCTGTTTGCTAAGTATACTAATCCTTGTAACAAGCTTATTCCATTTCTTTAATCCTTCTATCTGGTATAGTAACAATATATACAACAAAAAAGAAACTCAAAAGCAAGGGACTGGGTTTGAGTTTCATATCTCAATATACTTATAGTTCTATCCAAATCTTAGGCCCTAAACCCAAAACATCAATCCCTAAAACAGCTAACTATAAGTCATCATTTATATCAAGCACAGCGAGCTTCATAGTACTAAATCTCACCTCAAATAAGACGTTAGTCCCAAACTAATATCAATGGAGCAACTTCTTTCTAGTACAGTCCACTGAGAAAAGAGAGAATAACCAAAGTGGGAAAAAGAAAACCGACCTTCCAGGCTGCAGTTGCCATAAACTGACCATGCCATCCAGAGAACTTAATGATACATGATAAAAAAAGACAGATATAAGAATACAAAACCCGAATTTAAATGCAACAGCAGACTAATGGGATCTTGTAGTCTTGTACCTTGTTGCAAACAGCTGCTCATTTACAGGACAAAGGATCAAGCTTCTTAGTTTCCTCTTGTGCTGACTGGAGATTTGGTTGCTGGTATGACACTTTATTGTAGTTGTTGAAGAGTTCCTCGCTATCAAACGAATCAACTCTTTATGCTCCTTTTGCTCTGCAATAACGAGGCACAGAACAAAAACCAACCAGTCAAGACTAAAATCTCAAAACATATAGAAGAAAGAAAACTAATGCTCAAAGAGCTTTACCGAATTTCCTTTTCGTCCCTCTATCCCTATCTCGGCTAGCTTTAACATTAGGACTGTCACGAGAAGATGTTTCAGATTTTTGCTTCACAGCAACAGTCTTGGTCTTGGACTTGGAGATACTACTACTACTACTTCTAGGATCAGAGATATCACAGGGCTTAAGGGTCTTGCTATGTGATGGAGAGGCATAGTCTTTTCTGGTAGATTCATCATCATTGACATTTCTCACAGTCTTCAATGACATTTCTCACAGTCTTTTTTTTTTTAATATTTTAAACAAAAATGCGTGAAAAGAAGACGAAGGGTATCCGAAATCCTCTAAATTACAAACCAACCAAATTCTCGATTTTAACTACGACGTCTCTGGTTCCTTCGACGACTCATTGTCTCACCGGTTTCTCTCGCCCGGCCCTCTCTTTCTCGAGGAGGACGACGATTTTCGCCGCACTATCAGGTTCAATCGCGACGGAGCTAATGGCGGAGAAGCGGATACCGATCGGAGGGTATCTCCGGAGCATCGCCACGACGGGAAGTCTCTGTTACCTCTTGGGATGGATTGGAGTGCTCCTCCTCGTCAATGGGTATGTATTGTTTTTCTCCACTTTTTTTCCTTTGGGATGCTTAGTTTCGTGATTATTTTTATTTTTCCTTGGTGTATTGGAACTTAGTTTCTTACTGGATTCTTAAATTATCGGAAGCTAGATTCGCAGTTGGTTCTTAAATTATCTGAAGCTAGATTCGTAGTTGGTATCTGCTTCAATGTTCATAGCTGCTTGAGTTGAATATCCGCTTGTAGTCACCACCGTCGGATGCTCGCTCGAGGTATGTATGCTTCCTCTTTCTCTGTTTTCGAATCCTTTTGGAAATTTTCCGAAAATGTTTTAAACCTTTGCTCTAATTGATCTTCTTAGTTTTGTTCACTGAAAATCGTTTTGATATCTTTTTTAGGGAATCTAGATTAAATCGTTTTTGTTGAAAAATTGAAACTTGGTTTCTAGTTTCTACTTTCTGTACGTATTTGTGTGGATGGTTTTGTTTGATGGAATAGGTCACTGGCTATTGTTAAATTTAGAGCTGGAGTGTTGTGGTGTTATGGCTTATGTTCTTCTTTTTCTTGTAACATTTTGCAGATTATCTCCTTATAATCTCTACCTAAATCCTACTCTTGTGGTGAAGCAATACCAACTTCGTATAATCTCTACCTGAATCCTACTCTTTGTTTGTGATTTCTGAGAAATTGGTGAAGAATCGTGGGTTTAGGCTTTGCTTTGATAAATTTTGTGCATTAGTTTCACAAAATTCTTCTCAGATTCTTCTCGAAACCAAAGTGATTTGATGAATTTTGGTTTCATGAATTTTGAAGCTTCTTCGTTATTGATACTTGCTTTTTAGTTTTTATTTCCTTTGCTATGTGCTTTATTTCGATTTGATGAATCTTTTGTGTCAATTTCTTTGAGCTACTGAGATATGTGTTAAATACAAAATATTTGTTTCTTTCAAAGACTATAAGAACATTTTTTAAATATCAAAACTTGATCTGCATTGATCAGAAATGGCAAGGATACAAGTTGTTGATGTAGGAGCCGATGTGGGGATCTCTCAGAATTTTGAGGCAATGAAGGAAGCAAAACTGGTCATTTCACTGTCTCCCCAAGAAAGGACGAGACTTGGGCTCTATTCAAGAACTGGGATATCAAGTGGTATTCAGAGCCAGATTCTCACCGCAAATACGAGTTTGTCGAGATTTTGTCAGATTACGCTGATGGAGCTGGTGTATTTGTTGCATACTTGCATAAAGCAAAAGGTTTTGCAAGTGTCTTCTTTCGAATGGGAACCAGACATATTTTTTGAGCAATGAATCTGCACATCTGCCAATTAAAGCAGCTGCAGGGTACATTCGCATGTTCTTTAACATTTAACTAGTATTTTTTTACTTCCAAAATTTGGACGTTTCAACAATGTCTTGTCTTGATCACTTTATAGTTCTTTTTTTTATGTGCTTACCTTATTTCTTCAGTGTTTTGGTTAACTTTACACACAGACATGTTTGTTTCTTTTTCTAGAAGTGTAGAATGTGATATGTTAGGTGAATCGTTTAAGTCAATCGTCTAATTTGGTATTTATAAGAATCTTAAAAAAAATTATGTTATGAATCTATAATTTTGAAGTGTTATGTATAAAATATTTAATAAAATATATATTTTATGCATGTCTTTTTTTATTGGTGTGTTAAATTAAACGGTGCAACTAGCAGAACTAGACCAACTATAACTGAATTTAAGAAACGTGTGGCAACAAAAAAACGTGTGATAGGAAGTTTAAAATGAAGTTAAACATGGATAAAATATGAAGTCACGTGCGCCGTCAAAAGAGGAAATAAATATCTTTGCAAACTTGCGCCGTCAAAACAAAAATTGAATACAGTTTTTTATAACATAGTTGTACCCAATTTCAAAACAAAAATTGAATCCAGGTAAAATTTTGTAATCAGTAGTACCATACTCTAAATTAAACATTTTTAATTGTACTTGTGAAATTTAGTAAACAAACTACATTTAACATATTTATAATGCTATAACTTGTATAAAAATACAAACTTTCATGGTTTTCATGTTTGTGTGGTTAAGATTTCCAAAATAACCTTAAAAGTATAAGGTAGATTGTGTAGACATCACATTTTCATGGATCAAACATTTACATGGATCAAATTAATATAACTATGAAATGTTCAAATATGCTCGCACATGTTCTATGACCTATTTTATGTGGAAACATGTTTACAAATACATTTAGAAATTGTGTTATTGACATTTTTGTAGAAAGCATAGTCGTACTGGTTTTCCCAGTTGGACTTGAGTACAACTAAAATGTAGTTGCACTAGTTGTACTTAAAACGAGTGGTACTAGTCGCACCAGTCGTACCCGACAATATTAGACGCGGAATATAGAGTTGTACTAGTCGCACCAGTCGTACCCGACATATTTAAAACAAAGACATAAATTACTCTTCACTACCATCAATCCCAAACCATTGAGCCCATCGTCCACCTCTTCCTCTTCCTCTTCCTCTTCCTCTTCTTCCTCTTCCACGATGTTCTCCAACTGATGGGAATCTTTTCTGCTGCGGTTTTCCTTTCTTTACTTCATATTTCGGAGGTAAGATTTCTTGTGCTTGTATCTCTTCAGGTACAACCCATTCAGACATATGAGGAACTGGATAGATTGTCCTGGAGTATGCCAATGCCCATAGATGTACCAAATAATATTTGGAACAAAACTCTTGTAGATGAAGTTCCCTATCTATACTCATATGGATGGCAGCACCAATTGCATGCGCACATGGGTATATGTTTATATCAAAATACTTGTAAGAACAAGTTTTACACAGTAGTACCTAGAAAGTTTGGTTAATCCTAGTCGTACTAAATTCACTTAATATGTCCAGTTATGCTAGTTGTACCCAGTAGTACCTAGAAAGTTTGGTTAATCCTAGTCGTACTAAATTCACTTAATATGTCCAGTTATGCTAGTTGTACCCAGTAGTACCCAGAAAATTTGGTTAATCGTTTGGTTAATTATAGTCATGTTAAATTCACTAAATATGTCCAGTTATGCTAGTTATACCCAGTAGTACCCAGAAAGTTTGGTTCATCCTAGTCGTACTAAATTCACTTAATATGTCCAGTTATGCTAGTTGTACCCAGTAGTACCCAGAAAATTTGGTTCATCATACGAATCATCACGATTTATTACGATGCATTGCTCAGTTAACCAAGATATCCCATTTAATTAACAATATCAGTTTCTAATAGTCTTACCCAACTAGCTCAATGACTCCAATGAGCAAAAAAAAAAAAAAAAAATTTTACTATGAAATTCCCTAATTGAGAAGAAACTATGTATTAATTGATTTGGGATTGCTTTGCCTATGACATAAGTTGATAATTTAATCATGAAATCGAAAATATCATAAAAAAACAGCAAGAACTAACCTTCAATTTCACGCCTCCGATTCGTCAATGGTGGAAACGTGAGAGGAAGAAGACGACGAGAGGTGGAATTAAATTTTGATGGTTGGTTTGGTTGGTTTAGAGAATTAATTTTAGGATTGGTTTGAATTAAATTTCCTACCAAACCACCCAATTTCTTTTTCTTTTTCTTTTTTGATTTTTTTTTGATTTTTTAAATGAAGGAGTAAACAGTCAATTCATTAATGGGAGGGGCAGTTAGATTAGAGAGGGGCAGTTAGATTTTCTCCCTTGTACGGAGGGGTATTTGAGATTAAAGTCCTCATGAAATAGGCTATTTTTAGAGTAAATATATCCTTGTTACAATTAATTAAAGAACTAATGAACAAAACTTAAACAATATAAAGACAAACATTAGCTTAGTTATAGATTAAATGGGGTATGAGATCTAGACATTCAAAAACAAAGGAAAAGACAGCAAAAAAAAAAATCACAAGATAGACTTTAAATGCAATCACAAGATTCACAACTCTGTATCCCCTAAAGTATTTTAAGGTGTTTAGAGCTTTGATAAAACAGAAATACCTTATCATTGTCAACTTCATTCTCTATCTGTTCTTGAATCACTACATCACCAATCTCGTTCTGAGATATTCCATTACCTACAACAGAAAACAACCTGAATGTCTTTGCTACATTAACCGTAGAACAAATCATAATCCCTCAAATATAAATCCAAAGCGATTAGTATCTTTTAACAAACAAAAATTATCAGAAAAATACTTAAACCATCCTCTGTTTCATCAGAGAAGAATCAGAAGCTCAGAAAAAACCAAGCTTACATTTTCATTTTGGCTATAGTAGTAGTATATTTCAAAAAAATATATAAGTGTATATTGCAGTAGTAGTAGTATATTGCAGAAAATAAAAATATTGGTTCATGAACATAAAAATATTGATGTTGTGCTATCTATTTCATTTGAATGATGCAGGTGTATGAGTGCTCAGCCTTTACTTCAATTTCAAAGTTCATCAGCCTTAAGCCTCATATGAAGAGGATTTTCAAAGCTGCTTATAGCGATAGAGAAATAAGATCTCCACCTGCTGTTTCTGGAGATCCGCTGCTAAAAAGTCTAGAGGCTATAATGAACTGCTATGGTATGAGAGCAGAAATCATCCAAGGGCAAGACCAAAACAGAGACCACTATGCAGAGTTTAAGTGGCACATAATTGTGTTCAAAGTATTGAATATGGCAGGTAAAGTCAGGTTCACGTCCTTAATAGGCTCTTGAAACATTGATATCGCCTTTGTCTCTTGATTTGGCTATCTCTATTTCATTGTACAAGAGTATTTTGGTTGGAATATTTTGTTTACATTATGAATGATGTCGGGTGCTTTTGTTTATTAAAAACTTGTGTCCATATTTATTTTCTTTCCTTTCTCGATATATATGCTTTCTTTTTCCTCTTTCGATGGATCTATCGATGGTATTGAATTGTTTATGTGGATTCATGTTCGATTTGGTGATTTCTTGTTATTGTGTTGCTGGAATGGTACAACGAACTTGTGCGAAATCTGTGCAAAAAATAGTTTACCGTTTACCCCTCCATTTTTTTTTAATAGGCTTGGGACGAGCTGAAAAATGTGGTCTCTCGAACTGGAAAACATTAGTCTCTGGATTCCAAAAGAACAAATACCCAGTCCTACTATCCACAAGACCACCTTTTCAAGGCTTAGGGAGATTTCGATCATCAGTGTGCGATGGATTGTCGAATCTGAAAAGATTACTGGAGCACCAGGAGGCTTGGGACGAGCTGAAGAATGTTGTCTCTCGAACTGGGAAACATTAGTCTCTAGATTCCAAAAGAACAAATACCCAGTCCTACTATCCACAACACCTTTCCAAGGCTTAGGGAGATTTGGATCATCATGTGCGTGATGGATTGTCGAATCCGAAAAGATTACTGGAGCAGCAGGAGGCTTGAGGCAATTTTTACCATCATAAGAGAGGGTTTAGGGTTTAGATTTTATGGATTTAGATTTTATGGTTTAGGGTTTAAGGTTTAGGGTTTTAGTTTTTTTTTTTCAATTGGATTTATAATATTTGAAACTTGTCGGATATAAGGAACATAAACATAAACGGCATAATACAAAATTCCCCGAAGATGTTTAAGAACTACAAAACAAAAAAAGATTGCTTGAAATGCTAGAGAATCAAAATCTTACTAAAACTGGAGTCACTCAATAAAACACCCACAAAATTTTCCATAGAAACTAGTGAAACCGCGACCCACGAGACAACACCGGCACAAAGCACAGACCTTGAAACTCCAAATAGGCAAAACGTCAAAAGGATCATCTTATCTTACATGCGGACACTCGTGTAATCAAAGGCTTACATTATATGAGGAGATGGAACACAACGAGGAGGATAAATCCTATTTTAAACCTTTTCAAGTTTATAAATCCTGTATACATCAAATGCCTTTGTGGTAATGTAAATAATTGTACAACACTCGAGCTATCAATCGATTTGAGTGTCAACGAAAACCTTGATCATCAATCATCTAAAACATTGTTCTAACAACAAAAACCAAGTTCAATTAAAAAAAGGGTTTGGAGTTTAGAGCTCTCCTAGGGGTTCTAGTATTAAAAAAAAAGAAAAAAAAAATGGTGGGAGAGATAAAGAAGAGAACCGGCTATTTCCGACATGTGTTGCAACGTGATTGGTCAATTTTTTTTTTCCAAAAATAGTATCTTTTTTAAATAACAATTTTTTTTTAAGTTTAAGAGCCTCACCCCCAACTCTCCGAAAATTATGCCTTTAGAATTTATGCTTTAAGGTTTACAATAATGATGCCTTTAGAATTTATGCTTTAGAGTTAACAATTTCCATATGGGTTCACCAATATGGTTTAGTCTTCAATTTGTATATCCATTATATTTTTATGTTAGTTTTCAAATAATATGTTGCTATAGTTTCTAGAAACTTATAACTATTTATAAAAACTTAAATTTATTACGTTATATATTTACTTTTCATCTTCTTTGTTTGAATTGTGTTGTTTTTTCATAAATATTTGTTAGATTGTGTATTTTAACAAAAAAAAATTTTTTTGTTAAAGTATTTTTTTTAACAAAAATATAACACCATAAACCTCTAATTGTCGTTACCCATCATAAATGATGGTGAAATCAAACATATTTTAACTCTAACATATTAGAACACACCACCTTTGTCATTTTAGTGTAGTATATATATATGTATATTAGTAAGTGTTACTATTCAAAAGCGTTAGTCTCTATATAAATAATCAAATAAAATCTAATAAGAGGATATAATGGTCACAAAATATTATTTTGTTAACACATTTTCGGATGGCGTTAGTAACTTTCACATATATTCCCCCGGTCAAAGGCACCACTTCTGCAAATAGCCCTATTTTATTCCGTAAAACTCTTGATGGGTTTCAGATTAAATTTTCATTTCTATAAAATCATATAGCTTCAAATGCGTTTGTGTAGCGAAGAATTTGTGGAATGCTTATAAAAAACGTTTGAAAGGTTACTAAAAATCTGATCAAACCTCAAACTAAAATACTCAAAAACATTTCAACTTCATGTCTTTGGAGAGGTTGCTCCATCGCAAGTGGGTTGTTCAGCAAGAACTTCATCACTACGAGCTTCACAGTCTTTCTGAGAAGATGGTTTCTCAGTTTCCTCTTCCATGGCTTCCTCATGATTCCCCTGAAATGTATTGTAACCAAAAATTCTTTCAGACAATAACCATAAAATAAAACTGAACCAGACAAAAAAAGTTAAGAAGAAGAAGACACTTCATATCAACCTCTGAATCCTTCAAAATACGGATTCGGTCACCAAAATTAGGCTGAAATACTTTAAAGTCGCCACAGCACCAACCACTAAACATACCTACAAGAGTATTATGTCAATAACAAAATATTCAGTAGATCATATACTGACACAAGAGTTAAAACAGAAACCAAATCATGTAGACACTCCACCTTTGGAGAAGGGACATATATTACGCGAGTGGACTCAGCCTCGCTGTTATGTCCACCATCCACATGGCTGTTTTCATCACAAACCTCTTTTAGAGAACCACCACCATTGTTGACATGACCACAGGTCTTGTTTTCAGATTCCTCCTCGGCGTACATGTCCTCGTCCTCTTCAGAAGGAGGGTTAAAAGAAGGCTCGCATGGCCATGGAGGATTATCGATATAATTGTCGTAATCTTCAGGACCGCACCAAAGTGTATACGGTCCAGGCTTGTAGAAACTGCCTGCAAAGTGTGATGATGGCTCTGCGTTCTACAAAATGACACAAGAATAAAATTACCTTTGAGTTACGATAGAGACAAACATCTCACGCAGCAACGAACAAGAGAGACTTTAAATTCAACTTCATTCTCTATCTGTTTGAAGACTATCTGTATTAAGGCGTTTAGAGCAGCTTTGATAAAACAGAAATACGATCACTCTCAACTTCATTCTCTATCTGTTTTTGAATCACTACAGCACCAATCTCGTTCAGAGATATTCCATTACCTACAACAGAAAACAACCTGAATGTCTTTGCTACATTAACCCTAGAACAAATCATAATCCCTCAAATATACACATTTGACCAAATTTGATCTAATTGGCTTTATATAAGAAAAGTTGAGGTGTGAAAAGATCCCCTGCTTTCTGGTGCATTTGAAGACACTCCTGAGAGCCTCTAGATCATATTAAAAGTCTCCTAAACGCCAAAGATAAGTCTGCAATGATCCAAATGAGTCAAGATACGAAATTAGTATGTGAAAAGGATAAAACCTAAAATATCTAATAATTTGAAACGGAGAGTGAATTAGTTTTTCACGTTATGTTTTTTGAAACAAAATATCATCTAATAATATTTTTAAAAAAAAACATACAATTCAGCCAATCATAAAAAAAGTACCATAGAATTTTGAAAATCAAAATATCAAATAACATTAAGATTTGCATATAAACTTATAAAACAAACTAAGAAAATGAAAAAAAAAAAAAAAAAAAAAAAATCTTAAACATCTTATATTTTGGAACATACAAAATATAACAAAGATTGCAATGATTAAAAACAGCACTATATAGAAAACAAAATGAATATTAAAATATATAATTATATATATATGAGTCCAGATTACCTAATAAAGAGGATTTGTAAATTCCATTATGTAGTGCGTTCGATGGTTACAGACTTTGATCAGAAATAAATTAACAAACTCTATCGGTTACAATTATTCATAACTCATTGATTTGTTATCTAAAACAATAATTTTATTAAATCTTGCAACATCAACAATTGTTTTTCTTCAATAATTTTGTCATGAGCTTTATTGCTAAAAATGTGGATCCCTTTTTATTTTTTTAATAATACTTTTTTTTTGGTACGATATACCGAGAGATATTGTCTCTCATGATTTATTAAAATGAAAAGAAAAACAGATTACAAACAGACATTTCGTGGCCACGAAACCCCAGCAATATCATCTAACATAATCGACTTAATATTTTCCGAAACAACAGCAATCGGAAGAATTCCTAAAGGTAAAGTAAACGCATAGTTCGCCAAACCGTCTGTTAGACGATTGCATTTCATATACACGTGATACACGGATAATTCAGTCCTTTGATAAGAAGCTATAGTACAACCGTACTAGGAACGACAACGGATGATACTCAGTTATTCCTGTCGTTAAAAACCCAACCACAATCTCCGAGACTACTTTCAGCTCTAACCGTTGTACACGGTGATCCCATGCCATATACAACCCATAATAATAGACTCCCCACAACTCAGCTAAAGGTGCAGAACAAACCCTGATATTCAGTGCGAACCCGCCACACCAATTGCCCCTTTCATCTCTAAATACTCTGCCGGCTGTGGCCAGGCCGGGGTTTCCATGTGAAGCACCATCTGTGTTCATCTTCATCCATCCGCTTGACGGTGGTTTCCATCCTATTTTTTTAATAATACTTTGTTAGTATGTCTTATGGAATAACTCACTGCAATGTAAAATAATAAAAATAAAAATAAAAATTAATACATTTAACAGATTAAGAATGCAAAAATAGGTGTTCAGAATCCAAAATGATAAAAATAATAAAAGTCAAACACTTAAATGCATCTTATAATTTTTAGGAAAGAATGTATATTTGTTTCTTATTCTTCAAAACTTAGTATAAAAAATAACTAATTCACTAACAAAAATAAATAAGGTGCCAAAATAAGACACCAAAAGTTTGAATTGGCTAGATAACAAAATATAATTACCTAAAAGATATAAATTCTCAATTTATTACTTATTTGACTTTAAAATTTGGATATTATTTTGTTGATATAAATAATATTGAAACTTGTGGGTATAAATATACTGAGTCTAAGAGAAAAATATCATTGACTCCAAAAATATAGGGACACTTTCTCCCTCCCTCTCACCTATGTGAAAGTCGTGTCCCTTTTTTAGTTCTTACAAAAAAAAAAGATAAGAAGCTCGTTTTTAAGGGTTTTCAACTTTGTTAAACATCTGAGTCTTTCTAAGATTCTGAAAGTACCCGCTCCAGTACTCAATACCATCTTGGAGCGGTTATTTTCAAAGTCTTAGGCTAACTCAGACGGGGTTGTCTTTAACGTTGTTAAGCAATTACTAAATGTTTTCCTGACTTGTTGATGTTGCTTGATTAATCTTCTTATAAATTGATTGAAATTTTGCATAAATGTACTCATGCATGGTTTTTCTGGAGATTATTATGATGAATTTTAGCTTTGTTATTGATGCAACGACATCTAACAATAAGCCACACAAGATGAGACATGTGTCATATACAAAGATTTAACTTTCTTTCTTTTTGGTTTCCGTTTCCTTTAAAAATAATGTTTCCTATTGTTATTAGGATTAGTCTTAACCTAATTGAGAACATGTTTTGTTATAAGTATGTCTCTAATGGTTGTAAAGAGCACATCTATCTTTGAATTTGAACTAATAAAGAATTTTCTTTAAATATGAGCTTTTGCAAGAAGAGTATTTTTTAAACTCAACCCTAGTTTTGATGTATCAGGAAAAAATCAAATCATATCCTTCTTATTCTTGAAATTCCCGAGAATCTCTTAGAACAGGCAACCATGTCTAGCTTCTCCTCTATCACTTTGCAACCTGTCTCTAACTAATACCAAAAGTGATGGAGCAATAGCTAGTAATGATTACTTGTTCTAACAGTTTCTCGAGAAGCTAAAGAACAAATGGAAATGATTTGCTTTATCACTGATATGTTCCAATCATCTACTTAGTTGGAAGGAATGATATGTTCCAAATAATATTGTAGCTTAAGAGCAAAGGGGATATGATTTGATTGGAAGAAATTACTTTTTAATGATTCTAATCATAGCTTGAACTGCTAGGGTTTGTGTGTTAATTTCTCTAAACACTGTAATTTTTTTACCATTTATGTATCGATTTCGAAAATGAGTGACATTAAAGTATTAATCTGATATGATGCAAAGACTCCTTTCTTCTTCGTCTTCGAATTGCTCAACGAATCAGAATACATAACGAGGTTTGATATCTCCGATATTTTTTGGGATAACATCCATAAACGAATCTATTAGAAAACGAAAGAAATACACGTACATAATCATACATTTTTTGTAGGTAATTTGGACTCGTATATATATATAATTCCGTATAACATTAAATTTTCATTTTTATAAAAGCCTATAGCTTCAAACGAGTTTGTGTATCGAAGAACTTGTGGAATGCTTATAAAAACGTTTAAAAGGGTTTTACTAAAAATCTGATCAAACCTCAAACTAAAATACTCAAAAACATTTCAACTTCATCTCCTTGGAGAGGTTGCTGCATCGCAAGTGGGTTGTTCAGCAAGAACTTCATCACTACGAGCTTCACAGTCTTTTTGAGAAGATGGTTTCTCAGTTTCCTCTTCCATGGCTTCCTCACGATTCCCCTGAAAATTATTGTAACCAAAATTCTTTCAGTCAATAACCATAAAATAAAACTGAAACAGACAAAAAAGTAAAGAAGAAGAAGAAGAAGACATTGAGCTAATGACAATCTCTACTAGAACCGCGTCGATAAGCTGCTCAACAAACTCGATCTGTGCAATAGTTCCAGTTATTTCCACTGGTCTTCGTACACACTTCATATCCTTAAAAGTCGCCACAGCACCAACCACTAAACCTACCTACAAGAGTATCAAAAAATTTCAGTAGATCATACTGACACAAGAGTCAAAACAGAAACCAAATCATGTAGACACTCCACCTTTGGAGAAGGGACATATATTACGCGAGTGGACTCAGCCTCGCTGTTATTTCCACCATCCACATGGCTGTTTTCATCACAAAACTCTTTCAGAGAACCACCACCATTGTTGACACGACCGTAGGTATTGTATTCAGCTTCCTCCTCGGCGTACATGTGCTCGGCCTCTTCAGAAGGAGGGTTAAAGGAAGGCTCGCATGGGCATGGAGGATTATCGAAATAATTATCGTAATCTTCAGGACCGCACCAAAGTGTATGCGGTCCAGGCTTGTAGAAACTGTCTGCAAAGTGTGATGATGGCTCTGCGTTCTACAAAAATGACACAAGAATAAAATCACCTTGAGTTATGATAGCACTACAAGAATAAGTTAACATAGCTACGTATTTTGTGACAAAAAAAATTTGTAGCTAATTTTTGTTACATTTAGCGAGGAATTGTTACAAAAAAAGATAAATGAAAAGTTGTAGCAAAACTGTAATTTTTTTAGCAAAAATTGCGACGGTTTGCGATGAAATTTTATTTGTCGCAAATTTGTTTCAAAAAACCACAAATAATACGTAACAAAATTAGTTTGTAACAAATGATAAGAGGAGCCACAAATAGCTACAAATTATTTGTAGATATTTTGCTACGATTTGGGAAGAAATTTTATGTGTGGTAAATGTGTTTTAAAAACCCACAAAAAAATTGTAGCAGAATGAGTAACAAAATAGTTTGTAACAAATGGGGTGAAGAGTCACAAATAGAAACAAATTAATTTGTAACAAATTTTATTATTACCAATTAAAGTGACTAAATTTAATCATATCTCAGAACCCTATTTTCCTTCTTTGTTTCTTCTCCTGGTTTGTTCCGCAGCCTCCAGACTTTTTCAATTCTCTCCTCATTTTTTCAACCGATTCCCACTCGTTCTCTCCTCGATTCCTTCTTCGATCTAACTCGTTCTCACTAGATCAAGGTTTGTCTTGCTCTCTCTCCCTCTATCTCTGCCTCTTTCAGTTTCGTTTGCTCTTAACAACCAGCGGTTGTCTCTCTCGTTATTCTCTGCATTCACGTTTCTTCTCCTCGATTCTTCTTGATTCCACTCGTTTTCACAAATCCAGGTTCGTCTCTCTCTCTCTTTATCTCTGTATCTTTCAGTTTCGTGCGGGATTACGATTGTGGAACTGTGGTGTGAATCGAACGTGGTGATAGAAATCTGAAATGACTGATACAGATACCCATTGAATTTATCTCTTGATCCTTGTTTTTTTTTTTAAATCAGGACATTGAAATCCGACTTAATGTCACTCCTGAAAGTAGAATTGCTGTAAGCGATTAATTTCTGAGCTTATGTTTTGATACTCACGCCATAGCCTCGCCTGGAAGTTGAGGCTTCTTGCAATTGATATCTTTGAATGGCTTTTGAGCCATTCGTTGATAATCTATCCCTCCTCAACGTCCGTGTATAGGTGTGTGTGTGTGTAACTGTGACCAGCGTGTTGCTATTTTCTTTTATTGAATCAGGCTGATCGGAGAAACAGGTGTAACCAGGTCCTCCTTTTAGCATATCAGAGTTTTGGCTTAGTGTTTGGAGATTTGAGTATTTTCTTCTCTCTACGTGTATAGATGGAAACGTTTCGCATTAGGCCTACCGTATCTCTCAAAACTAATTTTCTCTGATCCTTTTTTCCTTCAAATTGGTTCACTTTCCTTTACAGGGAAATCAGGAATTCATGGTTTTGGGATCTTCGCAAAGCTTCCGCATAGGGCAGGAGATATGGTTTGCATTCGTAACTTGAACTGTCCATTCTTGTATGGTAAAGTGTCAGTCATGAGAATATCGTGAATTGGGTGGGTGCAGGTGATTGAATACACTGGCAAACTCGTTAGGCCTTCAATAGCTGACAAGAGAGAACATCTTATATACAACTCAATGGTTGTGCGTATTTGACATTGTACATTTTATACGCTATAGAAGATTCTGTGAGCAATATTGGACCTACTTATCAGCATATTGACCTGTGCCTTTTCTCCAATAGAACCACACTGATTGTGTTTTTACTTGAGCACTGGAACATTCTATTAGCATTCCCTTAACTCATCTGTGTTGTTAGTATCTAGACATCTTCCCAGCTTTCACTCACTGATATTTTCGGTCGAGTAATGAATTGTAAGATGTCAGTTTTGCAAAATAATATATTTGATGATATAGGGTGCCGGGACCTACATGTTTAGAATTGATAATAGCCTTGTTCGTTTGGCAGACGCAGGCGGCAGCGGCAGAGCAGCGGTGGCGGCTGCGGTAACATTACCGCAGGTTTGATGTTCGTTTCGCAGACGCTGCCGCTGCCGCAATAAATTTCTTTGTGTTCGTTTCTTCGCCGCAGCCGCAACCGCATGATGCAGCCGCAGGTCGCTGACGCAGGTCGAAAATGTTGTTCGTTTTGCACACTCTGCGACAATTTTTCATATAATTCATTTTTTATTTTTGTAAATTTGTATAACTAAATTTTAATCAATGAAATATGATTTAAATATATTTACACCTATAAGAAATATTATATTTAGTTAGTAATAATTTTTAAGTTAAATATATAATTATAACAAATATATTTTGTGATAAATCATATGGTAAACTAAAATAAGTTATAAACTAAAACATTTAACTGAAAAAAAAAGTCATAAACAAAATCATAAACAAAGTCATAAACAAAGTCATAAAAAAGTCATAAGTAAAAACTTAATAAGGTAAACGACCATCACCATAATCATTTGTAATTTTATCACGCAAAATTTCCATCGCTCTATCACCGGTCGGTTCATATGCAATATGTCCACCATGATCTTCATCACTATCTCCTCCTCCTCCTCCTCCTCCTCCTCCTCCTCCTCCTCCGGTTTGAGCGCTCCATCCTTCAGCTCCAGTTACTACTACCGCACGAAATTCAGCTTCAAACACATCCATATTAGCAACCAATTTGCCTTTCCATTTTCTAGCTTCNAAAAAAGCAGCTTACAAACGGACATTTCGTGGCCACGAAACCCCAACAATATCATCTTACATAATCGACCTAATACTTTCCGGAACAACAGCAATCGGAAGAATTCCTAAAGGTAAAGTAAACGCATAGTTCGCCAAACTGTCTGCTAGACGATTGGATTCCCTATACACATGTGATACACGGACAATTCAGTCCCTTGATAAGAAGCCATAGCACAACCGTATTAAGAATGACAACGGATGATACTCACTTATTCATGTTGTTAAAAACCCAACTACAATCTCCGAGTCTACTTGCAGCTCTAACCGTTGTACACGGTGATCCCATGCCATATACAACCCGTAATAGACTCCCCACAACTCAGCTGAAAGTGCAGAACAAACTCCGATATTCAGTGCGAACCCGCCACACCAATTTCCCATTTCCTCTCTCAATACTCCGCCGGCTGTGGCCAGGCCGGAGTTTTCATGTGAAGCACCATATGTGTTCATCTTCATCCATCCTCTTGACGGTGGTTTCCACCCTATTTTTTTAATAATACTTTATTAGTATGTCGTATGGAATAACTCACTAATTTTCAATGTAAAATAATAAAAATAAAAATAAAAATTAATACATTTAACAGATTAAGAATGCAAAAATAGGTGTTCAGAATCCAAAATGATAAAAATAATAAAAGTTAAACATCTTATAATTTTTAGAAAAGAATGTATATTTGTTTCTTATTCTTCAAAACTTAATATAAAAAATAACTAATTCACTAACAATAATAAATAACGTGCCAAAATAAGACACCAAAAGTTTGAATTGGCTAAATAACAAAATATAATTACCTAAAAGATATAAATTCTCAATTTATTACTTATTTGACTTTAAAATTTGGATATTATTTTGTTGATATAAATAATATTGAAACTTGTGGATATAAATATACCGAGTCTAAGAGAAAAATATCATTGACTCCAAAAATATAGGGACACTTTCTCCCTCCCTCTCATCTATGTGAAAGTTGTGTCCCTTTTTTTAGTTCTTACAAAAAAAAAAAAGATAAGAAGCTAGTTTTTAAGGGTTTTCAACTTTGTTAAACATTTGAGTCTTTCTAAGATTTTGAAAGTACCCGCTCCAGTACTCAATACCATCTTGGAGCGGTTATTTTCAAAGTCTTAGGCTAACTCAGACGGGGTTCATCTGAGTTAAGCAATTACTAAATGTTTTCCTGACTTGTTGATGTTGCTTGATTAATCTTCTTATAAATTGATTGAAATTTTGCATAAATGTACTCAATAATGGGGTTTCTGGAGATTATTATGATGAATTTTAGCTTTGTTATTGATGCAACACAAGATGAGACAAGTGTCATATACAAAGATTTAACTTTCTTTCTTTTTGGTTTTCGTTTCCTTTAAAAATAATGTTTCCTATTGTTATTAGGCTTAGTTTTAACCTAATTGAGAACATGTTTTGTTATAAGTATGTCTCTAATGGTTGTAAAGAGCACATCTATCTTTGAATTTGAATTAATAAAGAATTTTCTTTAAATATGAGCTTTTGCAAGAAAAGTATTTTTTAAAACTCAACCCTAGTTTTGATTTATCAGGAAAAAATCAAATCATATCCTTCTTATTCTTGAAATTCCCGAGAATCTCTTAGAACAGGCAACCATGTCTAGCTTCTCCTCTATCACTTTGCAACCTGTCTCTAACTAATACCAAAAGTGATGGAGCAATATCTAGTAATGATTACTTGTTCTAACTGTTTCTCGAGAAGCTAAAGAACAAATGGAAATGATTTGCTTTATCACTGATATGTTCCAATCATCTTCTTAGTTGGAAGGAATGATATGTTCCAGATAATATTGTAGCTTAAGAGAGCAAAGGGGATATGATTTAATTGGAAGAAATTACTTTTTAATGGTTCTAATCATAGCGCTTGACGAACTGCTAGGGTTTGTGACACAAAAAAGTAAAGAAGAAGAAGGCATTGAGCTAATGACACATGACCAACCTCTACTAGAAACGTGTCGATAAGCTGCTCAACAAACTCGATCTGTGCAACAGTTCCATATATCTCCACTGGTCTTCGTGCACACTTCATATCAACCTCTGAATCCTTCAAAATACGAATTCGGTCACCAAAATTAGGCTGAAGATACCTTAAAGTCGTCACAGCACCAACCACTAAACCTACCTACAAGAGTATATTATGTCAGTAACAAAATTTTCAGTAGATCATACTGACACAAGAGTCAAAACAGAAACCAAATCATGTAGACACTCCACCTTTGGAGAAGGGACATATATTACGCGAGTGGACTCAGCCTCGCTGTTATTTCCACCATCCACATGGCTGTTTTCATCACAAAACTCTTTCAGAGAACCACCACCATTGTTGACACGACCG
>JAHZTW010000005.1:6379988-6406272 GCA_020283515.1 Alliaria petiolata
ATCCTCCATTTTGCTTTCCATACTCCAAATGTCCTCTCAATCACTGATCGCAAACCTGAATGCTTTCGGTTGAACAACTCTCGTGCATTTACTGGTGGTCCTCCTCTAGCAAATTGACCAAGATGATATCGCATCCTACGATGCGGACCAAGATATCCTGTCCTAGTGGGATATCCGGAATCAACTAGGTAGTACTTTCCACTAGGCGGATGTGGGAAAGAGGGCTCATTCCTCGCACAATGAGTCAAGACTTTTGTATCATGTGCTCTACCAGGAACACTGACATATGCATATATGAACTTCATATCGAAGTTACATATAGCAAGAACATTCATTGTGGGTTCAAACTTTCTACCTTTATATGCTTCTGCGGTTTGACTTGGAGGGCGAACTGGGACATGAGTTCCATCAAGTGCTCCAATGCAGTCTTCAAAATAAGGCATATATCTATCATCATTCCTCAAAGTAGGGTTTATTCTTGTAAACTCACCTTCTTGTGGTTTTAGTGTATCCGCTGCAAACTTGAGTAGAACACTCAAAACTTGAGTAGAACACTCAAAACCCACATCACTGAAATGATTTCAGATTGATAAATTAAAGGTAAAACACAAACCTGCGAAGAGAAGAGGCGAAGAGAAGAGAAGACGCGAAGAGAAGAGAAGGGGCGAAGAGAAGAGAAGAGAAGTGAAGAGGTGAAGAGAACAGGCGAAGATCGGGAATGATGGAGAAGATCGGGGAAGACGGCGAAGAGAAGAGAAGATACGCTTTGTTTTTTGGTTTTGTAGGGTTAGTGGCATTGTTATGTAATTAACAAAAGTTAATAAGGATATTTTGGTCTTTTACACATTTAATCGCAGGTTTTTAAAACGCAACGCCGAATTTCATCGGCGTCCGAAAAAATTGAACGCCAGACGCAGCGTCTGGTCGCTGCGGCCAACCGCAGGAGGTGCGTCACGTAAACGAACAGCGACACATCCCGCAGCCGCAGCCGCAACCACCTGCGGCTGCCAAACGAACAAGCCTAATGAGCGGGTCGTAGATGCTACAATGATAATTGATAGGAAGCATTGCCCAACTGATATTAATCACTCATCTGAGGTATGGTCAAGTAGTTTTTTTTTTTTTTTTTTGACTAAGTTAGCATCTGCAATATAATCACATTACTTATGGATTTGCTTCTGTACAGCCAAATTGCTATTCAAGAGTCATTAGTGTTAATGATGATGACCATATTATCATATTTGCAAAGAGGGATGTCGCAAAATGGGAGGAGCTGACCTATGATTATAGGTTTATCTTCGTGCCCTTTAATTCTCAGGTGCTTTTGACCATTATCATTTGCTGATTTTTTATCTTCAAACTTGCAGGTTCTTTTCAATTGATGAGCGCCTTGCATGTTACTCTGGTTTCCCAAGATGCCGGGGTGTTGTTAATGACACAGAAGCCGAAGAACAGCAGGCAAATATTCATGCTTCTCGCTGTGAGTTAAAAGAGTGGACAGAGGCCTGAGAGGTAAGCTATATCTTTTAATATGTTAAACTTTGGAAGAGTTTGTTCTTTGTAGCTTATGAAAGCTAGTTTCCAGGTTTGTAGCTTATGTTAAACTTTGTAAGCTAATCTGCTTAATGTATAATTTTTATGGCTTTTAAATGTATAATTTTTAGATTAATAAAATTTAAATGCCATTTTTATTTATTTTAATTTAATTTGGTTTTTATTTTTTTTTAATTAAATTTTTTTAAATAGCTACGTAATATTCATAGCAATTTTGTAACAAATTGGCTAATTGCTGCAATTAAATTATGACAAATTGTAGCACATTTACTACGAAACTTTGAAACTATTTGTAGGTATGAGTAAAATTGCCACACATTATTTGAAACAAAATTGTAGCCAATTTGTTACCAATTTGCTACAAACTATATCGTATCTAATTACGACAAAATCGATTCGTGAGTAATTTGTATCAATTTTGCTACAGATTGTTACAAAATTCAAATAGCTACGCCTTCATATTCGCGAAAAAAATTTGTAGCAATTCGTTACAATAATATTTTTTGCTACATAAAAAATTTATACCCACAAAAAAATTTTTAGCTATGTTTACCAATTCTTGTAGTGATAGAGACAACATCTCACGCAGCAACGAACAAGAGAGACTTTAAATTCAATCACAACTCTGTATTAAGGCATTTAGAGCAGCTTTGATAAAACAGAAATACCTTAACACTCTCAACTTCATTCTCTATCTGTTCTTGAATCACTACAACACCAATCTCGTTCTGTGATTTTCCATTACCTACAACAGAAAGCAATCAAAATGTCTTTTGATACATTAACCCAGGAACAAATCATAATCCGTCAAATAGAAATCCAAAGTAGCTTTTAACAAGCAGAAATGATCAGAAAATACGTAAACCATCCTCGGGCTTTGTCGGAGAAGACTCAGAAGGTGTCATTGTTATCAAGGCGAATTCTCACAGATAAAACCGAGCTTACATTTTCATTTTGACTATAGTACTAGTATATTGCAGAAAATAGAAAACAAATCCATAAGAGATATATGCAAATCTGCAGAGAATATCCAGAGATAATTATTGAATTAAGATTTTGCTCAAGAATAAGAACTCACGTTTTATTATGCTTTAGGAAACTCACTCAAAACCTAAAGCTATCTTAATCTTTCACAACTCATAAGTTGTGCCACAAGCTTGACATCTCCTTATATAAGATTAAGATAAAACTCAACTCTATTAGGAATACAACTATATTTAGATAACTCCTAAATATCTTCCTTATCCTTGTCTACTTAGGATAGCTTATATCTCAAGCTATCTTCAAGCTTGATCCAACATTTTCCCCCTTAAGCTTGAAATCTTGATTCGACACATCTTGAACTCCAATGAGATCTCTCATCTCCTTGAATTTGATCCTTCCAAGTGCCTTTGTCAAAATGTCGCCCTTTTGTTCATTACCAGGAACGTGTTCCACCTCAACTTGCTCGTTTTCAACACATTCACGAATAAAGTGATATCTCGTATGTATATGTTTACTTCTCCCATGAAACACCGGGTTCTTGGTGAGCGCTATTGCAGACTTGTTATCAATTCGAATTGTCACCTTCTCGCATGCTTTTCCGGTGACCTTGCCAAGTAACTCTTGAAGCCAAATTTCCTGCTTTGCGGCTTCGGTAGCTGCCATAAACTCGGCTTCACACGATGACAACGCCACAGTCTCTTGTTTTTGTGAGCCACGTGATCGGACAATCACTAAGGTAGAAGATGTGGCCCGTCGTGCTTTTACCATCATCCACGTCCACATTATGACTACTGTCGCAGTAGCCTATAAGACCCGATTTCTTCTTCATTCGCTCAAATGTTAGACCGTGGGAGAGAGTTCCTTGCAGGTACCTAAGAACTTGCTTTAAGGCCGTTCCATGTGACTCCTTTGGGTTCTGCATGTACCTACTTAGAACACCAACACAGTAGGAGAGATCTGGCCGTGTATGAATCAAGTATCGGAGACACCCAATCTTCCTTCTATAGTCCTTCTCATCGATTCCTTGCTCTTCTTGTGCCTTAGACAACTTCAAGCCACAGTCCATCGGTATATGAACTGCATTACAGCCTTCCATTCCAGCCCTAAAACAAGTAGAGCTACAAGTAATTATTTCTATCAAGCACCACAAGCTTACTAGTACTAAATATCACCTCCAATAAGACGTTAGTCCCAAACTAATATCAATGGAGCAAGTGATTTCTAATACAATCTACTGAGCCAAGAGAGAATAACCAAAGTGGGAAAAAGAAAACCGACCTTCCAGGCTGCAGTTGCCATAAACTGACCATTCCATCCAGTGATACGACCCTAGAGTCATCATCAGCCAAGGAGCACGGATCCAGGAGTCATGAAGTGGAGAACATGAAGCTGAGGAGAGCTAAAGAGGCATGCGAATGGAGTTCAGATCAAACGGAGGTTGATATCAACCATTCAAACTCAAACAACACTTGGAGAGCATACTCAACTCATCCAGAGTTCACCAGGAAGAAGAATCATACAAAAAGGAGTCCATATGAGGAAGATATTGAAGATACAAATTGGCAGATGTTCAATGGACCCGATGGAGACATGCGACTAGTAATTAAATCATTCCGGCCAAACCACGATGAATCAAGCAACGAGACCGGATGTTATAGAAGATTAACTCATCAGGGAACCGAGGAGAATTGGATTCATGCCAAAGTGAATTACGGTTTAAAAGTTATTCAACTTCTAAACCGGAGGATGCTCTGCTTGCCTTATTTGGAAGCTGGCGAGTTTAATCACTTGCAAACTAAACTTTGGCGGCCAGGAGATACATCTAAGCATTCAGGAGACACATATAAAAATCCAGGAGAGTCAGTAAACATATTCCAATGCACTAGCACCCACATGATCAGGCGGATCATGTCATACTTCTACTTACCATATATGGAAGCATTTACACTTGCCTCCATAACTCGCCAACGGCTAGTTCTCTTCATGATCCAAGATAAGCAAGACTTGGGGAGATTATTCATCATCAATATATCAAGATACAAGTCAAGAAATCCCCTTCATTCAGCCTTTTGACCATCTCTCATTAAATGGGTCAAAAATCCCTTTATTCTCTCTTTTTGATCTTTCTTTGACTTTTGCTTGATTCTCTCTTTAGAGTTATTGCCTAGGATGTGTACTGAGCCTATATAAGCTCATTTCTGTTTCATTTGTAAGACAACCCACTTTTATCTAAGAAAATATAAACTTTTGTTCTTTTTATTCAAAGAGTGTTCTTTGCATAAACCACTTTGTCTTTAGATTCAATTGAGTGATTCTTTTGTTTCTACTGATTCTTGGAATAGATTTGTTTGTGTGATTCAGGCAAAGCTAGTTCCAACGGCTGAGTGAGTTAGCCATCCCACCGACTGAGCGAGTCAGTCAATTCACCGATTGAGCGAGTCAATCACAACTTCCACCATATTCCATCCAACCGGCTGAAAGAGAGTGACTTTAGTCCAACTTTCAGCCTCCATCATCCCCAAAACGATCCTCAACCTTTGAGGAACGTATCATCCATAGAACTTAAATGATACATGAAAACATAAAGACTGATATAAGATTACAAAACCCGAATTTAAATGCAACATCATAACTAATGGGTCTTGTAGTCTTGTACCTTGTTGCAAATAGCTGCTCATTTACAGAACAAAGAATCAAGCTTCTTAGTTTTCTCTTCTGCTGACTGGAGATTTGATTGCTGGTATGACACTTAGAGATACATTCAGGCTTTTCCATTGGTAGCAATAGAAGAAACAATAGAAATGAAACACAAAAATAAAGAAATTTTTAGAAATAATAGATCATGAAATAGGCTATTTTTAGAGTGAATATATCCTTGTTACAATTAATTAAAGAACTAATGAACTAAACTAAAACAATATAAAGACAAACATTAGCTTAGTTATAGATTAAATGGGGCATGGGATCTAGACATTCAGAAACAAAGGAAAAGACAGCAAAATAAAAAATAAAAAATCACAAGATAGACTTTAAATGCAATCACAAGATTCACAACTCTGTATCCTGTAAAAGTATTTTAAGGTGTTTAGAGCTTTGATAAAACAGAAATACCTTATCATTGTCAACTTCATTCTCTATCTGTTCTCGAATCACTACATCACCAATTTCGTTCTGAGATATTCCATTACCTACAACAGAAAACAACCTGAATGTCTTTGCTACATTAACCCTAGAACAAATCATAATCCCTCAAATATACACATTTGACCAAATTTGATCTAATTGGCTTTATATAAGAAAAGTTGAGGTGTGAAAAGATCCCCTGCTTTCTGGTGCATTTGAAGACACTCCTGAGAGCCTCTAGATCATATTAAAAGTCTCCTAAACGCCAAAGATAAGTCTGCAATGATCCAAATGAGTCAAGATACGAAATTAGTATGTGAAAAGGATAAAACCTAAAATATCTAATAATTTGAAACGGAGAGTGAATTAGTTTTTCACGTTATGTTTTTTGAAACAAAATATCATCTAATAATATTTTAAAAAAAAAATACAATTCAGCCAATCATAAAAAAGTACCATAGAATTTTGAAAATCAAAATATCAAATAACATTAAGATTTGCATATAAACTTATAAAACAAACTAAGAAAATGAAAAAAAAAACAAACAAAAAAAAAATTTTAAACATCTTATATTTTGGAACATACAAAATACAACAAAGATTGCAATGATTAAAAACAGCACTATATAGAAAACAAAATGAATATTAAAATATATAATTATATATATATGAGTCCTGATTACCTAATAAAGAGGATTTGTAAATTCCATCATGTAGTGCGTTCGATGGTTACAGACTTTGATCAGAAATAAATTAACAAACTCTATCGGTTACAATTATTCATAACTCATTGATTTGTTATCTAAAACAATAATTTTATAAAATCTTGCAACATCAACAATTGTTTTTCTTCAATAATTTTGTCATGAGCTTTATTGCTAACAATGTGGATCCCTTTTTTTTTTAATAATACTTTTTTTATACGATACTCAGAGACAATGTCTCTCATGATTTATTAAAATGAAAAAAAAGCAGCTTACAAACGGACATTTCGTGGCCACGAAACCCCAGCAATATCATCTAACATAATCGACCTAATACTTTCCGGAACAACATCAGTCGGAAGAATTCCTAAAAGTAAAGTAAACGCATAGTTCGCCAAACTGTCTGCTAGACGATAGGATTCCCTATACACATGTGATACACGGACAATTCAGTCCCTTGATAAGAAGCCATAGCACAACCGTACTAAGACTGACAACGGATGATACTCACTTATTCATGTCGTTAAAAACGCAACTACAATCTCCGAGTGATCTACTTGCAGCTCTAACCGTTGTACACGGTGATCCCATGCCATATACAACCCGTAATAGACTCCCCACAACTCAGCTAAAAGTGCAGAACAAACTCCGATATTCAGTGCGAACACGCCACACCAATTGCCCATTTTATCTCTCAATACTCCGCCGGCTGTGGCCAGGCCGGAGTTTTCATGTGAAGCACCATATGTGTTCATCTTCATCCATCCGCTTGACGGTGGTTTCCACCCTATTTTTTTAATAATACTTTATTAGTATGTCGTATGGAATAACTCACTAATTTTCAATGTAAAATAATAAAAATAAAAACAAAAATTAATACATTTAACAGATTAAGAATGCAAAAATAGGTGTTCAGAATCCAAAATGATAAAAATAATAAAAGTTAAACATCTTATAATTTTTAGAAAAGAATGTATATTTGTTTCTTATTCTTCAAAACTTAATATAAAAAATAACTAATTCACTAACAATAATAAATAACGTGCCAAAATAAGACACCAAAAGTTTGAATTGGCTAAATAACAAAATATAATTACCTAAAAGATATAAATTCTCAATTTATTACTTATTTGACTTTAAAATTTGGATATTATTTTGTTGATATAAATAATATTGAAACTTGTGGGTATAAATATACCGAGTCTAAGAGAAAAATATCATTGACTCCAAAAATTTAGGGACACTTTCTCCAGATAATATTGTAGCTTAAGAGAGCAAAGGGGATATGATTTGATTGGAAGAAATTACTTTTTAATGATTCTAATCATAGCTTGAAGAACTGCTAGGGTTTGTGATTTAATTTCTCTAAACACTGTAATTTTTTTACCATTTATGTAACGATTTCGAAAATGAGTGACATGAAAGTATTAATCTGATATGATGCAAAGACTCCTTTCTTCTTCGTCTTCGAATCGCTCAACGAATCGAATACATAACGAGGTTTGATATCTCCAATATTTTTTTGGGATAACATCCATAAACGAATCTATTAGAAAACGAAAGAAATACACACATAATCATACATTTTTTTAGGTAATTTGGACTCGTATATATATAATTCCGTAAAACATTAAGTTTTCATTTTTATAAAAGCTTCAAACGACTTTGTGTATCGAATAACTTGTGGAATGCTTATAAAAACGTTTGAAAGGGTTACTAAAAAACCTGATCAAACCTCAAACTAAAATACTCAAAAACATTTCAACTTCATGTCCTTGGAGAGGTTGCTGCATCGCAAGTGGGTTGTTCAGCAAGAACTTCATCACTACGAGCTTCACGGTTCTGAGAAGATGGTTTCTCAGTTTCCTCTTCCATGGCATCCTCATGATTCCCCTAAAAATTATTGTAACCAAAATTCTTTCACACAATAACCATAAAATAAAACTGAAACCGACAAAAAAGTAAAAAAGAAGAAGACATTGAGCTAATGACACATGACCAACCTCTACTAGAACCGCGTCGATAAGCTGCTCAACAAACTCGATCTGTGCAACAGTTCCAGTTATCTCCACTGGTCTTCGTGCACACTTCATATCAACCTCTGAATCCTTCTTAATACGGATTTGGTCACCAAAATTAGGCTGAAGATACCTTAAAGTCGTCAAAGCACCAACCACTAAACCTACCTACAAGAGTATATTATGTCAGTAACAAAATTTTCAGTAGATCATACTGACACAAGAGTCAAAACAGAAACCAAATCATGTAGACACTCCACCTTTGGATAAGGGACATATATTACGCGAGTGGACTCAGCCTCGCTGTTATTTCCACCATACACATGGCTGTTTTCATCACAAACCTCTTTCAGAGAACCACCACCATTGTTGACACGACCGTAGGTCTTGTATTCAGCTTCCTCCTCGGCGTACATGTCCTCGTCCTCTTCAGAAGGAGGATTAAAGGAAGGCTCGCATGGCCATGGAGGATTATCAAAATAAATATCGTAATCTTCAGGACCGCACCAAAATGTATACGGTCCAGGCTTGTAGAAACTGCCTGCAAAGTGTGATGATGGCTCTGCGTTATACAAAAATGACACAAAGAATAAAATTACCTTTTGTTCATTACCAGGAACGTGTTCCACCTCAACTTGCTCGTTTTCAACACATTCACGAATAAAGTGATATCTCGTATGTATATGTTTACTTCGCCCATGAAACACCGGGTTCTTGGTGAGCGCTATTGCAGACTTGTTAACAATTCGAATTGTCAGCTTCTCTCGCATGCTTTTCCGGTGACCTCGCCAAGTAACTCTTGAAGCCAAATTTCCTGCTTTGTGGGCTTCGGTAGCTGCCATAAACTCGGCTTCACACGATGACAACGCCACAGTCTCTTGTTTTTGTGAGCACCACGTGATCGGACAATCATTAAGGTAGAAGATGTGGCCCGTCGTGCTTTTACCATCATCCACGTCCACATTATGACTACTGTCGCAGTAGCCTATAAGACCCGATTTCTTCTTCATTCGCTCAAATGTTAGATCGTGGGAGAGAGTTCCTTGTAGGTACCTAAGAACTTGCTTTAAGGCCGTTCCATGTGACTCCTTTGGGTTCTGCATGTACCTACTTAGAACACCAACACAGTAGGAGAGATCTGGCCGTGTATGAATCAAGTATCGGAGACACCCAATCTTTCTTCTATAGTCCTTCTCATCGATTCCTTGCTCTTCTTGTGCCTTAGACAACTTCAAGCCACAGTCCATCGGTATATGAACTGCATTACAACCTTCCATTCCAGCTTCTCCTAGTATTTTCTTCGCATACCTTTCTTGTTTTAAAGTAATTCCTCCTTCACGTTGAACTACTTAATAAGTTAATTTACCGAGATCACTCATCTCGAACTTAGTTGCCATTCCCTTCTTGAACTCAAGTATCATGTGTAAGCTCGATCCTGTGACAAGAAGATCATCAACATAAACGGCTATTAGAAGAAGATGTTCCCCTTTTTGTTTTCGATACAGAGAAGCTTCCTTTGAACATCTAACAAAATTCAACTCTCTGGGAATTTTATTAAGCTTGTTATTCCATGCTCTAGGTGCTTGTTTTAGCCCGTAAAGAGCCTTGTTCAACTTATACACCTTGTTCTCGCTCCCCTTAATCACGAACCCTTCTGGTTGAGTGACGTAGACTGTTTCCTTCAGCTCTCCATGAAGAAACGCGGTTTTTACATCTAGATGATGTACTTCCCAACCGTTTTAGGCTACTAAAACAATGATGAATCGAACCTTCTCAATACGTGCTACCGGAGCGAATACCTCATCAAAGTCTATGCCATATCTTTGAACATAGCCTTTCGCCACAAGCCTTGCATTGTGCTTGTTTAAGCTTCCATCAGCATTACGCTTGACTTTGAAGACCCACTTTAGCCCGATTGGTTTAGCTTCGACCGGAAGATCAACCAAATTCTATGTCCGGTTTTTTTCAATAGACGCTATTTCTTCTTTGCACGCTTCTCTCCATACAACATCGTCTTTTGCTTCATTCCAATCCCATGGTTCTTCATTGATTACGGACAAGAGATACTCTACTTCGGTCTCGGCTAGTAGAATGTAATCATCTAGGTAGCTGGGCCTCGTACTCGGTCTTGTTGATTTTCAGCATCTTCCTCACTGTCATCGTCATCTACTTTGTTTTCTTCTATTTCTCCAGCACCATCATCCTCACTTATGTCGTTACTATCAGATTCTCCGAGTCGCAAAGTGAACTCTCCACGCTCGTTATCACCTTCCTTTTCTGAGTTATTCCACATCCAACTTTTGCTTTCGTCAAAGATGACATCCCTGCTTACCACTATCCTTCGATTGATCGGATCCCATAGTCGATAAGCCTTAGATCCAGGTTCGGTTCCTAGATGTACTAGAGCTCGTGATCTGTCATCCAACTTCTTCAGATTTGGAGTCTTTGTCTTAGCGTAGGCAATACACCCGAACACACGTAAGTGCTTGATGTTTGGTTTCTTATTCTTAAAGACTTCATATGGGGTTTGTGCAACCAAAGTCCGTGTTGCAACTCTGTTTATGAGATAGGTAGCGTGTCTCACTGCTTCTCCCCATAGATGATTCAGCAAACTCATGTGCTTTAAGATACTTCTCGTCATCTCCATTAGTGTTCTGTTTCTTCTCTCGACTACTCCATTCTGTTGAGGAGAATATGGTGCGGTGAGATGTCTTTTGATGCCAGATTCTTCACAAAACGTCTTGAAATCTTGAGACATAAACTCGCCACCTCTATCAGTTCTAAACGTCTTGATGGTAGCTCTTGTTTCTTGCTCAACTATCGCCTTGAACTTCTTGAATCGATCGAAGGCTTCACTTTTCTCTTTCAACAAAAACGACCACATGTACCGTGAGTGATCATCGATCAACACAAATACATACCTGTTTCGTGCTGCTGTTGGAGGTGTAATGGGTCCACAGAGATCTCCATGGATGAGCCCAAGAACGTGTGTGGCACGATATGTTGTTGCTTGAGGGAAAACTCACCTGACTTGTTTTCCTAGCAAACATGAGGCACACGTTTCTTTTCTTATTAAGATGCTTGGTATGCCGGTAACTAGCTCCTTCTTCACCATTGTCTTCATGGTTTCTATGCCGACATGTCCCAACCTTGCGTGCCACTTTGATGATTCCATCAAAGCTACAAGTTGCAGGCGTTTGTCACTCTCGACCTCCATGATTACCTTGTATAATCGATTTCTCGACCTGTTTGTCCTTACTAGTAGCTTTCCATCTCGATCAAGCAACGTCGGGTAGCCCTCCTTCATTCTCACGTCACATCCTGCCTCAATAGCCTGTCCAAGGCTAATGATATTGCTTCTCAAATCCGGTATAAAATAGACATCGACCAAGATCTTCTTTTCGCCATTCTTGCTTACAAACATGTTTGACCCTTTTCCTTTTATGTCGATTCGAGAGTCATCACCAAACCTTACTTTTCCCGTGATTGTCTTGTCAATCTTTGAGAAGTAGCTACGGTTTCCCGTCATGTGGTTACTAGCCCCATTATCTAAGTACCAAACGTTATCTCCATCTGAGTGTGTTTCAAGGTCGTTTGGTTTCACATTCCTTTCATTGAGATACACCACCTCGTGCATCATCAATGTATCAGGCTCTTGAGTATCGTCGTCTTCATTCTCTTGCGTTTCTTGGAGCTTGAGCAACCTATCCGGACAAACAGATGCATAATGTCCTGTTTTGTCACATCGATAGCACACAATATGTGACTTATCTTTCCCTCCGTTTTGCTGATTACCGTAGCGCCCACGTCCTCTTCCTCTTCCGGAGGACCGTCCTCCTTGACCTCTTCCTCTACCAGCACCTTCATTTTCTTGGTACGACTGCGAGTGCGAGTCCGTGTTGGCATACATTAGCTTTCCTTGATCATCTGGTTGATCTTCTTCATCACATATTCTTTCTTCATAAGCCTTTAGCCTTCCTACGATGTCTTCAAAACTTGTTTTGTTAAGATCAAGAACTTGTTCGAGGGCAGCGACAATATGTATGTATTTCGTCCTTGGTAGACTTTGAAGAAACTTCTTAACGAGCCTTGATTCTTCAATATTTTCTCCCAAAGCTGCTGATTTCGTGGACAATTCCGAGAGCTTACCGACAAAAGCGTCAATTGTGTCGGTTTCTTTTATCTTTATCCTATCAAACTCGGCCGTCAACGTTTGTAGCCTTGCTTCTTTTACCCTATCAGCTCCTACATACCTTGCCTTAATTGCATCCCAAACCGCTTTTGAGGTTCCAAGTTTCCCAACTTGGAGGATTCATGTCTCCGGTATGGATTGGAATAGGAGAGCTTTAGCCATATCGTTCTTGTCTCCATTGTTTGTCCCTGGCTCAATAGTCTCCCAAACCTTATTCACCTTGAGCGCTACTTGCATCCGTATGGACCACACAGTGTAGTTAGTGATGTTTAGCATCAGACATTGTATAGACGAAGGACCACTCTCCTTCGGTTTGTTTGTAGCCAACAACCACATCACCCATGTTTTGACTTTACAAAACAAAACGATTTCTCTCCTTGAGATCGTTTGAGCGTTCGACGCGATTTCGTCGAGTGCTCTGCTTCACGAACAAGAGCTTTCTTTCTTGTTTACCAAACCGAGAATGCTTAACTCAATATTGCTCTGTTACCAATTATTGAATTAAGACTTTGCTCAAGAATAAGAACTCACGCTTTATTAATGCTTTAGGAAACTCACTCAAAACCTAAAGCTATCTTAATCTTTCACAACTCATAAGTTATGCCACAAGCTTGGCATCTCCATTAAGATAAAACCCAACTCTATTAGGAATACAACTATATTTAGATAACTCCTAAATATCTTCCTAATCCCTGTCTACTTAGGATAGCTTATATCTCAAGCTATCTTCAAGTTTAATCCAACAATAATGAGAAATGAGAAACAGAGAGAAGAACATGCAAGAGCTCAAAGTTTTTTCATGAGATCTTGTGCAAACCAATGTTGAGATCAGAAGATACGGAGATGAGAAGTGGCTGAGAGTAGTGCCACTCCGCTTTGAACACTCGTTTCTGATGAGCTTTTATCGATTGCGTCGGCTTACGAGCATTGTACCTAACCACTAGCCAAACAAAACACCCTTAAGTCACAATCCAATCGACTAAACACTACAAGAAAACACGAACTTTGCGACCAACAAAAGCGTCCCAAAGTGGTCGCAAATGACACATGTGCGACTTATTTGGGACCGAAAACAGTAGTTGCAAATATTTGGTCGCTAATTTTTCTTGTCACAAAACAGACGTTACTTTGCGACGAAATGGTGACTCTGCGAACAAGTCACATATAAACGACTAATCTATGTCAACCGCAATCAGTCGTAATTTAGAGACGTAGTTGTGACAGAAACTTAGAGTCATAGATTTGCAACTAATGAAAGACGAAATTAAAATCTCACTAATAGTGGTCACAAAGTAATCTCATGACTAATTTACGACTAAGAAACAGTAAAATGTAGTCGCAAAAAAGTAACACTTAAGCAACTGATTTGCGACTACTAGTAAAAAGCCACACTAAAAAAATTAAAATACCAAAACAAAATATTCAATATCCAAAAATTAGCATCCAACATATTCAGAAATTAGCTATGCTTCCGAAGATAAGCTTGTTTGAGATGCATTGCTCGAAGAAGAGGACTTGAAGAACAACTCGGAGAGATAACATGTTGTTATGTGAAGCATGAGCACAAGCGTCTATGGAGAATCTTTGGTAGTCCATGATGTTGCAGAGCAGTTGTTCCTTGTCTCTATCGGATAGCCATGGATGCTCCTGACAAGTTTCAAGATTCATATTCAATATTGGATCTTTTGGAGAAAAAAAACATAAAAAGAACAAGATTGAGTATAATCAAACTTTGAAATAAATATCAAAATGCTCTGTATAGACCATCATACACGCATACACAAACACTTGTAGTTACATGCTTACATAACCATAAGAAAGGTTAAACACATAACTAGTAGCTAGATCTATGTAGCTTAACATGATCTAATAGTTTTTGTATACTAAGCACCGCTAGCTAAATCAAGCATTGTTCCTATGATGATAATCTGGTTCTTCTCACAGATTCACAGAAATTATGTCTCAACGATCAAACACATACTTAATTTATTAGTAATGGGCCTAACTCACACCCAAAAGCTAGCTTAAGAGTGGAGGATTATCACATACTATATATATTGTCCACAAATCTCTCAAACTTCCAATGTGGGACAATTCCAACACCACCCCCCCCCTCACGTTCAGGACTGGACATCCACGGGTGCAGGCCACAATTGAGAAGTGGGGTACAACCTGGGCTCTGATACCATATTAGTAATGGGCCTAAATCACACCCAAAAGATAGCTTAAGAGTGGAGGATTGCCATATACTATATATATTGTCCACAAATCTCCCAAACTTCCAATGTGAGACAATTCGAGCATATTTACCTAAAAAAAAATAAAGTGATACCAAACTCAGGAAGAAAGCAAAGCATCAAAGAATAATAATAAAAAGTCTTATACCTTATGAAATGGAACTTCACATCATCAACAACAACAGTGATATCACTTGAGAGCCCTGTTTTGCAAAGGCAGCTCATGTCCTGTCAAATGTCAATACATACAAAAATTCAGAAACTTTAACAGAATATTCTTGATTTAGAAATGATAAAATGAAACATACCTTCAAAAGCTTGTTGTTCACAGGGTTGACACCAGCAAGAGCTTGACCGAGAAGCATGTGAAAGGAATTTCTAAGTTTCAAAATGCAACTGCAATCACCTCTTGAAACAGAGAGGCAGCCCAGACCTGCAACGTCTTGGATATCTGCATGAGGCAATAGACACGAACATGAGTTTTGTTTTCAGTCACAATGTTTTCGTCTAAACTAGACATACAAGAAATACCAGATATATAAAAACCAGTAAAAAGCAGACACAACTTTTAGATATAAAGAGCACAAAGTCCAAACTTTTGAAAACTAAGAGATCGTGCACCAGAAAAACTAAGGCCAAGGGAATTCACAAATGGAGAAGCAAAGATGTAGCAAAATTTCAAGTTTTGCAACAGAAAAAGAGTTTATTCAATCCTGAATTTAAAATCCAAACAAAAGCAAAATCAGATGAAGAGATATCTACCGTGGAAGCAATTTACAGGTGTGTGAGTTAGAATATTCTCAGATTCGCTTCAGATTCAAATGATAGAATGTTGTTAAAAGCTGCGATGAGACTTACCTTATGGTTAGCAATATCAGTAGGCAATTCGATATTCAGAAAGCATTTTGTTGGGTGAGTTTTGTTCTTGATGAAGGCTTCGCGAGCACCAGCAACAGTTCCATAATAGATGGTGTGATAGATTAAACATGCCAATTAAGTGCTTATTTGATAAACGCAGGCAGGGACCATAGAAGAATTTGTAAATCGGTACAAGAGAAAACAGAGGAGGAAGTGTTCACATACATCAATAAAAGGGGATATCAGAGATACCTTCCAAAAGCGTTTCCAGGGGAAGAGAGGGCTGGGCAAAAGAGAGACAAGGGTCCATTCGAAGAATGAAGCAGAGGAGAAACCCAAGGATTCAAGCGGATTGACTCCAACAAACAACCAATCCGGTAAAATCAGGGTTTCCCGAGCCGAAACAAGGAGCAGAGGTTGCTGCTATGGGGATGACGGATTGGGAGGTGTCGGGTGGGTTGGGAGGGTCAGGAGGAGAGACCACCGTGAATAGATCAAGAGGAAAGGCTATCGACGGCGGATATGGATCAGATCTGGATCTGGAGGAGGATTGGGAACGCGGAGCCAACACAGGAGCAAACACTAACGACGCCATGGGAAAAAAGAAGAGGAGGAAGAAAGAAGAAAGTTCTCGTCGGTGTGGCCTTCGGAGGAGAGAAGGGAAAATGTCTCAGATACTCCTCAAAGGGGCCAATTAATCTCGCATACTCTCGTTATAACCGTAATTCTTTAAACAATTTCTTTAAAATCGAAAAAAGGAAAAGACGATAAAACCAGAGGATGTGTAAGATATTTACGTTTTAAAATTGGGCCTGATTTGGGCTTTAAGAATTGGATGATATCGAACCCATATTTGGGATTTTTGCCAAATTTTTTCTAAGTTCCTCTCGTCTCCCCTCCCTCTGTCCTCGCAGAAACTCAACCGTTTCACCGAAGGAAATCTCGAACAAGCGAAAGCACTCCCCTCTCGAAACCCTAACGGCGAGAGACGACGAAGAGAGTCCCATTTCGCGGCGAGTATACGATGGCCCCAAGGATGAGAAATATGCGGAAGCGGAACCCGACCCCGAGTGAGAAGGCGCCGACGAAGAAGCCGAAGAGAAAATCGATTGAAGAAGAAGGAACGACGGCTGAGCCTCCTCCTCTGATTGGCGAAACAGAAACGAGGACGGCGGTTCCGGGTGGAACGGTCCCGACGGATGCGGTCCCGATGAGGGATGCGGAGAGGAGCTCAGAAGAGGGAGAAGAAGTAACGACGGCGGAGCCTCCTCCTCTGACTGTCGAAACCGAACCGAGGACGGCGGTTCCGGCTGGAGAGGCGGTTCCGACAGAGGCGGTTCCGACGGAGACGGTTCCGACGGAGGAGGTTTCGACGGAGACGGTTTCGACGGAGGCGGTTCCGACGGAGGAGGCGGTCCCGACGACGGGTGCGGAAAGGAGGGAAGGAGACGAGTCTCCGGTGAGCGATGTAAGCTAACAATTAAATTTTTGTTTGAATTTTGATCCGGAAATTGTCACTTGTCAATTGACGGAAATTGTAAAACTATGTTAATTAGGTAATACTAGAATAATTGCGGAAAATTGCTAGGATTAGATAATATGCATTTTTTCATAATTCAAAAGAAAATTGCGGGAAATTGGTAGTATTATTTGGTAATACTAGCATGTTGGTGAAACTAAGAAAACCGGATAAAACTACTGAAATTTTCTTATATTCTGTTATATTGTACTTTGTATGTTGCAGGGTGTGATGCGACCAGAGTTGTTCTTGAAGCCGGATGTATATTGCAAGAGCATTAAACTACCCACGCGGTGTTTCGTGGAAGAAGTTGTGGAGACATTTAGGAAGTTGGACATGACTCCTATGGAAAGAAAATGGTTCGAGGAGCATCCGCAGTTCAGACACATTCTGCACATGCCGATTTCAAATCATATGGTTCAACCACTATGGATGATGTTGATGCGTACTGCCAAGATCGAGAGGAAGAAGGAGGCGTGGTTTGTGGTCAATGGGGTTCCCATCCGGTATGGGTTGCAGGAGCATGCGTTAATCTCAGGACTCAACTGCAGCAACTACCCTATGTACTGGAGCAAAAGAGGCAAGTATTACATGAAGGAGAAGTATTTTCCTGATAAGAAGAAGGTTTTAAGGGAGGATGTTAAGAAGAAGCTTGAGGAGATGGAGGCGGATGATAGTGGAGAAAGGCTCAAGATGATGGTGTTGTATTTCTTGAGCAGCATCATCTACGCTCCCACAAAAATCGGAGACAAAGGAACAGGCGTGCTTGATGTATTTTTAAAATACGCCGGTGATCTGGAGAAGTGTAAGACCTTTCCTTGGGGGAAGTTGTCTTTCGATCGCATGTTAGAGTCTATCTCGGATGTGATGAATCATTTGGTTGAGAAGGGGTTGGGTGATGCATGCTCGTTTCCTGGTTTCTGCATTCCTTTGGAGGTAAGAGATTGTCGTAATCTTTTGCATTATTTTCCTTCTCATATAGGTCTAATCATATGTGTGTTTTGTAGATATTGCCAACGGAGGCCATTCTGCAACTGAAAGAGGGCTTGCGAGAAGATGTGCCAAGTCCTCAGGAGGATTGACTGAGGATGTGCAGGTCGAAGTGGAAGAAATGCGGGCTGAGAGGATGGCCACTTGACACTGTTTACGAAAAGCTCGGTTGTGACAACAAGGTTAGTAAATTTTTTTTAAAATGTGAAACTTGGTAATATTGGTTGTTAAAATGTGTTTTACTTCACAGGAAATCGACAGTGTGCTGATAGCTTCAGAGGAGGAGAAGGCTAGGTTGGATATGATAATGGAACCGGAGGATGATGATGATGAGCACGATCCTATTGTGGAAAGTTGGGAAAACCGTATAGATGCTGGACTCACCGTGGTGTTTGAAGACATGAAGGAGGAAGATGTGAAGGGCCGACGAATTAATGTGGAGGAAGGAGCAAGGGCAAAAAACCGAGGTAAGATAATGTCTCTGAGGGATGTCGTCGTCGCCATGGAGAACATGACAGAGCAGTTGGGTTTGCTCAACAGCAAGGTCCATGAATTGGATGAGAGGATAAAGACACTTGAAGAAACTATCAAAGCGCAGCAACCTTCAGGCTCTTGAACCTTGTTCCATTCTCTTCAACCCGTGTGGAACTATGTTTTAATTATTTTGGAACCTTGTTTTATGTTGGGATTATGTTTTACTTTCGGATTTATACTAAGTGATATTAAGAAGAAGTAACACTAGTAATACTAAGTAAATGAAGCTGCTTTTTCATTTCTTCAAGCTGCTTTTTCATCTCTTCAACTGTATTTCCAACTTTCCGGATCTCTTCTTCAACTCCGAAAACCCATGGCTGGCGAAAGTGGAGTCCATTATCCTACAAAAAAACGAGCAGATCTGAAATTGCAGATATTACCCACAAAAAAGGGACACAAAAAAACCCAGATCTGAGATTGCAGATATTATACCTGAAATTTGGGGCAGGTCCAGTATCTATGGCCTGGGCAGGTATCGAAATCGTGCTTTGAAATCGGAGAGTGACATACTTCTTGCTTCATCCATCCACCGCATGGGCATCTAGTGGGAATCCCAAATTGAGCGTCGGCAACGTAACCAGCCGTCTCTGCGTGCTTAAGCGCCTTCCTTGTTTCCTCGTAATGCCTCTCTTCTTCCTCCTCTGAATCTTCTTCGAAAAAGTCCTCGTAATGCGTCTTCTCTTCCTCTTCTGCTTCCTTCCTTATTGCCTCATAGCTACTACTACCTGCATCCATTTGAGAGATTTGAGAGAAATTTCTCCAGGCGAGAGAGAAAGAGAGATGAAAGAGAGAAGAAAGATGGATGAGAGGGGACCCGTATGAGAGAGAAAGAGAGAGAAAGAGAGATGAAAGAGAGATGAAAGAAATGTGCATAAATGTGTTTTAAGAGAGAGAGAGTGGACAGAAATGTGTTTTGATTTTAATATTCCCCTCGAAAATTAGAATTTTCCCGCCCAAAAATTAGACACTCCAACGAAATTTTCTATTTCCCGCCGACAAAATACACATAGTATTACCAGATTGTCAGTTATTCAGAATCTCGATTTGATATTAACCCACCTAATACTAATATTACACCACCTAAGACTTATAATTTTTAGTATTACGGTTTGATTGTATGGTTTTCCATGTCAATATCATTGTCCTATGCAATAATAAGCTTGCAAATGATATTTTCAAGCATTTCACTTAACAAGTTGGTTATCCATAAGAAAATGTTTCTTAAAGTATAAGGGAATGTTTCTTTGAAACTCGTATAAGTTGTAGTTTGAACAGAAATAACTCGTTTTTAGTTAATTCAAATGTTTGTATGACATATAAGTTGTAGTTGTAACAAAATTAACTAATCTATATCGTAAATCAACTAATTTATTTACAAAATTAACTAATTTTTGCGATTAGTATACCATTCATGAATTGTTACTTTGAAAAGTCAACTCCAACCAAACATGCATAGTTATACCACTATTACACGGAAAGAAGACAAATTAACAAACTTAGGCGATAATTATCAAAATAACAATACCATTCATGCATAGTTACTTTGAAAAGTCAACTAAAACCAAACATGATAGTTATACCAGTATTACACATAAACAATACAAAATAACAAAACCCTCATTCAAAGTCTTCTCCATAAAGTAACCCTGCTAGTGTCCTTCCACGCTTGGATTTGTTCTGTGTCCTTCCCCTCTGCGTCCTTACCCTTCGGCGCCTTTCTCCCGCTGATGGAAATCTGATTTCTTTTCTACGACCCTTTTTCTTGATGCGATCCGGAGGTATGATCTCCTTCTCCTTTATGTAATCCGGTACAATCCACGCAGACATTTCGGGCACCACGTATATCGATCTCCTATAAGCCAATATCCACATGTCCAAGAAATAGTATTTCGAACACAAGTCATAATATTCTATGCGGATATCACGCCGACTCCCATGTTTCTTGAAGTAGATTAAAGCGGCTAACGCGTGAAGACAAGGATACCTATGAATATCGAAGAACCTGCAACTGCAAGTTTTACTGATCAATTCCACCAAATAAGGCTTTCCGTCATCTCCCGTGACTTCGTATTCAAGGTCACAACCGTTTACCTCCCGCACAGCTAATTTCTCGGCTTTAGGCCAATTGACGTGCAAGAAGTTGTGAACCAAAGGAACCAGTTTATTAGCACTCGGTTCTCCCACGGACTCGTTCCTATGCTCGTTAAACCAATCAGAAAACTTTCGAACTATCGTATCAAGCATGGGTATCAAGGAGTACTTCCTTGCATCCCTAAAAGTTTTGTTTAGAGATTCCACAGAGTTGCTTGTGTCGAGGTTGTATCTAGCAACTGGAGAAACACATCTTGCCCACTTTTCTGGCACGGTGGTCTTCTCCACATACTTTGCCGCTGCAGCATATCTCTTCTTAAACGCCTCATAAAGCAAATTGAACTCAGCCACCGTATGAGCCTTACCTAGCTCTTGGAATGCTTCGGCGACATCGCCCCTGCTTCTGCTTGGAGCATTACCTTTCACGTTTTGCGCCAAATGCCATAAGCAAAACCCATGATGAGCTTTTCGATACACGTTCGCTATAGCGTTGATGAGGCTCGTATTTCTGTCACTCACAAATACCAAATCCGAAGAGTCCTCGACAACAGTTTTCAGTTTCTGGAAAAACCAGAGCCAACTTGCATTGTTCTCGCCGTCGAGTACACCGAATGCTATGGGATATATGTGACGATTTGGATCCTGAGCTACGGCGAAAACAAGTACACCACCAAATCCGGCCTTGATAAAAGTTGCATCCACCATAATTACTTTCCGCATGAACTGAAACCCATCAATGCAAACACCCAACGCTATGAATAAATACTTGAATTTTCCCACCGTATCCAGTTCCACAGCTGTTTTCGTACCCTCATTCAGCTCCTCTAACACGTACAAATAACGATACAACATCCTGTAGTTATCTTCCGGACTACCAAATACATCAGAAATTGCTTTATTCTTCCCTCTCAAAGCCGTGGAGTATGATACCTCTACACCAACTACCCTCTTCACAACTGACATGATCTCTTTAGGAGTTGGAGTCTCCAGGTTCCCGGGATAATGCTCACTCACTATAGCTGCAACTAGTCGTACTGATCCTCTCCTCTTACGGCTGCATTCTTCACTCTGACTAGCACGGTTACATGTGTGCATATTCCTGTAAGTTCTAATAGAAAAAACTTCTGAGTTTGGGATCTTTACTGCTCGTACATGCCACGTACAAGTTTTTTGCGTGCATTTTGCCACCCATCTCTTTCTATCAGAATTTTTAATGACATACCCGAATGATTTAACAAATGCGCCTCTATGAACCACATCCACAACAGCATCCTTACTAGGAAATTCTTGATCAATACTCAAATCCAAACCGTCTTCCCATGCCTCTAAACTCTGACTACATTCAACAACAGGTGGTGCCTCAACATAATAATCACGTCTATCCGATGATTCCACACCGGTGTCGTCATCATCATCATCATCATCAGAATCACTATCAGAATCACTATCAGAATCATCATCCTCTTCTTCTTCTTCATTTCTTCCTCCGTTGTCAACATGCAAAGTTATGGCATTGGGTCCTATTTCTACGCTTTCATCATCAATGCGCTGCGGATTTTCATAATTCCTACCATAAGAGCTTATCCCCGCTTTCGATTGTTGCACGGGCAGTTCCGGTGTAGTAATCAACTCCACAGTCAAAACACCTCTAGGGTTCTCATTATCACCATGCGTTAGATATACCAAGAGATCCTCATCATCACAAATATACGACTTTTCCTCACGTCCATTATATCTAACAATGTAACTCAATTGCATTTTAATCTTACTTTCATCTAACCCAAGCTTCTTGTATAGCCTAGCTTCTATCATCGGTATTGTTATCTCCTCAACTGATGTCCTGAACACTAGACCATTGATGCGACCTTCGTATTTATAATGAATGTTCACGTTGTTGCTCATTTTAACCTGCCCAAAAATATCGCACAAAATCTCAATCAATAGGAATCCCCAATCAATACTGTTTTTTGTTGACAGTTATACCCTAGTTTTCCCCAGTTATACATTATCTCCCAGTGTTTCTAGTATTACTAGTTATACTATTTTCGCAAATATCCAGGTTCTCGTTCCTCAGATCCAATCGAGATGTCAAAAACTTACAATCCACAACGATTCAGCCACTGTAGTGCATTTGTAGTCAATATAGAGCAATGCATCATACCCAGAAAAAATTGTTACACACCAATGCATCATTAATCTTATCATTTCTCCTAATTTCTCAAATTCAAATCTCTAAAACCAAAACAAATTAAGAGAACACGGACCTCGATTTTGGACCTCAACGAACCTCCGGCGGTGCAAAGGCGGCGAACGGAGGTCGACGGAGCTCGTCGGGTGTCTCTCGTCGGGGGAGGCAAAGCTCGAGCGGGGAGTGCGGGGGGAGTGCGGGTAAGAGAGGAGAGAGAAACGAGAGGAGAGAGGGGAGAGGAGAGAGAGCGAAGAGAGAGAAGGTCAAAGTCAAACGAGCTTGGGAGGTCAAAGTCAAGGATCGATTCATTAAGGGCAAAAGAGTCAAACAACATAACCGAGAGTAGTGTGGATTAAGGGAGAGTATTGTTGATCAGTTTTTTTTGTAGAGGAGCATCTGAGACGATGTCCCAGGAGAGAAAGGAGAAGAACCCTAATCGCACATCTTCACGCCTAGAAAGAAATTGTATACTTTTTTTAATGTGCAACGAGAAATACAAAAAAACAAGGACTCCTTTACATTTTCTTTAGATCTGTTTTTTTTTGTTAAGTGTTGAAATATAATAAAATTTTTGGCGGTTACATGAATTTTTGTTAAGTGTTAAAATACAAATTGGCGCTTAATATTTCACGAAACGCCAAAAAATTCCGTACAATTAATTACAGTCGCAAAATAGTCGTAGTGGAAAAATGGTCGCAATATAGAGATGATGGTAGCAACATAGTCGCTATTGATGATGGTAACAACATAGTCGTCATTTGTAACTATTTTGTAACTAACCTTAGTAGTTACAAACCTATGCCCTAAACCCTAAATATTAAGAACAAAAATTGTTTACATATGACTTTACAATCATGTTTAGTCTAATTCTAAAGTTTAAATATATGTTTAAATAACAAACTAAAGTGTGCTAAGTAAAATTTAGGAACAAAATGATCATTCACCCACATTACATCTAAACATACATAAACACTTAAGACATCTTATGCTCATATAAACATAAGTTTAAATTTATTGGAATTTTAAAGTTTAGTTCTCTCTTATAAATATTCAATTTATATAATAGTTCAAATCTATGTAAAGACTTAAAACTTAACATATTTACAATTATATATTTTTATTTTGTATAAATAAATTGATAGGTCTTATTAAAATGAAGCAAATCAATCACAGTTTCAGATGTTAGTCGCAAATTGGTCGCAAATAGCGAAGATAGTAGCAAAGTAGTCGCTATGTGTAATCATTATGTGTCTAACTGTAGTAGTTACAAAACGTATGGCCTAAACCCTAAAAATTAAGAGCCAAAATTGTTTACATATGACTTTACAATCATTTTTAGTCTGATTCGAAAGTTTAAATATATGTTTAAACAACAAACTAAAGTGTACGAAGTCAATTTTAGGAACAAAATTATCATTCACTCACATTACATCTTAACATACATAAACACTTAAGACATCTTATGCTCATTGTGCGTGCTGGATTTCGCACAATGAATAATCTGTTAAATAGAGACAGAAGAGGACGCAAAGACTCTAAGTTAAACGCGACACGAAGATCCGAAGACGGGAATTTTATTAAGCTTCTTTGATAAGCTTTTAGGGTACAAGTATTTTTGCAAGGTAAAACCCTCTTTCGCTCCGAACGACTAAGATTCTATTTATACAACTTTCTTCGTAATATCAGCGAAGATCTCGGGAAATATTCTTGTAGATTCTTCTTTATCTCTTCTTGACAGCGCATCCTTCCACGGGCCCTCGTCTTCTAGGGCAAACTTGATTCCAGACTTCCTCGTGGCCATGGGCTCGGCCTAGTTGTGCAACGACTTTCCTTGGGCTCAGCCTCGCGTTTTGTCTTGAGCTTGGCCTTATCTTTTCCCTTGGGCTTGTATCGTTGGGTGGGCTTGCGGCTCGAGCTGTCAAGAGAAGATATCGGTTCAGTTTGGAATCGGCACGGTTTGTGCACCGAGCCATTTTCGGCTCGGTTCGTGCACGGTTAGTATGCCGAGCCGTTTTGGCTCGGCCATGCACAGGTTGTGCGCCGAGCCGCTTTGGCTCGGCCGTGCGCGGTTAAGGCGCCGAACCGTTTTTGCTCGGCCGTGCGTGGTTTGTGCGTCGTTGCTCTGGTTCGAAGAATCAATCCTCCATACTTAGTCGTTTTCTCGATTGATCTTTCCTGGGTGAAAACTGACCCCAACACTCATAGAAACATAAGTTTAAAAATATTTGAATTTTAAAGTTTTGTTCTCTCTTATAAATATTCAATTTATATAGTAGTTGAAATCTATGTAAAGACCTAAAAATTAACATATTTACAATTTACAATTTTTTATTTTGTATAAATAAATCGATAAGTGTTGCTAAAATGAAGCAAATCAGTCACAGGTTCAGGCGTTAGTCGCAAATTGGTCGCAAAATGGCGATGATAGCAAAGTAGTCGCTATGTGTAACCATTTTAATACGCTTTAGCGACTGATATTAAAATTGGTAAAACCTTGAATAATGTTGTTTACGTAGATTTGAACCGTTGACCTCTTTTCAATATGAGAGTTGCATTACCAAAGAGATGTTATGATCATTCGGTATTTTGTAACTTATATATATATATATATATATATATATATATAATATGTTCTCCAATATTATAATATGTATTTGTTACAAATATAATAATTATATTAAAATCAAATATAATTAAGTTTTTATACAAATATGATAATTATATTACGAAACTTAAACTTCGAGAATCATTATTAAAATTCATCATCTTCATCCTCTGAAAATGATAAGTTACAAAGAAATTTATCTTCTACTTCAACGTCTTCGATTTCATAATCAATTTGTTCAACATAATGCTTTTCGTCTACTAAACTATCAATTATGATATCTTCAATCGTACTCGTCATTCCATCATCGGTTGTTTGCTGCAGTATAACCAAATTTATTTTTCTACATGGATAACCTATGTTAGTAAACATATTCGACAATGGTATAAGATATAAGGATGTTTCAGCTTCAGCATAACAACTTTACCAGAAAAATTATAATTTTTACCAACTTTATTTATTGACTAATTTGAGACAAAATTGTAACTAAAATTTTGGAATTGCAAATTAGTCGCACATTTGAGACTACTTTTGCGACTAAATTTTCCAACCAAAATAGTAATCGCTAATTCGTCTTAATTTGCGATACTTTTACGACCACAAACATATAGTCGCTTATTAGTCTTAAAACTGTCGCTAAGAGGAGACTGTTTTCCGACTAATAGCTTTAGTCGTACATTTGCGACT
>JAHZTW010000005.1:6407414-6428106 GCA_020283515.1 Alliaria petiolata
CTTGAGATAGCGTCCAGAGGTCTTTGAAATTGCCGATCGAATTGCGCTCGAGTCTGGAGAACCATTCGAGGGCCGGTCCTCGGAGATTCTCGACGAACAGAAGGCAGTATCCCGCATCTCGCTCGTTCTCTCTGAGGTTTGATCGCGCCATTGCCGTGCAAAACGTCATGATATGTTCTTTCGGATCCGTCGTTCCCTAGTAAGTTGAGAGGCGAACTTTCCCGGGGTCTGACACTCTCTCCTCGATAATCTGTGCTGTGAACGGCGTCATCTGGGCTTCCTCCAGCATTAAGTCAATCTCGGGTGTTGCGCTCGTCGCTTTGTGTACTTGCGATCGAATAGCTCTCACTTCCACGTTTGCCCGAGGCAAATCAGCTCGGATTTCGTCGAGGACGTTCCCTCGGCTCGCCGAATTGGGCTCGGTAAATCTGCCTTGGTTCGCCCTCCGGGGCTCGTCTTGATAGTGTACCTGCTCGATTCATAGGAGGTTTTCCTCTTCCTCAGCCAAGTCCTGATCTTGCTCCGAATCGAAGAAGTCTCCCGACGTTCCATTTCGTCGTGCCACAGCGATGGTCGCCTCGTCTGGTTGCGATGTCGTCGCATTGACTCGTTCTTCTCCAGTTCCTGTCATGGCCGCAGAGCCGTCGGTGGGTTCGCCTAGGGTTCCGTCGAGCTGTTGATCTCGCTCGGCGACTCCTCTTCGGACCAGACGCGGTGGCTCGGTGATGTTGGGTCTCGTGGCCGCGGGAGTCCGTTCTCCGGAGAGGTTCTGCGATTGGAAAGTTCTCGAGCCTCCCGCTCGGCTGTTGTTCATTCCTGGAGTTGGGTTGAGTCCGAGCTTCCTGATTCTGGCGGATGGATTCATCATGTGGGTTAGACCGCCGATTCGCCGGCTCTGTGCTCGACTCTCCGTCGTAAGGTTCTCAAGAGTTTTGCATAGCTCCGCCGCTTATTCGCCAGCGCCGTTATCATGGCTTTCATCTCGGCCAAGGACACGGAGATCGTCTCAGGTTGCTCCGGCGTTTGCTGAGTAGCGTTGGGCGCTAAGTCTCCTGCGGGATGATTCACTCCGGTTCTGTCGGTGACGTTCACCGCTGCGGTGGTGTTGTCGGCGTCGGTTCCTCTGGTGGTCATCTTCTCGGATCTGGTGTGCGTTGGTTCTCGGTGTAAGAATTTTTCTCCCCCTCCTTCTAGCGCCAAATTGTGCGTGCTGGATTTCGCACAATGAATAATCTGTCAAATAGAGACAGAAGAGGACGCAAAGACTCTAAGTTAAACGCGACACGAAGATCCGAAGACGGGAATTTTATTAAGCTGCTTTGATAAGCTTTTAGGGTACAAGTATTTTTGCTAGGTAAAACCTTCTTTCGCTCCGAACGAGATAAGATCTCGGGAAATCTTCTTGTAGATTCTTCTTTATCTCTTCTTGACGGCGCGTCCTTCCACGGGCCCTCGTCTTCTAGGGCAAACGTGATTCCGGACTTCCTCGTGGGCATGGGCTCGGCCTAGTTGTGCAACGACTTTCCTTGGGCTCGGCCTCGCGTTTCGTCTTGAGCTTGGCCTTGTCTTTTCCCTTGGGCTTGGATCGTTGCGTGGGCTTGCGGCTCGGGCTGTCAAGAGAAGATATCGGTTCGGTTTGGAATCGACACGGTTTGTGCACCGAGCCATTTTCGGCTCGGTTCGTGCACGGTTAGTACGCCGAGACGTTTTGGCTCGGCCATGCACAGGTTGTGCGCCGAGCCGCTTTGGCTCGGTCGTGCGCGGTTAAGGCGCCGAACCGTTTTTGCTCGGCCGTGCGTGGTTTGTGCGTCGTTGCTCTGGTTCGAAGAATCAAATCTCCATACTTAGTCGTTTTCTCGATTGATCTTTCCTGGGTGAAAACTGACCCCAACAGTTAGCCCCCAGCTCGTTAGACGTATGAGTGCGTGTGACGATGTGTTAAGTTGGTAAGATCGATGTTCCGAGGTGTTCTGTTCTTTTTGCCCGAAACGTATAAGTGTTTGGCTCGGCAATTATCGCTGAGGCTTATAACTCGTTGCCGAGGCGTTCGAGTGATTGGCTCGGCACTACCGAAGCGTTATCTCGTTACCGAGGCATTTGAGCGATTGGCTCGGCAGTTAACTTTATCGCCGAGGCGAGGTGTGAAACTCCTCACCGAAGTGTTGACGTTTTGGCTCGGCTTTCTGCTCGTTACCAAGACGCTTAACTCATTTGCCGAAGCGTGTAAGTCATGACCGAGGTGTTTTTTGAATCGGGCTTTCGCCTCGGCTTTTCCTGCGGGAATCACTCGCCTCGGAGCATTTGACACTTAGGGAATTTTCATGATTTTTTCTTGTGTGGGCTTTCGACTCTGGGCCGATATCGTGGGATTTGGGCTTGTGATCATTTCTTAAGGCCCATTATCCATTTGTCAGACTTGGGCTCGTCTTGGGAAGCGGAACCGTCTTGCGTGTTCCCGAGTCGACGCGCTGGCTCGTCTATAAAATATCGAGGTTCCTCTCGACCCTCTCATTATTTTCACTTCTTAAAAATTTTCAAAGGTTGGTTTTCTTTCTTCCCTCCCTTTTCTCTCTCGTTTATGTTTAGATTTCGATTAGGGTTCTTCAGATATCTACCGATCCGCCGTCATCCGCCTTAGTTCTCCGGTCAGTCTTCAAGTTTTTCGGCTGTTCTTCGTGTTCTCCGATCTATCTTCAAGCGATCCCCGAGGACCCGACTTCGATGTCTTCACCCAGTCTTCGAACCGAGGTGATCTCTGAGGTGAAGGTAACGCCTTCGCCTTCTAACTCCAAAACCGAGGTGGTCCTCGAAGTGAACACAGCTATCTCCCAAAGTGATCTAAGCGTCGACGCTTCCCGAAGGGGAGAGAGTGTCCGAGCTTATTCTCCCCGAGCAGAGCCAAGCTTTGCTCTCGAAGATTCAGTTGGCTCGGCCAACTCCCCAACGAAGTTGGGAAGGAAAATATTTTCCTCGCCTGCTGATCGTTCGGCCGAGCCCTCCGCAGCGAGTCGTACCTAGGCAAACGGCTTGGGGCAAGGACACTTATCCACTCCTGTCGAGCCCAAAGCCGAAGAAGGAGATTGGAACTGGGATCCAGTCAAGGCGAGGCAAGATTTGGACTAGTTAGTGCGGCTTCAGAAAGAAAAACAGTTGTAGTGTAAGAAGAAGAAGGAAGTTGCCGAGCCGCCGGGTTCATCACTCTCGACGCCGGAGTCCTTGGCGGACATACGAGCCCTTTTTGGGATTAGTGAGGGAGTCGAGTTTTGGCTCCCTTCCAAAACGGACCAAGCGAACAGGCCGCCTGTCGGATATCTTACGATATACGAAGTCTTCCTCACCGATTGCTGGCTGTGGTTCCCGATTCCGCAGCTTATCTCGGATTATTTGTGGTCGCGCGGTCTTGCCCTAGCCCAGCTAACGTGTCAGTCGTTGCGTCATCTAGTGGGGTTGTTGACTTTAAGTTACGAGTGTGGGATCACGCTTTCGCTGTGCCATCTCGAGAATCTCCTAGATATCCGACGCAAACCCAAAGTCGAGGTGTATTATATTTCGAACAAGAAGGATCTGAGGATAGTTCAGGATTTCCCGAGCAAGAATGCAGACTGTGAGAGCCGATTCTTCTACGTCCTTATAAACGATGCTGCCATTTCGGAGGATTGGCTCGAGAGAACTAAGGCTGATTGGGGTCGAATTGGTAGAAGACCGAAGCGATTCTAGGGATTGTTCTTCCTAAGCTCTAGCTTGGTTTCGACCTTGCTAACATTTCCCTTGTTGTTTTTGTTTTGCAGCTCCCCGCCTCGTGCTTCGGTGTTCGNGGGGAGAGAGTGTCCGAGCTTATTCTCCCCGAGCAGAGCCAAGCTTTGCTCTCGAAGATTCAGTTGGCTCGGCCAACTCCCCAACGAAGTTGGGAAGGAAAATATTTTCCTCGCCTGCTGATCGTTCGGCCGAGCCCTCCGCAGCGAGTCGTACCTAGGCAAACGGCTTGGGGCAAGGACACTTATCCACTCCTGTCGAGCCCAAAGCCGAAGAAGGAGATTGGAACTGGGATCCAGTCAAGGCGAGGCAAGATTTGGACTAGTTAGTGCGGCTTCAGAAAGAAAAACAGTTGTAGTGTAAGAAGAAGAAGGAAGTTGCCGAGCCGCCGGGTTCATCACTCTCGACGCCGGAGTCCTTGGCGGACATACGAGCCCTTTTTGGGATTAGTGAGGGAGTCGAGTTTTGGCTCCCTTCCAAAACGGACCAAGCGAACAGGCCGCCTGTCGGATATCTTACGATATACGAAGTCTTCCTCACCGATTGCTGGCTGTGGTTCCCGATTCCGCAGCTTATCTCGGATTATTTGTGGTCGCGCGGTCTTGCCCTAGCCCAGCTAACGTGTCAGTCGTTGCGTCATCTAGTGGGGTTGTTGACTTTAAGTTACGAGTGTGGGATCACGCTTTCGCTGTGCCATCTCGAGAATCTCCTAGATATCCGACGCAAACCCAAAGTCGAGGTGTATTATATTTCGAACAAGAAGGATCTGAGGATAGTTCAGGATTTCCCGAGCAAGAATGCAGACTGTGAGAGCCGATTCTTCTACGTCCTTATAAACGATGCTGCCATTTCGGAGGATTGGCTCGAGAGAACTAAGGCTGATTGGGGTCGAATTGGTAGAAGACCGAAGCGATTCTAGGGATTGTTCTTCCTAAGCTCTAGCTTGGTTTCGACCTTGCTAACATTTCCCTTGTTGTTTTTGTTTTGCAGCTCCCCGCCTCGTGCTTCGGTGTTCGTGAGAAATCTGGGAAATCGCGAAGACTTTCAACCAGAGGAAAGTCTGTTGGAAAAAGACCTTCTCTCTCCAAAGGATCGAATGCGCCCGAGTCCTTTATCTTAGCGGTTATCAAGCAGGCGGCTCCGAGTCTTCCAGCGCATCCGACGATACCCGGATAAAAATGGCGAAGAGACTGACTCTTCGCGAAAGGCAAGAGCTAAAAGCAAAGAAGCTCGCCGAGCGAAAGGAGAAGAATGGCTCGGGACCTCGGGAATCCGTTTCCGCGCAGAGGGACGCGCATGACGCCCCCGAGATTCGAAATACGGAGAAGACCTCCGAGCGGGAACGTGCAGCTGCGGACCATCTGAGTCCGAAAACAGCCCCCGACCCCAAGCAGAATACCCGAGCGGGTCTAAAGAGATAGTTTCGGGTCTCAAATCTGGAAGGAGACCTAAGGATTCGATCCGTTCTCACCCCCGAGACGGTGACCAGCTCGCGGTGAAGCGTCCCGCGGTTGATGCGCCTGGAGCTCCCAAGCAAAGAAATCGAAGAAGGCGAGGCGGGCACCGGAGAATGCAAAGCAGGCAAGCGTTCCTGAGGTTGGTCCCAAGGTGACCGTGGAGACTTATAATGACCCCGAGGTCGCAGCCACTCTCTTCTCAAAAATTCTCGCCCCGGTCAGTCTCTTTCCCCTCCGGACACACTCATCAATCGGAGGAAGTACGCGCAGATGGCTCTCAAAGCGACTAAGGCGAAGATCATTTTTCGTTGGATAGTAATTTATTGTTCTGACGCTTCTCGTGCTTACGCTTGTCTTCTTCGTGCAGTTCGCCGCCGCAGCCAATGAGATGGTTCTTGGGTACGAGGCTGACGCCCATAACGACCAGAGGCGGATTAAGAATGCTCGTGGTGCCGCCACTTCTCTGAAGACGAAGCTTGACGAAGCGGAGGCCGGCTATGCCAGGAAAGAGGAGGAGTTTGCGAAGCGTGTTAAAGTCCTCCAAGCCGAAAGGGATGTCTTCAAGCGTCAGCGTGATGAATCGGAGAAGAAGATGTCGCGTCTCTTGGATCAAAGGGCTCAGCTGGAGGCCGACTTGGCTTCCTTAGAGAGGCAGTTTTCGTCCGTGCGGGAGATGCACGAGGCGAATCTTGATAAAGCGCGTCAAGAGGCGAGACGTGAACTTGCCGATAAATACTTGGAGAGGGCCTCGCTTGCCGAGGCCAAAGTAGCTTTGCTCAAGGGAGATGTCTTAGACTGGGTTGCCAATTTGGCTGAGGTCGAGGGGAATCTTCAGTTCATCGACGTTCTCCAGGGTCCCGATCCTCCTACTTTGGAGGACGAGAAGACGAGGCTGACGAGGTGTAAGGCCGAAAAGGCGGGTGCCTACGAGGAGTTTGATCGGCTCGCGACAGGTCTTCATGAAGATTTTAAGCCTTCTCCCGTACAGGTGGATCCGTTGCCAAGTCTACCAGGTGGAGAAACGCTCGAAGTCACAGCTTCGAAGGTCGGGGTCAAATGTCCCTCCGGGTCGAACGCCAACACTCCTCGTATAGGGGAGATGCTTTCCGAGAGACGATTCGTTGAGCCCTCTTGAAAGGACGATGTTGCCAAGTACGCTAACGCCGAAGCCGCTGAGGATGCTAACGCCGAAGCTGCCTAGCCAAACTCTGTTGTCTGATTTCCTTTTTATTTTTAGAACTATTATTGTTATCGTTTTGTCTTTCGAACAGAAGTGCATGGACGGCTTTATCCACCACATTATATTTATGCGATTCTGGCTTTTTGATCTGTTCCTGTTATCTTGCTTAAGTAAGTATCTTTCTTAACTTGTGACTTCGCCGAATCGAGGAAGTTTGAAACCCCGAGCTAGTTTTCGACAAGCAGTCTAACCATTCGCCGAAAATTTTCTCTTATCTCGTACTTGGCAACAATTGCTTGAATTAATACAACGTTCACGAGATGTCTTAGTCCAACGTTCTGGAAGAGTCGGGGGGTTCGAAGTGATTCGGTGTCCACTGAAGCCCTGATATCAGACCGATGTTGCTTAGGAGCGAGCGGTTTATCGAGTTTTAGTCGAACATGTTTAGTTATCTCGTACTTAGGCGATAAAAGCTCGAGCAGTACAATGTTCGCGAGATGTCGATGACCAACGTTAAGTGAGATTTGGGGTTTAGGTGTTCTCTTAGTTAGGACTTGTGCGTTTTGACGACTTGCGAGCCCGTATCGAGAACAGCCTTCAGAATCTCTCTCGGGATATACCCAATAGAGATTTGACCGAGGTAACCTCAGTTCGAATTTATATAGCGCGCTTAAATCTGTGGAGGATGTAGAGAACCTTATGATCCGTAATGAATGTGAAGGTTGAGATCACGTTTGGGACGTAGATGTTCGTATACTGTGGCCAACAGCAAACGAAGTGATAGAGTTGGTGGAATGGGTTAAGTAAACTTTTTATTCAAAAATATTTTCGGTTTACATAGCGTGGGAGTATATGAATATACGTACCCCACTCGTCATGAGACGAGCTGCCTACGTACCCCTTTCAAGGATCAAAGCGCCCCGTAGTTCGTGTTTTTGTGATGAGTTACTTAGAAGTAATACTTCTTCAGATGCATCGCATTCTAGGATCTTGGCACGGAAGCGTCTGTTGAGTGGCTGGCTAGTTCGTATACTCCTGGTCGGACCACTTTGGTTATTCGATACGGTCCTTCCCAGTTAGCTCCCAGTCGCCGTACTTCTGGAAATTCCACTTCGGGGGGGATAACGCACTCCGTTCCTTAGACAAGTGCGAACGGCGTTTCGCCGGTGGCGCGCCTCGGGGTTGTCCGATGCGACCATAGGACTCCTTCCAGTTCGTCGGCTCATCTACCCTTCTTGGCATCGAGGTGCTTTTTCAATCCGTCGAGTGTCTTGTTTGCTGCCTCGGCTTGTCCATTGCCTTGTGGGTATCGGCGTTGACTTACTTAGTCTGATTTTCCATTTTTCGCAAAAAGATTTGAAACGTGTTGAGATGAATTGCGAGCCGTTGTCGGTCACGATTTCGTACGGGACCCCATGCCGGCAGATGATGTTCTTCTAGATGAAGTTCTCGACTTAGACGTCTTTGATGCTGGCGAAAGAATCTGCCTCGATCCATTTCGAGAAGTAATCCGTTAGAACTAGCAGAAATCTCTTTTGTTTGGAACGATGCAGCGGGCCGACGATGTCCATTGACCATCGCATGAATGGGTAAGGTGACGAGATCGAGGAAAGCAGCTCGGTAGGTCGATGAATCGTCGGGGCGTGGCATTGACATTTCTTGCATTTTCGTGAAAAAATTTCGCAGTCTTTCACCATGGTTGGCCAGTAATACCCGTGTCGTTTTATCTTTATTGACAAGGATTTTCCGCCGCTATGATTTCCGCAGGATCCTCCGTGGACTTCCTCCATTACTTTCCGCGCTTCTTTTCCTTCCACGTAAGTCATTAGTGGCCCCGAGAATCGCCATTTGAAAATTTCTACGTCGAGCAGGATGTATCAAGCCGCCTGAGTCTTGAGTTTGCGGGCTTCCCACTTGTCCGCAGGGACTTCTCCGTCCATTATGTAAGTTCTAATTGCTCACATCCACTCTTGGTCGCATCCGTACTCGTTCTGCTGATCTTTTCTCGTCACGACCGTCTCTTGTTCGTCGCAGGGCCTCTAAGGATCTTTGGCTGGTTCGATCAAGTTGACGGTCTCGGATTTTTCGATGCTGGGTCGTTTGATGAATTCTACCATGATTACTCGCTTGAGGCCGGGGTCGGAAGACGAGGCGAGGGCCGCCAACGCATCGGCCTGAGCGTTTTCGCCTCGGGTAATTCGCGTCAGCGTGAACTCTTTAAATTTTTTTGAAAGTTTTTGGACCACGCTTAAGTATGCCTCCATCCTATCATCTATTGTCGTGTATTCCCCGTTGAATTGGTTAGCGACGAGCTGAGATTCGTAGAAGGCCCTAATTTTTTTAACTTTGATTCCATGTGCTAGTCTGAGTCCCGCGATCAAAGCTTCGTATTCGGCCTCGTTGTACGAAGCGTGGAAGGCTAGCCTAAAAGATTGCTCTAAGACTTCTCCGGTTGGAGACGTCAGGCGAATTCCGATTCCTGAGCCTTGTCTTGATGACGAGCCGTCTACTTGAAGTATCCATGTGGAGTTCTTGGTAGGCTCTCTCTGTTCCGTCGATCGGAAGCTCTATCAGGAAGTCAGCGAGGACTTGGGACTTGGCGCAGGTCTTGCTCCGATATTCGACGTCGTACTCGCTGAACTCAATCGCCCATTTCGCTAGTCTTCCGGATTGGCTTGGGCTGTGTAGTATAGCTCGCAGCGAGAAGGATTTCAGGACTACGATAGAATGTGATTGGAAATATGGTCTTAGCTTCCGTGCTGTCATTACCACGGCGAGCGCCAATTTCTCCATTTGCGGGTATCTTGTTTCTGCATCTGCCAGTGTCTGACTCACGTAGAAGATTTGGCTCTGTTCTCCTCGTTCTTCTCGGACGAGTACTCCGCTGACTGCGGTATTTGAAACGGCGATGTATAAGTAGAGGGGCTCTCCTTCCACTGGCTTTGCGAGCATGGGTGGAGTAACTAGATACTATTTTAGCTCTTGGAAAGTCGTCTCTCACCTTTCTGTCCATTCGAACTTCTTGTTGCCTCGGAGTGTGTCGTAGAAAGCCAGACACTTGTCGGTTGATCATAAGATGAAGCGATTTAAGGCAGCGACGCGTCCTGTTAGCCGCTGTACTTCTCGTTTGTTTCTGGGCGAGGCCATCTGGATTAACGCGTCGATCTGCTTTGGGTTTGCCTCGATACCTCGGTTCGTAACCAGATATCTGAGGAATTCCCATGATGTTACCGCGAATCTGCACTTCGCCGGGTAGAGCTTCATGTTGTGGTGATTTAGCCGTTCGAAGCATTCCGTTAGACGGGTGATGTGGTTGCTTTCTTCTAGCGATTTCACCATCATATCATCGATATATACTTCCATCGTCTTCCCCCGTTGGTCGGCGAACATTCTATTGACCAATCGCTGATACGTAGCTCCGACGTTCTTCAATCCGAATGGCATCACTTTGTAATAGTAACTGCCTCGGTCGGTTATGAATGTTGTTTTTTCCTGGTCGTCGGGGTTCATCAGGAACTGATTATACCCAGAAAAAGCATCCATAAACGAGAGGAGCTTGTTTCTTGCGGTTGCCTCGACGAGACGATCGATGTGGGAGAGAGGGAAACTATCCTTCGGACAGGCTTTGTTCAGATCGGTAAAGTCAAAACAAATACGCCATTTTCCGTTTTTCTTTTTCACGACTACCGGATTTGCAAGCCAGTCTGGATATTTTGCCTCGGTGATGGATCCGACTTTAAGCAATCTGTCCACTTCGTCGTCCACCGCCTTAGCTCGCTCGGGTCCGAGTTTCCTTCTCTTCTACTTTATCAGTTTGAAAGTTGGATCCACATTGAGCTCGTGGCATGTAACGTTGATGTCGATCCCGGGCATGTCCTCTGTGGCCCAAGCAAAAGTGTTGACATTCTTCTTCAAAAAGTCGATCAGCTCGGTTTTGATCGTGTCCTCCAGCTCAGCTCCCACTTCTACGCATTTCTCCGGGTACTTGTCGTCTAAGCATACGGATATCACCGGGGCACACCGCGGCTGATTGTCTTTGGCCTGCTCGGCTTTCTGTAATTGCTACAAGAGTTTTTTGGTGCCGACCTTTGCTTCTCGGTTGGTTTTTATTTTTTTATGAACGGTCTCCCCTTTCGTCTCGGTTTTGGGGTTCCTCAGTTTATGCTCGGTCATGAAGCATATTCGCGACTCCTTCTGATTTCCACAAATCGTTTGGATCACGTTGGTTCCGGGAAATTTTAAACAGAGATGGTAAGTCGAGACTACGGCTCTAATCGAGTTAATCCATGGCGTTCCCATGATAATGTTGTACACCGGGGGACCTTCGCTTACCGAGAAGTTGACGATCTTGGTTACGTCTTCTGCCAGGACCGGTAATCTGATCGTTCCGATCGTCATAGTCGTTTCTCCGGAGAAACCGGTCAATGGGCTCGGGATCGGTATTATTTCGGACATATCGATTCCCATTTTTGCCAAAGTTTTGCGAAAAATGACGTCCACTGAACTCCCGGTATCGATCAGGATTCGGCCTACATCGTGGTCCTTCACTATGAGTTCGATCACCAGGGGATCGTTATGCGGTCTGTCTATGCCCGTCGTTTCTCTTTCTTCGAATGTGCTGACATCATTGGGATTTCTGCTCTGCTCGGACCAATTTATCTTGGCTTCGGCTTTTCGTTGAAAGGCTTTTATTACGGATACCGTGTCTCTACAGTATTCTGATCCTCCCATAATCATGTTTATTCTTTGGCGCGGCCCACCGGACTCCGAGGCGTTATTGTTTCTTCTTCCTCGCTTCTGTGGGCCGCCCGGTCGGTTTTCCGGGTCGGGTTGTTCTTCCTGCTCGGCATCGGTATGCTTCTCCTGCTCGAGGTCCTTTAAATTGACTGAATTGCCGAGCTCTCCGGCCAGGAATTTTGCTCTGAGCTTGTCTCCTAAGATTCGACAGTTGGCTGTTAGATGTCTGTATGTCTTATGGATTTCACAGTAGGCCTTTTCGTCGTACGAACTCGAGTTCCTAGACCATGTGTTTCAGTTCGTTCTTCATCGACCTCGCCCAGCTCCTTGTTTGGCGCTTATCTGATAGTTGTGCGCTCCGTTGAAGTTTGGTCCCTCGTGGTGAACATAGGCGCTGTTCGGGCGATTCCTCGAATGGCTCGGCTGGCTCGGCACCACTTGATTCTTATTTGCCGATTTCGTTGGTCTGAAGCGTTGGTCCAGGATTCGGAATTCCTCCTCCTCGAGTATGAAATCTGACGCCAAATGCATGGCGTCTTGGATGGATTGGGGTTTGTTGCGCCAAATCTCTTTTCGGAACTCCGATTTGTACCATAGGGACTTCTTTAATGCTTCGAGTGCTCCTTTGTCGCCTACGTCACCTACTTTCGACATTACTGCTTTGAAGCGCCCCATGAAAGTTCTTAACGGTTCGGTCGGTTCTTGAGATAGCGTCCAGAGGTCTTTGAAATTGCCGATCGAATTGCGCTCGAGTCTGGAGAACCATTCGAGGGCCGGTCCTCGGAGATTCTCGACGAACAGAAGGCAGTATCCCGCATCTCACTCGTTCTCTCTGAGGTTTGATCGCGCCATTGCCGTGCGAAACGTCATGATATGTTCTTTCGGATCCGTCGTTCCCTAGTAAGTTGTGAGGCGAACTTTCCCGGGGTCTGACACTCTCTCCTCGATAATCTGTGCTGTGAACGGCGTCATCTGGGCTTCCTCCAGCATTAAGTCAATCTCGGGTGTTGCGCTCGTCGCTTTGTGTACTTGCGATCGAATAGCTCTCACTTCCACGTTTGCCCGAGGCAAATCAGCTCAAATTTCGTCGAGGACGTTCCTCGGCTCGCCGAATTGTGCTCGGTAAATCTGCCGTGGTTCGCCCTCCGGGGCTCGTCTTGATAGTGTACCTGCTCGATTCATAGGAGGTTTTCCTCTTCCTCAGCCAAGTCCTGATCTTGCTCCGAATCGAAGTAGTCTCCCGATGTTCCATTTCGTCGTGCCTCAGCGATGGTCGCCTCGTCTGGTTGCGATGTCTTCGCATTGACTCGTTCTTCTCCAGTTCCTGTCATGGCCGCTGAGCCGTCGGTGGGTTCGCCTAGGGTTCCGTCGAGCTGTTGATCTCGCTCGGCGACTCCTCTTCGGACCATACGCGGTGGCTCGGTGATGTTGGGTCTCGTGGCCGCGGGAGTCCGTTCTCCGGAGAGGTTCTGCGATTTGAAAGTTCTCGAGCCTCCCGCTCGGCTGTTGTTCATTCCTGGAGTTGGGTTGAGTCCGAGCTTCCTGATTCTGGCGGATGGATTCATCATGTGGGTTAGACCGCCGATTCGCCGGCTCTGTGCTCGACTCTCCGTCGTAAGGTTCTCTAGAGTTTTGCATAGCTCCGCCGCTTATTCGCCAGCGCCGTTATCATGGCTTTCATCTCGGCCAAGGACACGGAGATCGTCTCAGGTTGCTCCGGCGTTTGCTGAGTAGCGTTGGGCGCTAAGTCTCCTGCGGGATGATTCACTCCGGTTCTGTCGGTGACGTTCACCGCTGCGGTGGTGTTGTCGGCGTCGGTTCCTCTGGTGGTCATCTTCTCGGATCTGGTGTGCGTTGGTTCTCGGTGTAAGAATTTTTCTCCCCCTCCTTCTAGCGCCAAATTGTGCGTGCTGGATTTCGCACAATGAATAATCTGTCAAATAGAGACAGAAGAGGACGCAAAGACTCTAAGTTAAACGCGACACGAAGATCCGAAGACGGGAATTTTATTAAGCTGCTTTGATAAGCTTTTAGGGTACAAGTATTTTTGCTAGGTAAAACCTTCTTTCGCTCCGAACGAGATAAGATCTCGGGAAATCTTCTTGTAGATTCTTCTTTATCTCTTCTTGACGGCGCGTCCTTCCACGGGCCCTCGTCTTCTAGGGCAAACGTGATTCCGGACTTCCTCGTGGGCATGGGCTCGGCCTAGTTGTGCAACGACTTTCCTTGGGCTCGGCCTCGCGTTTCGTCTTGAGCTTGGCCTTGTCTTTTCCCTTGGGCTTGGATCGTTGCGTGGGCTTGCGGCTCGGGCTGTCAAGAGAAGATATCGGTTCGGTTTGGAATCGACACGGTTTGTGCACCGAGCCATTTTCGGCTCGGTTCGTGCACGGTTAGTACGCCGAGACGTTTTGGCTCGGCCATGCACAGGTTGTGCGCCGAGCCGCTTTGGCTCGGTCGTGCGCGGTTAAGGCGCCGAACCGTTTTTGCTCGGCCGTGCGTGGTTTGTGCGTCGTTGCTCTGGTTCGAAGAATCAATCCTCCATACTTAGTCGTTTTCTCGATTGATCTTTCCTGGGTGAAAACTGACCCCAACACTCATAGAAACATAAGTTTAAAAATATTTGAATTTTAAAGTTTTGTTCTCTCTTATAAATATTCAATTTATATAGTAGTTGAAATCTATGTAAAGACCTAAAAATTAACATATTTACAATTTACAATTTTTTATTTTGTATAAATAAATCTATAAGTGTTGCTAAAATGAAGCAAATCAGTCACAGTTTCAGGCGTTAGTCGCAAATTGGTCGCAAAATAGCGATGATAGCAAAGTAGTCGCTATGTGTAACCATTTTAATACGCTTTAGCGACTCATATTAAAATTGGTAAAACCTTGAATAATGTTGTTTACGTAGATTTGAACCGTAGACCTCTTTTCAATATGAGAGTTGCATTACCAAAGAGATGTTATGATCATTCGGTACTTTGTAACTTTTATATATGTATATATATATATATATAATATGTTCTCCAATATTATAATATGTATTTGTTACAAATATAATAATTATATTAAAATCAAATATAATTAAGTTTTTATACAAATATGATAATTATATTACGAAACTTAAACTTCGAGAATCATTATTAAAATTCATCATCTTCATCCTCTGAAAATGATAAGTTACAAAGAAATTTATCTTCTGCTTCAACGTCTTCGATTTCATAATCAATTTGTTCAACATAATGCTTTTCGTCTACTAAACTATCAATTATGATATCTTCAATCGTACTCGTCATTCCATCATCGGTTGTTTGCTGCAGTATAACCAAATTTATTTTTCTACATGGATAACCTATGTTAGTAAACATATTCGACAATGGTATAAGATATAAGGATGTTTCAGCTTCAGCATAACAACTTTACCAGAAAAATTATAATTTGACCAACTAACTTCCTTATTTTTCATGTTTTTACCAACTTTATTTATTGACTAATTTGAGACAAAATTGTAACTAAAATTTTGGAATTGCAAATTAGTCGCACATTTGAGACTACTTTTGCGACTAAATTTTCCAACCAAAATAGTAATCGCTAATTCGTCTTAATTTGCGATACTTTTACGACCACAAACATATAGTCGCTTATTAGTCTTAAAACTGTCGCTAAGAGGAGACTGTTTTCCGACTAATAGCTTTAGTCGTACATTTGCGACTCTTTTGCTTCTGCATATGTAGTAGTCGTTGATCAGTCGGAAAATCGTCACAATATCGTCACTATTTTTGCGACCAAAAAAAAGTGTCTCAAAAGATAGTCACAAATCTGTTGTTTTCTTGTAGTGAAACCTAGCTTCTTACACAATTATCACATCTTCAATTGAACCAAATAAACAAAGAGCCATTGATGTTGACAGAGACTCTGCTACAGAGTTAGTTACCAGAGGTGATGTATAAACCACCAGGAGACCAAGACTGGTTTATCAAAGCTGATTGTGATTCACTACTGTCGCAGTAGCTTACAAAACCCGATTTCAAATGCAACATCAGAACTAATGGGTCTTGTAGTCTTGTACCTTGTTGCAAATAGCTGCTCATTTACAGGACAAAGGATCAAGCTTCTTAGTTTTCTCTTGTGCTGACTGGAGATTTGATTGCTGGTATGACACTTGATTGTAGTTGGTGAAGAGTTCCTTGCTATCAACCGAATCAACTCTTTATGCTCCTTTTGCTCTGCAATAACGATACACAGAACAAAAACCAACCAGTCAAGACTAAAATCTCAAAACATATAGAAGAAAGAAAACTAATGCTCAAAGAGCTTTACCGAATTTCCTTTTCGTCCCTCTATCTTTAACGTTAGGACTGTCACGAGAAGATGTTTCAGATTTCTGCTTCACAACAAAATTTTTGGCCTTGGACTTGGAGATACTACTACTACTACTTTTAGGATCAGAGCTATCACAAGGCTTTAGGGTCTTGCTATGTGATGGAGATGCATAGTCTTTTCTGGTAGATTCATCATCATTGACATTTCTCAGAGTCTTCAATGATTTATCTTTCTTTGAACCACTAATAGATGGAACTGAAACTCTATCGTCATGGCCACGAAGGTGAGCTAACTTAGCTTTTGAATCTCTCAGGCTTCTTTCTGATTCAATAAGCTGAGGAAAAAACCCAAATCAATTCAATCATTAAAATCAAACTTTGAGTATCCAGAAATGGAAGTAAAAAACGAAAAAGTTGAAATTTTTTTGAGGAGAACCTTGGTTTGGTAGTTAGATATGTGATGCTTGAGACGCTCGATTTCATCTGAACGGTGGTCTACTAAAGCGACAAGGATTTGTTCCTGCTCTTCTCTGCAAGCGACATTAGCTTCGTCTTCTTCTTCTTCGTCTTCTTCTTCTCTTTTCAATTTGTGTTTCTTGGGCGTTGTGGGAAGCTCGCTCATTTCGGATTCCTAAGCTAAAACTTGTGACTGCAATGGTTCTTGTATCGACTCGATGAAAAATGGGATCCGATCGTCAGAAATAAAGAGGATTTGTAATTCCATCATGTAGTGCGTTCGATGGTTACAGACTTTGATCAGAAATAAATTAACAAACTCAATGATACGAGCCTCTGCTTCAGCATTTGCTTTAGCTTGGGCTCGCGTGAGTCGATTGGTATGAGTTGGTAATTTCTTCTTTGGAGCCGTAGTTAACGTGAGGAAAAGAAGAGCTTAAACTTCCTTTTAACCCTAGTCTCTCTTTGAGAATAAGGTTAATTGTTTGAAGTTGCTTTCTTATTGATCGTAAGAAATCCTTATATAGGATTACAACTTAATGGTAAAAGGAAAAACCCTTAAACCTAATATAAAAAGGAAAACACCAAAACCAATTGTAAAAACGAAAACAACTAAAACCCAAAACCATTAATCGTATCATTACTCCCCTCGTCGACTAGGAGCTTGTCCTCATGCTCAAGCTCCAACTCTAGGAATGCCTCTAGCAGCTTATGTGCGTCCTCCCACATATTCCACCAGCTTCTCTTCTTCGAACGGTTCGTCCTCTTGATCATCTTCGTCCATGACCATCATTATACGAAAAAGCATTGGGTTACAAACATGTTCTTTTGTGAAAATCTCATCGCAATTGAAACAAAGTCCTTTTGCTCGTTGCTCTGCCATTTCTGCCCTAGTCTACTTCTTCCAATATTGCTTTTGTGGAGCCTGTTTTGCATCTTCTTGTTGAGGCAGCAGAGCTCCCATGTCATTCTCGTTGTTCATGGCCGTTCTTGATCTAGCTAGTGGAGCCAAATGTCCTCCAAACGACCGTGCTCGTTTATCGCCATCAATCTTGTACTCATTATCTCGGGCATACTCCATAGCTTCAAAGATTGTTTCTGGTCGAAGGTACTCGACTTCCTTTCGTAAACAGTCTGTTAGTCCTGCACAAAACTGACATAGTTTTTGATCTCATTTAAGCCTTGTTTGACGCCCTAGACACTCCTCAAATTGGTTACAGTAGTCATCTATTGTTCCTGTGTGTCGTAGGTAGGTTTGATAACTCTCCCACTGGATTGACTGAATCTGCTTTACCAAAACGGCTTTTGCAAATCCTTTTGAATTCAACCCAACTTAACTTATGAGTGACTAATCGTCGGAGATTTTTGTTCCAATGATATGCTTGTTTTGTTAAAACGAATGTTGCCTGTCGAACCATTCAACGGCGTTTGTTGTAGCATCATAAAGTGGGAACTCCATCTTCGCTGTTGGAACAACACGCTTTTCAGGGCTGATGCCTCTTTCATCGTAATTACCCTTCCAAGTCCTTTCTTCCTGAATTCGAAAATCACCATGAGAATAACTCTGTGGATTCTCGTTTGTTGTTACCCCAATTGGCCTCACCTTCCAATTTCCTCCACCTTCTGTATGACGATGGCCTCGCTCTCTTCCCATAGCCCGAGTCGGCCATGGTCCCCCTGAGAAAGAAATTTTTTGCTCATCTCTCATCATCCCTCCACTACTTGCAGGCACGTCAGAGCCAGATTTTTTTGGTGTAAAATTCGTTCCTGCTTCGGTTGCTTGCGAGGTAATTCCTTTGCTTCCTTTGATCCCACTTAAAACCTCTACTTCTGAAAGCTCTTCGGTTGAGAATTTGATCGATGGTCCTCATGCTACGTCAATCCTTGCGGATTTTTCCTTTGGAGGTCCACGTTCAATTCCTTGAGCTGAAGCGAGTGCTTCAAGAGCAGCTTTTTGACTCTCAGATGCTTCCTGAAGAGATTCTACCTTCTCTCCGAATTTATCCAAACGCTCCATTATGAGAGCAAGCTGCGCTGCGATCGTGGTGGTGTCCGTCATCGAATCGTCTGGTTCTGATACCAAATTGATACGAGCCTCTGCTTCAGCCTTTGCTTTAGCTTGTGCTCGCGTGAGTCTATTGGTATGAGTCGGTAATTTCTTTTTTGGAGCCGTAGTTAACGTGAAGAAGAGAAGAGCTTAAGCTTCCTTTTAACCCTAGTCTCTGTTTGGGAATAAGGTTAATTGTTGGAAGTTGCTTTCTTATTGATGGTAAGAAATCCTTATATAGGATTACAACTTAATGGTAAAAGGAAAAACCCTTAAACCTAATATAAAAAGAAAAACACCAAAACCAAATGTAAAAAGGAAAACCATTAAAACCCTAAACCATTAATCGTATCACTATATCGGTTACAATTATTCATAACTCATTGATTTGTTATCTAAAACAATAATTTTATAAAATCTTGCAACATCAACAATTGTTTTTCTTCAATAATTTTGTCATGAGCTTTATTGCTAACAATGTGGATCCCTTTTTTTTTTTTTAATAATACTTTTTTTTATACGATACTCAGAGACAATGTCTCTCATGATTTATTAAAATGAAAAAAAAAAAGCAGCTTACAAACGGACATTTCGTGGCCACGAAACCCCAACAATATCATCTAACATAATCGACCTAATATTTTCCGGAACAACAGCAATCGGAAGAATTCCTAAAGGTAAAGTAAACGCATAGTTCGCCAAACTGTCTACTAGTCGATTGGATTCCCTATACACATGTGATACACGGACAATTATGTCCCTTGATAAGAAGTCATAGCACAACGTACTAAGAATGACAACGGATGATACTCACTTATTCATGTCGTTAAAAATCCAACTACAATCTCCTAGTCTACTTGCAGCTCTAACCGTTGTACACGGTGATCCCATGCCATATACAACCCATAATAGACTCCCCACAACTCAGCTAAAAGTGCAGAACAAACTCCGATATTCAGTGCGAACCCGCCACACCAATTGCCCATTTCATCTCTCAATACTCCGCCGGCTATCGCCAGGCCGGAGTTTTAATTTGAAGCACCATATGTGTTCATCTTCATCTATCCGCTTGACGGTGGTTTCCACCCTATTTTTTTTAATAATACTTTATTAGTATGTCGTATGGAATAACTCACTAATTTTCAATGTAAAATAATAAAAATAAAAACAAAAATTAATACATTTAACAGATTAAGAATGCAAAAATAGGTGTTCAGAATCCAAAATGATAAAAATAATAAAAGTCAAACATCTTATAATTTTTAGGAAAGAATGTATATTTGTTTCTTATTCTTCAAAACTTAATATAAAAAAATAACTAATTCACTAACAATAATAAATAACGTGCCAAAATAAGACACCAAAAGTTTGAATTAGCTAAATAACAAAATATAATTACCTAAAAGATATAAATTCTCAATTTATTACTTATTTGACTTTAAAATTTGGATATTATTTTGTTGATATAAATAATATTGAAACTTGTGGGTATAAATATACCGAGTCTAATAGAAAAATATCATTGACTCCAAAAATTTAGGGACACTTTCTCTAGATAATATTGTAGCTTAAGAGAGCAAAGGGGATATGATTTGATTGGAAGAAATTACTTTTTAATGATTCTAATCATAGCTTGAAGAACTGCTAGGGTTTGTGATTTAATTTCTCTAAACACTGTAATTTTTTTACCATTTATGTAACGATTTCGAAAATGAGTGACATGAAAGTATTAATCTGATATGATGCAAAGACTCCTTTCTTCTTCGTCTTCGAATCGCTCAACGAATCGAATACATAACGAGGTTTGATATCTCCAATATTTTTTTGGGATAACATGCATAAACGAATCTATTAGAAAACGAAAGAAATACACACATAATCATACATTTTTTTAGGTAATTTGGACTCGTATATATATAATTCCGTAAAACATTAAGTTTTCATTTTTATAAAAGCTTCAAACGAGTTTGTGTATCGAATAACTTGTGGAATGCTTATAAAAACGTTTGAAAGGGTTACTAACAAACCTGATCAAACCTCAAACTAAAATACTTAAAAACATTTCAACTTCATGTCCTTGGAGAGGTTGCTGCATCGCAAGTGGGTTGTTCAGCAAGAACTTCATCACTACGAGCTTCACAGTCTTTCTGAGAAGATGGTTTCTCAGTTTCCTCTTCCATGGCTTCCTCATGATTCCCCTAAAAATTATTGTAACCAAAATTCTTTCAGACAATAACCATAAAATAAAACTGAAACAGACAAAAAAGTAAAGAAGAAGAAGACATTGAGCTAATGACACACGACCAACCTCTACTAGAACCGCGTCGATAAGCTGCTCAACAAACTCGATCTGTGCAACAGTTCCAGTTATCTCCACTGGTCTTCGTGCACACTTCATATCAACCTCTGAATCCTTCAAAATACGGATTCGGTCACCAAAATTGGGCTGAAGATACCTTAAGGTCGCCACAGCACCAACCACTAAACCTACCTACAAGAGTATATTATATTATGTCAATAACAAAATTTTCAGTAGATCATATACTGACACAAGAGTCAAAACAGAAACCAAATCATGTAGACACTCCACCTTTGGAGAAGGGACATATATTACGCGAGTGGACTCAGCCTCGCTGTTATTTCCACCATCCACATGGCTGTTTTCATCACAAACCTCTTTTAGAGAACCACCACCATTGTTGACATGACCACAGGTCTTGTTTTCAGATTCCTCCTCGGC
>JAHZTW010000005.1:6446740-6500845 GCA_020283515.1 Alliaria petiolata
AACATTAAATTTTCATTTTTATAAAAGCCTATAGCTTCAAACGAGTTTGTGTATCGAAGAACTTGTGGAATGCTTATAAAAACGTTTAAAAGGGTTTTACTAAAAATCTGATCAAACCTCAAACTAAAATACTCAAAAACATTTCAACTTCATGTCCTTGGAGAGGTTGCTCCATCGCAAGTGGGTTGTTCAGCAAGAACTTCATCACTACGAGCTTCACAGTCTTTCTGAGAAGATGGTTTCTCAGTTTCCTCTTCCATGGCTTCCTCATGATTCCCCTGAAATGTATTGTAACCAAAAATTCTTTCAGACAATAACCATAAAATAAAACTGAACCAGACAAAAAAAGTTAAGAAGAAGAAGACACTTCATATCAACCTCTGAATCCTTCAAAATACGGATTCGGTCACCAAAATTAGGCTGAAATACTTTAAAGTCGCCACAGCACCAACCACTAAACATACCTACAAGAGTATTATGTCAATAACAAAATATTCAGTAGATCATATACTGACACAAGAGTTAAAACAGAAACCAAATCATGTAGACACTCCACCTTTGGAGAAGGGACATATATTACGCGAGTGGACTCAGCCTCACTATTATTTCCACCATCCACATGGTTGTTTTCATCACAAAACTCTTTCAGAGAACCACCACCATTGTTGACACGACCCTAGGTCTTGTATTCAACTTACTCCTCGGCGTACATGTCCCCGTCCTCTTCAGAAGGAGGGTTAAAGGAAGGCTCGCATGGCCTTGGAGGATTATCGAAATAATTATCGTAATCTTCAGAACCGCAGCAAAGTGTATACGGTCCAGGCTTGTAGAAACTGCCTGCAAAGTATGATGATGGCTCTGCGTTCTACAAAATGACGCAAGAATAAAATTACCTTTGAGTTACGATAGAGACAACATCTCACGCAGCAACGACAAGAAAGACTTTAAATTCAATCACAACTCTGTATTAAGGAGTTTAGAGCAGCTTTGATAAAACAGAAATACCTTATCACTCTCAACATCATTCTCTATCTGTTCTTGAATCACTACAGCACCGATCTCGTTCTGAGATTTTCCATTACCTACAACAGAAAACAACCTGAATGTCTTTGCTACATTAACCCTAGAACAAATCATAATCCCTCAAATATACACATTTGACCAAATTTGATCTAATTGGCTTTATATAAGAAAAGTTGAGGTGTGAAAAGATCCGATTGATCCCATGCTTGCTGGAGCATTTGAAGACACTACTAAGAGCCTCTAGATCATATTAAAAGTCTCCTAAACGCCAAAGATAAGTCTGCAATGATCCAAATGAGTCAAGATACGAAATTAGTCAGTTTTGGTTCGCCCAGTATGTGATAAGGATAAAACCTAAAATATATAATAATTTGAAACGGAGAGAGAATAAGTTTTTCAAGTTATTTTTTTGAAACAAAACATCATCTAATAATATTTTTTTTAAAAAATACAATTCAGCCAATCATAAAAAAGTACCATAGAATTTCGAAAATCAAAATATCAAATAACATTAAGATTTGCATATAAACTTATAAAACATCTAATAAAATGAAAAAAAAAAAAACTTAAACATCTTATATTATGGAACATACAAAATATAACAAAGATCAATGATTAAAAACAGCACTATATATAAAACAAAATGAATATTAAAATATATAATTATATATATACGATTCCAAATTACCTAATAAAGAGGATTTGTAATTCCATCATGATCATGTAGTGCGTTCGATGGTTACAGACTTTGATCATAAATAAATTAACAAACTCTATCGGTTACAATTATTCATAACTCATTGATTTGTTATATAAAACAATAATTTTATAAAATCTTGCAACATCAACAATTGTTTTTCTTCAATAATTTTGTCATGAGCTTTATTGCTAACAATGTGGATCCCTTTTTTTTTAATAATACCTTTTTATAAGATACTCAGAGACATTGTCTCTCATGATTTATTAAAATGAAAAAAGCAGCTTACAAACGGACATTTCGTGGCCACGAAACCCCAGCAATATCATCTAACATAATCGACCTAATACTTTCCGGAACAACAGCAATCGGAAGAATTCCTAAAGGTAAAGTAAACGCATAGTTCGCCAAACTGTCTGCTAGACGATTGGATTCTCTATACACATGTGATACACGGACAATTCAGTCCCTTGATAAGAAGCCATAGCACAATCGTACTAAGAATGAAAAGGGATGATACTCACTTATTCATGTCGTTAAAACCCCAACTACAATCTCCGAGTCTACTTGCAGCTCTAACAGTTGTACACGGTGATCCCATGCCATATACAACCCATAATAGACTCCCCACAACTCAGCTAAAAGTGCAGAACAAACTCCGATATTCAGTGCGAACCCGCCACACCAATTGCCCATTTCATCTCTCAATACTCCGCCGGCTATCGCCAGGCCGGAGTTTTAATATGAAGCACCATATGTGTTCATCTTCATCCATCCGCTTGACGGTGGTTTCCACCCTATTTTTTTGAATAATACTTTATTAGTATGTCGTATGGAATAACTCACTAATTTTCAATGTAAAATAATAAAAATAAAAACAAAAATTAATACATTTAACAGATTAAGAATGCAAAAATAGGTGTTCAGAATCCAAAATGATAAAAATAATAAAAGTCAAACATCTTATAATTTTTAGGAAAGAATGTATATTTGTTTCTTATTCTTCAAAACTTAATATAAAAAAATAACTAATTCACTAACAATAATAAATAACGTGCCAAAATAAGACACCAAAAGTTTGAATTAGCTAAATAACAAAATATAATTACCTAAAAGATATAAATTCTCAATTTATTACTTATTTGACTTTAAAATTTGGATATTATTTTGTTGATATAAATAATATTGAAACTTGTGGGTATAAATATACCGAGTCTAATAGAAAAATATCATTGACTCCAAAAATTTAGGGACACTTTCTCCAGATAATATTGTAGCTTAAGAGAGCAAAGGGGATATGATTTGATTGGAAGAAATTACTTTTTAATGATTCTAATCATAGCTTGAACTGCTAGGGTTTGTGTGTTAATTTCTCTAAACACTGTAATTTTTTTACCATTTATGTATCGATTTCGAAAATGAGTGACATTAAAGTATTAATCTGATATGATGCAAAGACTCCTTTCTTCTTCGTCTTCGAATTGCTCAACGAATCAGAATACATAACGAGGTTTGATATCTCCGATATTTTTTGGGATAACATCCATAAACGAATCTATTAGAAAACGAAAGAAATACACGTACATAATCATACATTTTTTGTAGGTAATTTGGACTCGTATATATATATAATTCCGTATAACATTAAATTTTCATTTTTATAAAAGCCTATAGCTTCAAACGAGTTTGTGTATCGAAGAACTTGTGGAATGCTTATAAAAACGTTTAAAAGGGTTTTACTAAAAATCTGATCAAACCTCAAACTAAAATACTCAAAAACATTTCAACTTCATCTCCTTGGAGAGGTTGCTGCATCGCAAGTGGGTTGTTCAGCAAGAACTTCATCACTACGAGCTTCACAGTCTTTTTGAGAAGATGGTTTCTCAGTTTCCTCTTCCATGGCTTCCTCACGATTCCCCTGAAAATTATTGTAACCAAAATTCTTTCAGTCAATAACCATAAAATAAAACTGAAACAGACAAAAAAGTAAAGAAGAAGAAGAAGAAGACATTGAGCTAATGACAATCTCTACTAGAACCGCGTCGATAAGCTGCTCAACAAACTCGATCTGTGCAATAGTTCCAGTTATTTCCACTGGTCTTCGTACACACTTCATATCCTTAAAAGTCGCCACAGCACCAACCACTAAACCTACCTACAAGAGTATCAAAAAATTTCAGTAGATCATACTGACACAAGAGTCAAAACAGAAACCAAATCATGTAGACACTCCACCTTTGGAGAAGGGACATATATTACGCGAGTGGACTCAGCCTCGCTGTTATGTCCACCATCCACATGGCTGTTTTCATCACAAACCTCTTTTAGAGAACCACCACCATTGTTGACATGACCACAGGTCTTGTTTTCAGATTCCTCCTCGGCGTACATGTCCTCGTCCTCTTCAGAAGGAGGGTTAAAAGCTGGCTCGCATGGCCATGGAGGATTATCGATATAATTGTCGTAATCTTCAGGACCGCACCAAAGTGTATACGGTCCAGGCTTGTAGAAACTGCCTGCAAAGTGTGATGATGGCTCTGCGTTCTACAAAATGACACAAGAATAAAATTACCTTTGAGTTACGATAGAGACAAACATCTCACGCAGCAACGAACAAGAGAGACTTTAAATTCAACTTCATTCTCTATCTGTTTGAAGACTATCTGTATTAAGGCGTTTAGAGCAGCTTTGATAAAACAGAAATACGATCACTCTCAACTTCATTCTCTATCTGTTTTTGAATCACTACAGCACCAATCTCGTTCAGAGATATTCCATTACCTACAACAGAAAACAACCTGAATGTCTTTGCTACATTAACCCTAGAACAAATCATAATCCCTCAAATATACACATTTGACCAAATTTGATCTAATTGGCTTTATATAAGAAAAGTTGAGGTGTGAAAAGATCCCCTGCTTTCTGGTGCATTTGAAGACACTCCTGAGAGCCTCTAGATCATATTAAAAGTCTCCTAAACGCCAAAGATAAGTCTGCAATGATCCAAATGAGTCAAGATACGAAATTAGTATGTGAAAAGGATAAAACCTAAAATATCTAATAATTTGAAACGGAGAGTGAATTAGTTTTTCACGTTATGTTTTTTGAAACAAAATATCATCTAATAATATTTTTAAAAAAAAACATACAATTCAGCCAATCATAAAAAAAGTACCATAGAATTTTGAAAATCAAAATATCAAATAACATTAAGATTTGCATATAAACTTATAAAACAAACTAAGAAAATGAAAAAAAAAAAAAAAAAAAAAAAATCTTAAACATCTTATATTTTGGAACATACAAAATATAACAAAGATTGCAATGATTAAAAACAGCACTATATAGAAAACAAAATGAATATTAAAATATATAATTATATATATATGAGTCCAGATTACCTAATAAAGAGGATTTGTAAATTCCATTATGTAGTGCGTTCGATGGTTACAGACTTTGATCAGAAATAAATTAACAAACTCTATCGGTTACAATTATTCATAACTCATTGATTTGTTATCTAAAACAATAATTTTATTAAATCTTGCAACATCAACAATTGTTTTTCTTCAATAATTTTGTCATGAGCTTTATTGCTAAAAATGTGGATCCCTTTTTATTTTTTTAATAATACTTTTTTTTTGGTACGATATACCGAGAGATATTGTCTCTCATGATTTATTAAAATGAAAAGAAAAACAGATTACAAACAGACATTTCGTGGCCACGAAACCCCAGCAATATCATCTAACATAATCGACTTAATATTTTCCGAAACAACAGCAATCGGAAGAATTCCTAAAGGTAAAGTAAACGCATAGTTCGCCAAACCGTCTGTTAGACGATTGCATTTCATATACACGTGATACACGGATAATTCAGTCCTTTGATAAGAAGCTATAGTACAACCGTACTAGGAACGACAACGGATGATACTCAGTTATTCCTGTCGTTAAAAACCCAACCACAATCTCCGAGACTACTTTCAGCTCTAACCGTTGTACACGGTGATCCCATGCCATATACAACCCATAATAATAGACTCCCCACAACTCAGCTAAAGGTGCAGAACAAACCCTGATATTCAGTGCGAACCCGCCACACCAATTGCCCCTTTCATCTCTAAATACTCTGCCGGCTGTGGCCAGGCCGGGGTTTCCATGTGAAGCACCATCTGTGTTCATCTTCATCCATCCGCTTGACGGTGGTTTCCATCCTATTTTTTTAATAATACTTTGTTAGTATGTCTTATGGAATAACTCACTGCAATGTAAAATAATAAAAATAAAAATAAAAATTAATACATTTAACAGATTAAGAATGCAAAAATAGGTGTTCAGAATCCAAAATGATAAAAATAATAAAAGTCAAACACTTAAATGCATCTTATAATTTTTAGGAAAGAATGTATATTTGTTTCTTATTCTTCAAAACTTAGTATAAAAAATAACTAATTCACTAACAAAAATAAATAAGGTGCCAAAATAAGACACCAAAAGTTTGAATTGGCTAGATAACAAAATATAATTACCTAAAAGATATAAATTCTCAATTTATTACTTATTTGACTTTAAAATTTGGATATTATTTTGTTGATATAAATAATATTGAAACTTGTGGGTATAAATATACTGAGTCTAAGAGAAAAATATCATTGACTCCAAAAATATAGGGACACTTTCTCCCTCCCTCTCACCTATGTGAAAGTCGTGTCCCTTTTTTAGTTCTTACAAAAAAAAAAGATAAGAAGCTCGTTTTTAAGGGTTTTCAACTTTGTTAAACATCTGAGTCTTTCTAAGATTCTGAAAGTACCCGCTCCAGTACTCAATACCATCTTGGAGCGGTTATTTTCAAAGTCTTAGGCTAACTCAGACGGGGTTGTCTTTAACGTTGTTAAGCAATTACTAAATGTTTTCCTGACTTGTTGATGTTGCTTGATTAATCTTCTTATAAATTGATTGAAATTTTGCATAAATGTACTCATGCATGGTTTTTCTGGAGATTATTATGATGAATTTTAGCTTTGTTATTGATGCAACGACATCTAACAATAAGCCACACAAGATGAGACATGTGTCATATACAAAGATTTAACTTTCTTTCTTTTTGGTTTCCGTTTCCTTTAAAAATAATGTTTCCTATTGTTATTAGGATTAGTCTTAACCTAATTGAGAACATGTTTTGTTATAAGTATGTCTCTAATGGTTGTAAAGAGCACATCTATCTTTGAATTTGAACTAATAAAGAATTTTCTTTAAATATGAGCTTTTGCAAGAAGAGTATTTTTTAAACTCAACCCTAGTTTTGATGTATCAGGAAAAAATCAAATCATATCCTTCTTATTCTTGAAATTCCCGAGAATCTCTTAGAACAGGCAACCATGTCTAGCTTCTCCTCTATCACTTTGCAACCTGTCTCTAACTAATACCAAAAGTGATGGAGCAATAGCTAGTAATGATTACTTGTTCTAACAGTTTCTCGAGAAGCTAAAGAACAAATGGAAATGATTTGCTTTATCACTGATATGTTCCAATCATCTACTTAGTTGGAAGGAATGATATGTTCCAAATAATATTGTAGCTTAAGAGCAAAGGGGATATGATTTGATTGGAAGAAATTACTTTTTAATGATTCTAATCATAGCTTGAACTGCTAGGGTTTGTGTGTTAATTTCTCTAAACACTGTAATTTTTTTACCATTTATGTATCGATTTCGAAAATGAGTGACATTAAAGTATTAATCTGATATGATGCAAAGACTCCTTTCTTCTTCGTCTTCGAATTGCTCAACGAATCAGAATACATAACGAGGTTTGATATCTCCGATATTTTTTGGGATAACATCCATAAACGAATCTATTAGAAAACGAAAGAAATACACGTACATAATCATACATTTTTTGTAGGTAATTTGGACTCGTATATATATATAATTCCGTATAACATTAAATTTTCATTTTTATAAAAGCCTATAGCTTCAAACGAGTTTGTGTATCGAAGAACTTGTGGAATGCTTATAAAAACGTTTAAAAGGGTTTTACTAAAAATCTGATCAAACCTCAAACTAAAATACTCAAAAACATTTCAACTTCATCTCCTTGGAGAGGTTGCTGCATCGCAAGTGGGTTGTTCAGCAAGAACTTCATCACTACGAGCTTCACAGTCTTTTTGAGAAGATGGTTTCTCAGTTTCCTCTTCCATGGCTTCCTCACGATTCCCCTGAAAATTATTGTAACCAAAATTCTTTCAGTCAATAACCATAAAATAAAACTGAAACAGACAAAAAAGTAAAGAAGAAGAAGAAGAAGACATTGAGCTAATGACAATCTCTACTAGAACCGCGTCGATAAGCTGCTCAACAAACTCGATCTGTGCAATAGTTCCAGTTATTTCCACTGGTCTTCGTACACACTTCATATCCTTAAAAGTCGCCACAGCACCAACCACTAAACCTACCTACAAGAGTATCAAAAAATTTCAGTAGATCATACTGACACAAGAGTCAAAACAGAAACCAAATCATGTAGACACTCCACCTTTGGAGAAGGGACATATATTACGCGAGTGGACTCAGCCTCGCTGTTATGTCCACCATCCACATGGCTGTTTTCATCACAAACCTCTTTTAGAGAACCACCACCATTGTTGACATGACCACAGGTCTTGTTTTCAGATTCCTCCTCGGCGTACATGTCCTCGTCCTCTTCAGAAGGAGGGTTAAAAGCTGGCTCGCATGGCCATGGAGGATTATCGATATAATTGTCGTAATCTTCAGGACCGCACCAAAGTGTATACGGTCCAGGCTTGTAGAAACTGCCTGCAAAGTGTGATGATGGCTCTGCGTTCTACAAAATGACACAAGAATAAAATTACCTTTGAGTTACGATAGAGACAAACATCTCACGCAGCAACGAACAAGAGAGACTTTAAATTCAACTTCATTCTCTATCTGTTTGAAGACTATCTGTATTAAGGCGTTTAGAGCAGCTTTGATAAAACAGAAATACGATCACTCTCAACTTCATTCTCTATCTGTTTTTGAATCACTACAGCACCAATCTCGTTCAGAGATATTCCATTACCTACAACAGAAAACAACCTGAATGTCTTTGCTACATTAACCCTAGAACAAATCATAATCCCTCAAATATACACATTTGACCAAATTTGATCTAATTGGCTTTATATAAGAAAAGTTGAGGTGTGAAAAGATCCCCTGCTTTCTGGTGCATTTGAAGACACTCCTGAGAGCCTCTAGATCATATTAAAAGTCTCCTAAACGCCAAAGATAAGTCTGCAATGATCCAAATGAGTCAAGATACGAAATTAGTATGTGAAAAGGATAAAACCTAAAATATCTAATAATTTGAAACGGAGAGTGAATTAGTTTTTCACGTTATGTTTTTTGAAACAAAATATCATCTAATAATATTTTTAAAAAAAAACATACAATTCAGCCAATCATAAAAAAAGTACCATAGAATTTTGAAAATCAAAATATCAAATAACATTAAGATTTGCATATAAACTTATAAAACAAACTAAGAAAATGAAAAAAAAAAAAAAAAAAAAAAAATCTTAAACATCTTATATTTTGGAACATACAAAATATAACAAAGATTGCAATGATTAAAAACAGCACTATATAGAAAACAAAATGAATATTAAAATATATAATTATATATATATGAGTCCAGATTACCTAATAAAGAGGATTTGTAAATTCCATTATGTAGTGCGTTCGATGGTTACAGACTTTGATCAGAAATAAATTAACAAACTCTATCGGTTACAATTATTCATAACTCATTGATTTGTTATCTAAAACAATAATTTTATTAAATCTTGCAACATCAACAATTGTTTTTCTTCAATAATTTTGTCATGAGCTTTATTGCTAAAAATGTGGATCCCTTTTTATTTTTTTAATAATACTTTTTTTTTGGTACGATATACCGAGAGATATTGTCTCTCATGATTTATTAAAATGAAAAGAAAAACAGATTACAAACAGACATTTCGTGGCCACGAAACCCCAGCAATATCATCTAACATAATCGACTTAATATTTTCCGAAACAACAGCAATCGGAAGAATTCCTAAAGGTAAAGTAAACGCATAGTTCGCCAAACCGTCTGTTAGACGATTGCATTTCATATACACGTGATACACGGATAATTCAGTCCTTTGATAAGAAGCTATAGTACAACCGTACTAGGAACGACAACGGATGATACTCAGTTATTCCTGTCGTTAAAAACCCAACCACAATCTCCGAGACTACTTTCAGCTCTAACCGTTGTACACGGTGATCCCATGCCATATACAACCCATAATAATAGACTCCCCACAACTCAGCTAAAGGTGCAGAACAAACCCTGATATTCAGTGCGAACCCGCCACACCAATTGCCCCTTTCATCTCTAAATACTCTGCCGGCTGTGGCCAGGCCGGGGTTTCCATGTGAAGCACCATCTGTGTTCATCTTCATCCATCCGCTTGACGGTGGTTTCCATCCTATTTTTTTAATAATACTTTGTTAGTATGTCTTATGGAATAACTCACTGCAATGTAAAATAATAAAAATAAAAATAAAAATTAATACATTTAACAGATTAAGAATGCAAAAATAGGTGTTCAGAATCCAAAATGATAAAAATAATAAAAGTCAAACACTTAAATGCATCTTATAATTTTTAGGAAAGAATGTATATTTGTTTCTTATTCTTCAAAACTTAGTATAAAAAATAACTAATTCACTAACAAAAATAAATAAGGTGCCAAAATAAGACACCAAAAGTTTGAATTGGCTAGATAACAAAATATAATTACCTAAAAGATATAAATTCTCAATTTATTACTTATTTGACTTTAAAATTTGGATATTATTTTGTTGATATAAATAATATTGAAACTTGTGGGTATAAATATACTGAGTCTAAGAGAAAAATATCATTGACTCCAAAAATATAGGGACACTTTCTCCCTCCCTCTCACCTATGTGAAAGTCGTGTCCCTTTTTTAGTTCTTACAAAAAAAAAAGATAAGAAGCTCGTTTTTAAGGGTTTTCAACTTTGTTAAACATCTGAGTCTTTCTAAGATTCTGAAAGTACCCGCTCCAGTACTCAATACCATCTTGGAGCGGTTATTTTCAAAGTCTTAGGCTAACTCAGACGGGGTTGTCTTTAACGTTGTTAAGCAATTACTAAATGTTTTCCTGACTTGTTGATGTTGCTTGATTAATCTTCTTATAAATTGATTGAAATTTTGCATAAATGTACTCATGCATGGTTTTTCTGGAGATTATTATGATGAATTTTAGCTTTGTTATTGATGCAACGACATCTAACAATAAGCCACACAAGATGAGACATGTGTCATATACAAAGATTTAACTTTCTTTCTTTTTGGTTTCCGTTTCCTTTAAAAATAATGTTTCCTATTGTTATTAGGATTAGTCTTAACCTAATTGAGAACATGTTTTGTTATAAGTATGTCTCTAATGGTTGTAAAGAGCACATCTATCTTTGAATTTGAACTAATAAAGAATTTTCTTTAAATATGAGCTTTTGCAAGAAGAGTATTTTTTAAACTCAACCCTAGTTTTGATGTATCAGGAAAAAATCAAATCATATCCTTCTTATTCTTGAAATTCCCGAGAATCTCTTAGAACAGGCAACCATGTCTAGCTTCTCCTCTATCACTTTGCAACCTGTCTCTAACTAATACCAAAAGTGATGGAGCAATAGCTAGTAATGATTACTTGTTCTAACAGTTTCTCGAGAAGCTAAAGAACAAATGGAAATGATTTGCTTTATCACTGATATGTTCCAATCATCTACTTAGTTGGAAGGAATGATATGTTCCAAATAATATTGTAGCTTAAGAGCAAAGGGGATATGATTTGATTGGAAGAAATTACTTTTTAATGATTCTAATCATAGCTTGAACTGCTAGGGTTTGTGTGTTAATTTCTCTAAACACTGTAATTTTTTTACCATTTATGTATCGATTTCGAAAATGAGTGACATTAAAGTATTAATCTGATATGATGCAAAGACTCCTTTCTTCTTCGTCTTCGAATTGCTCAACGAATCAGAATACATAACGAGGTTTGATATCTCCGATATTTTTTGGGATAACATCCATAAACGAATCTATTAGAAAACGAAAGAAATACACGTACATAATCATACATTTTTTGTAGGTAATTTGGACTCGTATATATATATAATTCCGTATAACATTAAATTTTCATTTTTATAAAAGCCTATAGCTTCAAACGAGTTTGTGTATCGAAGAACTTGTGGAATGCTTATAAAAACGTTTAAAAGGGTTTTACTAAAAATCTGATCAAACCTCAAACTAAAATACTCAAAAACATTTCAACTTCATCTCCTTGGAGAGGTTGCTGCATCGCAAGTGGGTTGTTCAGCAAGAACTTCATCACTACGAGCTTCACAGTCTTTTTGAGAAGATGGTTTCTCAGTTTCCTCTTCCATGGCTTCCTCACGATTCCCCTGAAAATTATTGTAACCAAAATTCTTTCAGTCAATAACCATAAAATAAAACTGAAACAGACAAAAAAGTAAAGAAGAAGAAGAAGAAGACATTGAGCTAATGACAATCTCTACTAGAACCGCGTCGATAAGCTGCTCAACAAACTCGATCTGTGCAATAGTTCCAGTTATTTCCACTGGTCTTCGTACACACTTCATATCCTTAAAAGTCGCCACAGCACCAACCACTAAACCTACCTACAAGAGTATCAAAAAATTTCAGTAGATCATACTGACACAAGAGTCAAAACAGAAACCAAATCATGTAGACACTCCACCTTTGGAGAAGGGACATATATTACGCGAGTGGACTCAGCCTCGCTGTTATGTCCACCATCCACATGGCTGTTTTCATCACAAACCTCTTTTAGAGAACCACCACCATTGTTGACATGACCACAGGTCTTGTTTTCAGATTCCTCCTCGGCGTACATGTCCTCGTCCTCTTCAGAAGGAGGGTTAAAAGCTGGCTCGCATGGCCATGGAGGATTATCGATATAATTGTCGTAATCTTCAGGACCGCACCAAAGTGTATACGGTCCAGGCTTGTAGAAACTGCCTGCAAAGTGTGATGATGGCTCTGCGTTCTACAAAATGACACAAGAATAAAATTACCTTTGAGTTACGATAGAGACAAACATCTCACGCAGCAACGAACAAGAGAGACTTTAAATTCAACTTCATTCTCTATCTGTTTGAAGACTATCTGTATTAAGGCGTTTAGAGCAGCTTTGATAAAACAGAAATACGATCACTCTCAACTTCATTCTCTATCTGTTTTTGAATCACTACAGCACCAATCTCGTTCAGAGATATTCCATTACCTACAACAGAAAACAACCTGAATGTCTTTGCTACATTAACCCTAGAACAAATCATAATCCCTCAAATATACACATTTGACCAAATTTGATCTAATTGGCTTTATATAAGAAAAGTTGAGGTGTGAAAAGATCCCCTGCTTTCTGGTGCATTTGAAGACACTCCTGAGAGCCTCTAGATCATATTAAAAGTCTCCTAAACGCCAAAGATAAGTCTGCAATGATCCAAATGAGTCAAGATACGAAATTAGTATGTGAAAAGGATAAAACCTAAAATATCTAATAATTTGAAACGGAGAGTGAATTAGTTTTTCACGTTATGTTTTTTGAAACAAAATATCATCTAATAATATTTTTAAAAAAAAACATACAATTCAGCCAATCATAAAAAAAGTACCATAGAATTTTGAAAATCAAAATATCAAATAACATTAAGATTTGCATATAAACTTATAAAACAAACTAAGAAAATGAAAAAAAAAAAAAAAAAAAAAAAATCTTAAACATCTTATATTTTGGAACATACAAAATATAACAAAGATTGCAATGATTAAAAACAGCACTATATAGAAAACAAAATGAATATTAAAATATATAATTATATATATATGAGTCCAGATTACCTAATAAAGAGGATTTGTAAATTCCATTATGTAGTGCGTTCGATGGTTACAGACTTTGATCAGAAATAAATTAACAAACTCTATCGGTTACAATTATTCATAACTCATTGATTTGTTATCTAAAACAATAATTTTATTAAATCTTGCAACATCAACAATTGTTTTTCTTCAATAATTTTGTCATGAGCTTTATTGCTAAAAATGTGGATCCCTTTTTATTTTTTTAATAATACTTTTTTTTTGGTACGATATACCGAGAGATATTGTCTCTCATGATTTATTAAAATGAAAAGAAAAACAGATTACAAACAGACATTTCGTGGCCACGAAACCCCAGCAATATCATCTAACATAATCGACTTAATATTTTCCGAAACAACAGCAATCGGAAGAATTCCTAAAGGTAAAGTAAACGCATAGTTCGCCAAACCGTCTGTTAGACGATTGCATTTCATATACACGTGATACACGGATAATTCAGTCCTTTGATAAGAAGCTATAGTACAACCGTACTAGGAACGACAACGGATGATACTCAGTTATTCCTGTCGTTAAAAACCCAACCACAATCTCCGAGACTACTTTCAGCTCTAACCGTTGTACACGGTGATCCCATGCCATATACAACCCATAATAATAGACTCCCCACAACTCAGCTAAAGGTGCAGAACAAACCCTGATATTCAGTGCGAACCCGCCACACCAATTGCCCCTTTCATCTCTAAATACTCTGCCGGCTGTGGCCAGGCCGGGGTTTCCATGTGAAGCACCATCTGTGTTCATCTTCATCCATCCGCTTGACGGTGGTTTCCATCCTATTTTTTTAATAATACTTTGTTAGTATGTCTTATGGAATAACTCACTGCAATGTAAAATAATAAAAATAAAAATAAAAATTAATACATTTAACAGATTAAGAATGCAAAAATAGGTGTTCAGAATCCAAAATGATAAAAATAATAAAAGTCAAACACTTAAATGCATCTTATAATTTTTAGGAAAGAATGTATATTTGTTTCTTATTCTTCAAAACTTAGTATAAAAAATAACTAATTCACTAACAAAAATAAATAAGGTGCCAAAATAAGACACCAAAAGTTTGAATTGGCTAGATAACAAAATATAATTACCTAAAAGATATAAATTCTCAATTTATTACTTATTTGACTTTAAAATTTGGATATTATTTTGTTGATATAAATAATATTGAAACTTGTGGGTATAAATATACTGAGTCTAAGAGAAAAATATCATTGACTCCAAAAATATAGGGACACTTTCTCCCTCCCTCTCACCTATGTGAAAGTCGTGTCCCTTTTTTAGTTCTTACAAAAAAAAAAGATAAGAAGCTCGTTTTTAAGGGTTTTCAACTTTGTTAAACATCTGAGTCTTTCTAAGATTCTGAAAGTACCCGCTCCAGTACTCAATACCATCTTGGAGCGGTTATTTTCAAAGTCTTAGGCTAACTCAGACGGGGTTGTCTTTAACGTTGTTAAGCAATTACTAAATGTTTTCCTGACTTGTTGATGTTGCTTGATTAATCTTCTTATAAATTGATTGAAATTTTGCATAAATGTACTCATGCATGGTTTTTCTGGAGATTATTATGATGAATTTTAGCTTTGTTATTGATGCAACGACATCTAACAATAAGCCACACAAGATGAGACATGTGTCATATACAAAGATTTAACTTTCTTTCTTTTTGGTTTCCGTTTCCTTTAAAAATAATGTTTCCTATTGTTATTAGGATTAGTCTTAACCTAATTGAGAACATGTTTTGTTATAAGTATGTCTCTAATGGTTGTAAAGAGCACATCTATCTTTGAATTTGAACTAATAAAGAATTTTCTTTAAATATGAGCTTTTGCAAGAAGAGTATTTTTTAAACTCAACCCTAGTTTTGATGTATCAGGAAAAAATCAAATCATATCCTTCTTATTCTTGAAATTCCCGAGAATCTCTTAGAACAGGCAACCATGTCTAGCTTCTCCTCTATCACTTTGCAACCTGTCTCTAACTAATACCAAAAGTGATGGAGCAATAGCTAGTAATGATTACTTGTTCTAACAGTTTCTCGAGAAGCTAAAGAACAAATGGAAATGATTTGCTTTATCACTGATATGTTCCAATCATCTACTTAGTTGGAAGGAATGATATGTTCCAAATAATATTGTAGCTTAAGAGCAAAGGGGATATGATTTGATTGGAAGAAATTACTTTTTAATGATTCTAATCATAGCTTGAACTGCTAGGGTTTGTGTGTTAATTTCTCTAAACACTGTAATTTTTTTACCATTTATGTATCGATTTCGAAAATGAGTGACATTAAAGTATTAATCTGATATGATGCAAAGACTCCTTTCTTCTTCGTCTTCGAATTGCTCAACGAATCAGAATACATAACGAGGTTTGATATCTCCGATATTTTTTGGGATAACATCCATAAACGAATCTATTAGAAAACGAAAGAAATACACGTACATAATCATACATTTTTTGTAGGTAATTTGGACTCGTATATATATATAATTCCGTATAACATTAAATTTTCATTTTTATAAAAGCCTATAGCTTCAAACGAGTTTGTGTATCGAAGAACTTGTGGAATGCTTATAAAAACGTTTAAAAGGGTTTTACTAAAAATCTGATCAAACCTCAAACTAAAATACTCAAAAACATTTCAACTTCATCTCCTTGGAGAGGTTGCTGCATCGCAAGTGGGTTGTTCAGCAAGAACTTCATCACTACGAGCTTCACAGTCTTTTTGAGAAGATGGTTTCTCAGTTTCCTCTTCCATGGCTTCCTCACGATTCCCCTGAAAATTATTGTAACCAAAATTCTTTCAGTCAATAACCATAAAATAAAACTGAAACAGACAAAAAAGTAAAGAAGAAGAAGAAGAAGACATTGAGCTAATGACAATCTCTACTAGAACCGCGTCGATAAGCTGCTCAACAAACTCGATCTGTGCAATAGTTCCAGTTATTTCCACTGGTCTTCGTACACACTTCATATCCTTAAAAGTCGCCACAGCACCAACCACTAAACCTACCTACAAGAGTATCAAAAAATTTCAGTAGATCATACTGACACAAGAGTCAAAACAGAAACCAAATCATGTAGACACTCCACCTTTGGAGAAGGGACATATATTACGCGAGTGGACTCAGCCTCGCTGTTATGTCCACCATCCACATGGCTGTTTTCATCACAAACCTCTTTTAGAGAACCACCACCATTGTTGACATGACCACAGGTCTTGTTTTCAGATTCCTCCTCGGCGTACATGTCCTCGTCCTCTTCAGAAGGAGGGTTAAAAGCTGGCTCGCATGGCCATGGAGGATTATCGATATAATTGTCGTAATCTTCAGGACCGCACCAAAGTGTATACGGTCCAGGCTTGTAGAAACTGCCTGCAAAGTGTGATGATGGCTCTGCGTTCTACAAAATGACACAAGAATAAAATTACCTTTGAGTTACGATAGAGACAAACATCTCACGCAGCAACGAACAAGAGAGACTTTAAATTCAACTTCATTCTCTATCTGTTTGAAGACTATCTGTATTAAGGCGTTTAGAGCAGCTTTGATAAAACAGAAATACGATCACTCTCAACTTCATTCTCTATCTGTTTTTGAATCACTACAGCACCAATCTCGTTCAGAGATATTCCATTACCTACAACAGAAAACAACCTGAATGTCTTTGCTACATTAACCCTAGAACAAATCATAATCCCTCAAATATACACATTTGACCAAATTTGATCTAATTGGCTTTATATAAGAAAAGTTGAGGTGTGAAAAGATCCCCTGCTTTCTGGTGCATTTGAAGACACTCCTGAGAGCCTCTAGATCATATTAAAAGTCTCCTAAACGCCAAAGATAAGTCTGCAATGATCCAAATGAGTCAAGATACGAAATTAGTATGTGAAAAGGATAAAACCTAAAATATCTAATAATTTGAAACGGAGAGTGAATTAGTTTTTCACGTTATGTTTTTTGAAACAAAATATCATCTAATAATATTTTTAAAAAAAAACATACAATTCAGCCAATCATAAAAAAAGTACCATAGAATTTTGAAAATCAAAATATCAAATAACATTAAGATTTGCATATAAACTTATAAAACAAACTAAGAAAATGAAAAAAAAAAAAAAAAAAAAAAAATCTTAAACATCTTATATTTTGGAACATACAAAATATAACAAAGATTGCAATGATTAAAAACAGCACTATATAGAAAACAAAATGAATATTAAAATATATAATTATATATATATGAGTCCAGATTACCTAATAAAGAGGATTTGTAAATTCCATTATGTAGTGCGTTCGATGGTTACAGACTTTGATCAGAAATAAATTAACAAACTCTATCGGTTACAATTATTCATAACTCATTGATTTGTTATCTAAAACAATAATTTTATTAAATCTTGCAACATCAACAATTGTTTTTCTTCAATAATTTTGTCATGAGCTTTATTGCTAAAAATGTGGATCCCTTTTTATTTTTTTAATAATACTTTTTTTTTGGTACGATATACCGAGAGATATTGTCTCTCATGATTTATTAAAATGAAAAGAAAAACAGATTACAAACAGACATTTCGTGGCCACGAAACCCCAGCAATATCATCTAACATAATCGACTTAATATTTTCCGAAACAACAGCAATCGGAAGAATTCCTAAAGGTAAAGTAAACGCATAGTTCGCCAAACCGTCTGTTAGACGATTGCATTTCATATACACGTGATACACGGATAATTCAGTCCTTTGATAAGAAGCTATAGTACAACCGTACTAGGAACGACAACGGATGATACTCAGTTATTCCTGTCGTTAAAAACCCAACCACAATCTCCGAGACTACTTTCAGCTCTAACCGTTGTACACGGTGATCCCATGCCATATACAACCCATAATAATAGACTCCCCACAACTCAGCTAAAGGTGCAGAACAAACCCTGATATTCAGTGCGAACCCGCCACACCAATTGCCCCTTTCATCTCTAAATACTCTGCCGGCTGTGGCCAGGCCGGGGTTTCCATGTGAAGCACCATCTGTGTTCATCTTCATCCATCCGCTTGACGGTGGTTTCCATCCTATTTTTTTAATAATACTTTGTTAGTATGTCTTATGGAATAACTCACTGCAATGTAAAATAATAAAAATAAAAATAAAAATTAATACATTTAACAGATTAAGAATGCAAAAATAGGTGTTCAGAATCCAAAATGATAAAAATAATAAAAGTCAAACACTTAAATGCATCTTATAATTTTTAGGAAAGAATGTATATTTGTTTCTTATTCTTCAAAACTTAGTATAAAAAATAACTAATTCACTAACAAAAATAAATAAGGTGCCAAAATAAGACACCAAAAGTTTGAATTGGCTAGATAACAAAATATAATTACCTAAAAGATATAAATTCTCAATTTATTACTTATTTGACTTTAAAATTTGGATATTATTTTGTTGATATAAATAATATTGAAACTTGTGGGTATAAATATACTGAGTCTAAGAGAAAAATATCATTGACTCCAAAAATATAGGGACACTTTCTCCCTCCCTCTCACCTATGTGAAAGTCGTGTCCCTTTTTTAGTTCTTACAAAAAAAAAAGATAAGAAGCTCGTTTTTAAGGGTTTTCAACTTTGTTAAACATCTGAGTCTTTCTAAGATTCTGAAAGTACCCGCTCCAGTACTCAATACCATCTTGGAGCGGTTATTTTCAAAGTCTTAGGCTAACTCAGACGGGGTTGTCTTTAACGTTGTTAAGCAATTACTAAATGTTTTCCTGACTTGTTGATGTTGCTTGATTAATCTTCTTATAAATTGATTGAAATTTTGCATAAATGTACTCATGCATGGTTTTTCTGGAGATTATTATGATGAATTTTAGCTTTGTTATTGATGCAACGACATCTAACAATAAGCCACACAAGATGAGACATGTGTCATATACAAAGATTTAACTTTCTTTCTTTTTGGTTTCCGTTTCCTTTAAAAATAATGTTTCCTATTGTTATTAGGATTAGTCTTAACCTAATTGAGAACATGTTTTGTTATAAGTATGTCTCTAATGGTTGTAAAGAGCACATCTATCTTTGAATTTGAACTAATAAAGAATTTTCTTTAAATATGAGCTTTTGCAAGAAGAGTATTTTTTAAACTCAACCCTAGTTTTGATGTATCAGGAAAAAATCAAATCATATCCTTCTTATTCTTGAAATTCCCGAGAATCTCTTAGAACAGGCAACCATGTCTAGCTTCTCCTCTATCACTTTGCAACCTGTCTCTAACTAATACCAAAAGTGATGGAGCAATAGCTAGTAATGATTACTTGTTCTAACAGTTTCTCGAGAAGCTAAAGAACAAATGGAAATGATTTGCTTTATCACTGATATGTTCCAATCATCTACTTAGTTGGAAGGAATGATATGTTCCAAATAATATTGTAGCTTAAGAGCAAAGGGGATATGATTTGATTGGAAGAAATTACTTTTTAATGATTCTAATCATAGCTTGAACTGCTAGGGTTTGTGTGTTAATTTCTCTAAACACTGTAATTTTTTTACCATTTATGTATCGATTTCGAAAATGAGTGACATTAAAGTATTAATCTGATATGATGCAAAGACTCCTTTCTTCTTCGTCTTCGAATTGCTCAACGAATCAGAATACATAACGAGGTTTGATATCTCCGATATTTTTTGGGATAACATCCATAAACGAATCTATTAGAAAACGAAAGAAATACACGTACATAATCATACATTTTTTGTAGGTAATTTGGACTCGTATATATATATAATTCCGTATAACATTAAATTTTCATTTTTATAAAAGCCTATAGCTTCAAACGAGTTTGTGTATCGAAGAACTTGTGGAATGCTTATAAAAACGTTTAAAAGGGTTTTACTAAAAATCTGATCAAACCTCAAACTAAAATACTCAAAAACATTTCAACTTCATCTCCTTGGAGAGGTTGCTGCATCGCAAGTGGGTTGTTCAGCAAGAACTTCATCACTACGAGCTTCACAGTCTTTTTGAGAAGATGGTTTCTCAGTTTCCTCTTCCATGGCTTCCTCACGATTCCCCTGAAAATTATTGTAACCAAAATTCTTTCAGTCAATAACCATAAAATAAAACTGAAACAGACAAAAAAGTAAAGAAGAAGAAGAAGAAGACATTGAGCTAATGACAATCTCTACTAGAACCGCGTCGATAAGCTGCTCAACAAACTCGATCTGTGCAATAGTTCCAGTTATTTCCACTGGTCTTCGTACACACTTCATATCCTTAAAAGTCGCCACAGCACCAACCACTAAACCTACCTACAAGAGTATCAAAAAATTTCAGTAGATCATACTGACACAAGAGTCAAAACAGAAACCAAATCATGTAGACACTCCACCTTTGGAGAAGGGACATATATTACGCGAGTGGACTCAGCCTCGCTGTTATGTCCACCATCCACATGGCTGTTTTCATCACAAACCTCTTTTAGAGAACCACCACCATTGTTGACATGACCACAGGTCTTGTTTTCAGATTCCTCCTCGGCGTACATGTCCTCGTCCTCTTCAGAAGGAGGGTTAAAAGCTGGCTCGCATGGCCATGGAGGATTATCGATATAATTGTCGTAATCTTCAGGACCGCACCAAAGTGTATACGGTCCAGGCTTGTAGAAACTGCCTGCAAAGTGTGATGATGGCTCTGCGTTCTACAAAATGACACAAGAATAAAATTACCTTTGAGTTACGATAGAGACAAACATCTCACGCAGCAACGAACAAGAGAGACTTTAAATTCAACTTCATTCTCTATCTGTTTGAAGACTATCTGTATTAAGGCGTTTAGAGCAGCTTTGATAAAACAGAAATACGATCACTCTCAACTTCATTCTCTATCTGTTTTTGAATCACTACAGCACCAATCTCGTTCAGAGATATTCCATTACCTACAACAGAAAACAACCTGAATGTCTTTGCTACATTAACCCTAGAACAAATCATAATCCCTCAAATATACACATTTGACCAAATTTGATCTAATTGGCTTTATATAAGAAAAGTTGAGGTGTGAAAAGATCCCCTGCTTTCTGGTGCATTTGAAGACACTCCTGAGAGCCTCTAGATCATATTAAAAGTCTCCTAAACGCCAAAGATAAGTCTGCAATGATCCAAATGAGTCAAGATACGAAATTAGTATGTGAAAAGGATAAAACCTAAAATATCTAATAATTTGAAACGGAGAGTGAATTAGTTTTTCACGTTATGTTTTTTGAAACAAAATATCATCTAATAATATTTTTAAAAAAAAACATACAATTCAGCCAATCATAAAAAAAGTACCATAGAATTTTGAAAATCAAAATATCAAATAACATTAAGATTTGCATATAAACTTATAAAACAAACTAAGAAAATGAAAAAAAAAAAAAAAAAAAAAAAATCTTAAACATCTTATATTTTGGAACATACAAAATATAACAAAGATTGCAATGATTAAAAACAGCACTATATAGAAAACAAAATGAATATTAAAATATATAATTATATATATATGAGTCCAGATTACCTAATAAAGAGGATTTGTAAATTCCATTATGTAGTGCGTTCGATGGTTACAGACTTTGATCAGAAATAAATTAACAAACTCTATCGGTTACAATTATTCATAACTCATTGATTTGTTATCTAAAACAATAATTTTATTAAATCTTGCAACATCAACAATTGTTTTTCTTCAATAATTTTGTCATGAGCTTTATTGCTAAAAATGTGGATCCCTTTTTATTTTTTTAATAATACTTTTTTTTTGGTACGATATACCGAGAGATATTGTCTCTCATGATTTATTAAAATGAAAAGAAAAACAGATTACAAACAGACATTTCGTGGCCACGAAACCCCAGCAATATCATCTAACATAATCGACTTAATATTTTCCGAAACAACAGCAATCGGAAGAATTCCTAAAGGTAAAGTAAACGCATAGTTCGCCAAACCGTCTGTTAGACGATTGCATTTCATATACACGTGATACACGGATAATTCAGTCCTTTGATAAGAAGCTATAGTACAACCGTACTAGGAACGACAACGGATGATACTCAGTTATTCCTGTCGTTAAAAACCCAACCACAATCTCCGAGACTACTTTCAGCTCTAACCGTTGTACACGGTGATCCCATGCCATATACAACCCATAATAATAGACTCCCCACAACTCAGCTAAAGGTGCAGAACAAACCCTGATATTCAGTGCGAACCCGCCACACCAATTGCCCCTTTCATCTCTAAATACTCTGCCGGCTGTGGCCAGGCCGGGGTTTCCATGTGAAGCACCATCTGTGTTCATCTTCATCCATCCGCTTGACGGTGGTTTCCATCCTATTTTTTTAATAATACTTTGTTAGTATGTCTTATGGAATAACTCACTGCAATGTAAAATAATAAAAATAAAAATAAAAATTAATACATTTAACAGATTAAGAATGCAAAAATAGGTGTTCAGAATCCAAAATGATAAAAATAATAAAAGTCAAACACTTAAATGCATCTTATAATTTTTAGGAAAGAATGTATATTTGTTTCTTATTCTTCAAAACTTAGTATAAAAAATAACTAATTCACTAACAAAAATAAATAAGGTGCCAAAATAAGACACCAAAAGTTTGAATTGGCTAGATAACAAAATATAATTACCTAAAAGATATAAATTCTCAATTTATTACTTATTTGACTTTAAAATTTGGATATTATTTTGTTGATATAAATAATATTGAAACTTGTGGGTATAAATATACTGAGTCTAAGAGAAAAATATCATTGACTCCAAAAATATAGGGACACTTTCTCCCTCCCTCTCACCTATGTGAAAGTCGTGTCCCTTTTTTAGTTCTTACAAAAAAAAAAGATAAGAAGCTCGTTTTTAAGGGTTTTCAACTTTGTTAAACATCTGAGTCTTTCTAAGATTCTGAAAGTACCCGCTCCAGTACTCAATACCATCTTGGAGCGGTTATTTTCAAAGTCTTAGGCTAACTCAGACGGGGTTGTCTTTAACGTTGTTAAGCAATTACTAAATGTTTTCCTGACTTGTTGATGTTGCTTGATTAATCTTCTTATAAATTGATTGAAATTTTGCATAAATGTACTCATGCATGGTTTTTCTGGAGATTATTATGATGAATTTTAGCTTTGTTATTGATGCAACGACATCTAACAATAAGCCACACAAGATGAGACATGTGTCATATACAAAGATTTAACTTTCTTTCTTTTTGGTTTCCGTTTCCTTTAAAAATAATGTTTCCTATTGTTATTAGGATTAGTCTTAACCTAATTGAGAACATGTTTTGTTATAAGTATGTCTCTAATGGTTGTAAAGAGCACATCTATCTTTGAATTTGAACTAATAAAGAATTTTCTTTAAATATGAGCTTTTGCAAGAAGAGTATTTTTTAAACTCAACCCTAGTTTTGATGTATCAGGAAAAAATCAAATCATATCCTTCTTATTCTTGAAATTCCCGAGAATCTCTTAGAACAGGCAACCATGTCTAGCTTCTCCTCTATCACTTTGCAACCTGTCTCTAACTAATACCAAAAGTGATGGAGCAATAGCTAGTAATGATTACTTGTTCTAACAGTTTCTCGAGAAGCTAAAGAACAAATGGAAATGATTTGCTTTATCACTGATATGTTCCAATCATCTACTTAGTTGGAAGGAATGATATGTTCCAAATAATATTGTAGCTTAAGAGCAAAGGGGATATGATTTGATTGGAAGAAATTACTTTTTAATGATTCTAATCATAGCTTGAACTGCTAGGGTTTGTGTGTTAATTTCTCTAAACACTGTAATTTTTTTACCATTTATGTATCGATTTCGAAAATGAGTGACATTAAAGTATTAATCTGATATGATGCAAAGACTCCTTTCTTCTTCGTCTTCGAATTGCTCAACGAATCAGAATACATAACGAGGTTTGATATCTCCGATATTTTTTGGGATAACATCCATAAACGAATCTATTAGAAAACGAAAGAAATACACGTACATAATCATACATTTTTTGTAGGTAATTTGGACTCGTATATATATATAATTCCGTATAACATTAAATTTTCATTTTTATAAAAGCCTATAGCTTCAAACGAGTTTGTGTATCGAAGAACTTGTGGAATGCTTATAAAAACGTTTAAAAGGGTTTTACTAAAAATCTGATCAAACCTCAAACTAAAATACTCAAAAACATTTCAACTTCATCTCCTTGGAGAGGTTGCTGCATCGCAAGTGGGTTGTTCAGCAAGAACTTCATCACTACGAGCTTCACAGTCTTTTTGAGAAGATGGTTTCTCAGTTTCCTCTTCCATGGCTTCCTCACGATTCCCCTGAAAATTATTGTAACCAAAATTCTTTCAGTCAATAACCATAAAATAAAACTGAAACAGACAAAAAAGTAAAGAAGAAGAAGAAGAAGACATTGAGCTAATGACAATCTCTACTAGAACCGCGTCGATAAGCTGCTCAACAAACTCGATCTGTGCAATAGTTCCAGTTATTTCCACTGGTCTTCGTACACACTTCATATCCTTAAAAGTCGCCACAGCACCAACCACTAAACCTACCTACAAGAGTATCAAAAAATTTCAGTAGATCATACTGACACAAGAGTCAAAACAGAAACCAAATCATGTAGACACTCCACCTTTGGAGAAGGGACATATATTACGCGAGTGGACTCAGCCTCGCTGTTATGTCCACCATCCACATGGCTGTTTTCATCACAAACCTCTTTTAGAGAACCACCACCATTGTTGACATGACCACAGGTCTTGTTTTCAGATTCCTCCTCGGCGTACATGTCCTCGTCCTCTTCAGAAGGAGGGTTAAAAGCTGGCTCGCATGGCCATGGAGGATTATCGATATAATTGTCGTAATCTTCAGGACCGCACCAAAGTGTATACGGTCCAGGCTTGTAGAAACTGCCTGCAAAGTGTGATGATGGCTCTGCGTTCTACAAAATGACACAAGAATAAAATTACCTTTGAGTTACGATAGAGACAAACATCTCACGCAGCAACGAACAAGAGAGACTTTAAATTCAACTTCATTCTCTATCTGTTTGAAGACTATCTGTATTAAGGCGTTTAGAGCAGCTTTGATAAAACAGAAATACGATCACTCTCAACTTCATTCTCTATCTGTTTTTGAATCACTACAGCACCAATCTCGTTCAGAGATATTCCATTACCTACAACAGAAAACAACCTGAATGTCTTTGCTACATTAACCCTAGAACAAATCATAATCCCTCAAATATACACATTTGACCAAATTTGATCTAATTGGCTTTATATAAGAAAAGTTGAGGTGTGAAAAGATCCCCTGCTTTCTGGTGCATTTGAAGACACTCCTGAGAGCCTCTAGATCATATTAAAAGTCTCCTAAACGCCAAAGATAAGTCTGCAATGATCCAAATGAGTCAAGATACGAAATTAGTATGTGAAAAGGATAAAACCTAAAATATCTAATAATTTGAAACGGAGAGTGAATTAGTTTTTCACGTTATGTTTTTTGAAACAAAATATCATCTAATAATATTTTTAAAAAAAAACATACAATTCAGCCAATCATAAAAAAAGTACCATAGAATTTTGAAAATCAAAATATCAAATAACATTAAGATTTGCATATAAACTTATAAAACAAACTAAGAAAATGAAAAAAAAAAAAAAAAAAAAAAAATCTTAAACATCTTATATTTTGGAACATACAAAATATAACAAAGATTGCAATGATTAAAAACAGCACTATATAGAAAACAAAATGAATATTAAAATATATAATTATATATATATGAGTCCAGATTACCTAATAAAGAGGATTTGTAAATTCCATTATGTAGTGCGTTCGATGGTTACAGACTTTGATCAGAAATAAATTAACAAACTCTATCGGTTACAATTATTCATAACTCATTGATTTGTTATCTAAAACAATAATTTTATTAAATCTTGCAACATCAACAATTGTTTTTCTTCAATAATTTTGTCATGAGCTTTATTGCTAAAAATGTGGATCCCTTTTTATTTTTTTAATAATACTTTTTTTTTGGTACGATATACCGAGAGATATTGTCTCTCATGATTTATTAAAATGAAAAGAAAAACAGATTACAAACAGACATTTCGTGGCCACGAAACCCCAGCAATATCATCTAACATAATCGACTTAATATTTTCCGAAACAACAGCAATCGGAAGAATTCCTAAAGGTAAAGTAAACGCATAGTTCGCCAAACCGTCTGTTAGACGATTGCATTTCATATACACGTGATACACGGATAATTCAGTCCTTTGATAAGAAGCTATAGTACAACCGTACTAGGAACGACAACGGATGATACTCAGTTATTCCTGTCGTTAAAAACCCAACCACAATCTCCGAGACTACTTTCAGCTCTAACCGTTGTACACGGTGATCCCATGCCATATACAACCCATAATAATAGACTCCCCACAACTCAGCTAAAGGTGCAGAACAAACCCTGATATTCAGTGCGAACCCGCCACACCAATTGCCCCTTTCATCTCTAAATACTCTGCCGGCTGTGGCCAGGCCGGGGTTTCCATGTGAAGCACCATCTGTGTTCATCTTCATCCATCCGCTTGACGGTGGTTTCCATCCTATTTTTTTAATAATACTTTGTTAGTATGTCTTATGGAATAACTCACTGCAATGTAAAATAATAAAAATAAAAATAAAAATTAATACATTTAACAGATTAAGAATGCAAAAATAGGTGTTCAGAATCCAAAATGATAAAAATAATAAAAGTCAAACACTTAAATGCATCTTATAATTTTTAGGAAAGAATGTATATTTGTTTCTTATTCTTCAAAACTTAGTATAAAAAATAACTAATTCACTAACAAAAATAAATAAGGTGCCAAAATAAGACACCAAAAGTTTGAATTGGCTAGATAACAAAATATAATTACCTAAAAGATATAAATTCTCAATTTATTACTTATTTGACTTTAAAATTTGGATATTATTTTGTTGATATAAATAATATTGAAACTTGTGGGTATAAATATACTGAGTCTAAGAGAAAAATATCATTGACTCCAAAAATATAGGGACACTTTCTCCCTCCCTCTCACCTATGTGAAAGTCGTGTCCCTTTTTTAGTTCTTACAAAAAAAAAAGATAAGAAGCTCGTTTTTAAGGGTTTTCAACTTTGTTAAACATCTGAGTCTTTCTAAGATTCTGAAAGTACCCGCTCCAGTACTCAATACCATCTTGGAGCGGTTATTTTCAAAGTCTTAGGCTAACTCAGACGGGGTTGTCTTTAACGTTGTTAAGCAATTACTAAATGTTTTCCTGACTTGTTGATGTTGCTTGATTAATCTTCTTATAAATTGATTGAAATTTTGCATAAATGTACTCATGCATGGTTTTTCTGGAGATTATTATGATGAATTTTAGCTTTGTTATTGATGCAACGACATCTAACAATAAGCCACACAAGATGAGACATGTGTCATATACAAAGATTTAACTTTCTTTCTTTTTGGTTTCCGTTTCCTTTAAAAATAATGTTTCCTATTGTTATTAGGATTAGTCTTAACCTAATTGAGAACATGTTTTGTTATAAGTATGTCTCTAATGGTTGTAAAGAGCACATCTATCTTTGAATTTGAACTAATAAAGAATTTTCTTTAAATATGAGCTTTTGCAAGAAGAGTATTTTTTAAACTCAACCCTAGTTTTGATGTATCAGGAAAAAATCAAATCATATCCTTCTTATTCTTGAAATTCCCGAGAATCTCTTAGAACAGGCAACCATGTCTAGCTTCTCCTCTATCACTTTGCAACCTGTCTCTAACTAATACCAAAAGTGATGGAGCAATAGCTAGTAATGATTACTTGTTCTAACAGTTTCTCGAGAAGCTAAAGAACAAATGGAAATGATTTGCTTTATCACTGATATGTTCCAATCATCTACTTAGTTGGAAGGAATGATATGTTCCAAATAATATTGTAGCTTAAGAGCAAAGGGGATATGATTTGATTGGAAGAAATTACTTTTTAATGATTCTAATCATAGCTTGAACTGCTAGGGTTTGTGTGTTAATTTCTCTAAACACTGTAATTTTTTTACCATTTATGTATCGATTTCGAAAATGAGTGACATTAAAGTATTAATCTGATATGATGCAAAGACTCCTTTCTTCTTCGTCTTCGAATTGCTCAACGAATCAGAATACATAACGAGGTTTGATATCTCCGATATTTTTTGGGATAACATCCATAAACGAATCTATTAGAAAACGAAAGAAATACACGTACATAATCATACATTTTTTGTAGGTAATTTGGACTCGTATATATATATAATTCCGTATAACATTAAATTTTCATTTTTATAAAAGCCTATAGCTTCAAACGAGTTTGTGTATCGAAGAACTTGTGGAATGCTTATAAAAACGTTTAAAAGGGTTTTACTAAAAATCTGATCAAACCTCAAACTAAAATACTCAAAAACATTTCAACTTCATCTCCTTGGAGAGGTTGCTGCATCGCAAGTGGGTTGTTCAGCAAGAACTTCATCACTACGAGCTTCACAGTCTTTTTGAGAAGATGGTTTCTCAGTTTCCTCTTCCATGGCTTCCTCACGATTCCCCTGAAAATTATTGTAACCAAAATTCTTTCAGTCAATAACCATAAAATAAAACTGAAACAGACAAAAAAGTAAAGAAGAAGAAGAAGAAGACATTGAGCTAATGACAATCTCTACTAGAACCGCGTCGATAAGCTGCTCAACAAACTCGATCTGTGCAATAGTTCCAGTTATTTCCACTGGTCTTCGTACACACTTCATATCCTTAAAAGTCGCCACAGCACCAACCACTAAACCTACCTACAAGAGTATCAAAAAATTTCAGTAGATCATACTGACACAAGAGTCAAAACAGAAACCAAATCATGTAGACACTCCACCTTTGGAGAAGGGACATATATTACGCGAGTGGACTCAGCCTCGCTGTTATGTCCACCATCCACATGGCTGTTTTCATCACAAACCTCTTTTAGAGAACCACCACCATTGTTGACATGACCACAGGTCTTGTTTTCAGATTCCTCCTCGGCGTACATGTCCTCGTCCTCTTCAGAAGGAGGGTTAAAAGCTGGCTCGCATGGCCATGGAGGATTATCGATATAATTGTCGTAATCTTCAGGACCGCACCAAAGTGTATACGGTCCAGGCTTGTAGAAACTGCCTGCAAAGTGTGATGATGGCTCTGCGTTCTACAAAATGACACAAGAATAAAATTACCTTTGAGTTACGATAGAGACAAACATCTCACGCAGCAACGAACAAGAGAGACTTTAAATTCAACTTCATTCTCTATCTGTTTGAAGACTATCTGTATTAAGGCGTTTAGAGCAGCTTTGATAAAACAGAAATACGATCACTCTCAACTTCATTCTCTATCTGTTTTTGAATCACTACAGCACCAATCTCGTTCAGAGATATTCCATTACCTACAACAGAAAACAACCTGAATGTCTTTGCTACATTAACCCTAGAACAAATCATAATCCCTCAAATATACACATTTGACCAAATTTGATCTAATTGGCTTTATATAAGAAAAGTTGAGGTGTGAAAAGATCCCCTGCTTTCTGGTGCATTTGAAGACACTCCTGAGAGCCTCTAGATCATATTAAAAGTCTCCTAAACGCCAAAGATAAGTCTGCAATGATCCAAATGAGTCAAGATACGAAATTAGTATGTGAAAAGGATAAAACCTAAAATATCTAATAATTTGAAACGGAGAGTGAATTAGTTTTTCACGTTATGTTTTTTGAAACAAAATATCATCTAATAATATTTTTAAAAAAAAACATACAATTCAGCCAATCATAAAAAAAGTACCATAGAATTTTGAAAATCAAAATATCAAATAACATTAAGATTTGCATATAAACTTATAAAACAAACTAAGAAAATGAAAAAAAAAAAAAAAAAAAAAAAATCTTAAACATCTTATATTTTGGAACATACAAAATATAACAAAGATTGCAATGATTAAAAACAGCACTATATAGAAAACAAAATGAATATTAAAATATATAATTATATATATATGAGTCCAGATTACCTAATAAAGAGGATTTGTAAATTCCATTATGTAGTGCGTTCGATGGTTACAGACTTTGATCAGAAATAAATTAACAAACTCTATCGGTTACAATTATTCATAACTCATTGATTTGTTATCTAAAACAATAATTTTATTAAATCTTGCAACATCAACAATTGTTTTTCTTCAATAATTTTGTCATGAGCTTTATTGCTAAAAATGTGGATCCCTTTTTATTTTTTTAATAATACTTTTTTTTTGGTACGATATACCGAGAGATATTGTCTCTCATGATTTATTAAAATGAAAAGAAAAACAGATTACAAACAGACATTTCGTGGCCACGAAACCCCAGCAATATCATCTAACATAATCGACTTAATATTTTCCGAAACAACAGCAATCGGAAGAATTCCTAAAGGTAAAGTAAACGCATAGTTCGCCAAACCGTCTGTTAGACGATTGCATTTCATATACACGTGATACACGGATAATTCAGTCCTTTGATAAGAAGCTATAGTACAACCGTACTAGGAACGACAACGGATGATACTCAGTTATTCCTGTCGTTAAAAACCCAACCACAATCTCCGAGACTACTTTCAGCTCTAACCGTTGTACACGGTGATCCCATGCCATATACAACCCATAATAATAGACTCCCCACAACTCAGCTAAAGGTGCAGAACAAACCCTGATATTCAGTGCGAACCCGCCACACCAATTGCCCCTTTCATCTCTAAATACTCTGCCGGCTGTGGCCAGGCCGGGGTTTCCATGTGAAGCACCATCTGTGTTCATCTTCATCCATCCGCTTGACGGTGGTTTCCATCCTATTTTTTTAATAATACTTTGTTAGTATGTCTTATGGAATAACTCACTGCAATGTAAAATAATAAAAATAAAAATAAAAATTAATACATTTAACAGATTAAGAATGCAAAAATAGGTGTTCAGAATCCAAAATGATAAAAATAATAAAAGTCAAACACTTAAATGCATCTTATAATTTTTAGGAAAGAATGTATATTTGTTTCTTATTCTTCAAAACTTAGTATAAAAAATAACTAATTCACTAACAAAAATAAATAAGGTGCCAAAATAAGACACCAAAAGTTTGAATTGGCTAGATAACAAAATATAATTACCTAAAAGATATAAATTCTCAATTTATTACTTATTTGACTTTAAAATTTGGATATTATTTTGTTGATATAAATAATATTGAAACTTGTGGGTATAAATATACTGAGTCTAAGAGAAAAATATCATTGACTCCAAAAATATAGGGACACTTTCTCCCTCCCTCTCACCTATGTGAAAGTCGTGTCCCTTTTTTAGTTCTTACAAAAAAAAAAGATAAGAAGCTCGTTTTTAAGGGTTTTCAACTTTGTTAAACATCTGAGTCTTTCTAAGATTCTGAAAGTACCCGCTCCAGTACTCAATACCATCTTGGAGCGGTTATTTTCAAAGTCTTAGGCTAACTCAGACGGGGTTGTCTTTAACGTTGTTAAGCAATTACTAAATGTTTTCCTGACTTGTTGATGTTGCTTGATTAATCTTCTTATAAATTGATTGAAATTTTGCATAAATGTACTCATGCATGGTTTTTCTGGAGATTATTATGATGAATTTTAGCTTTGTTATTGATGCAACGACATCTAACAATAAGCCACACAAGATGAGACATGTGTCATATACAAAGATTTAACTTTCTTTCTTTTTGGTTTCCGTTTCCTTTAAAAATAATGTTTCCTATTGTTATTAGGATTAGTCTTAACCTAATTGAGAACATGTTTTGTTATAAGTATGTCTCTAATGGTTGTAAAGAGCACATCTATCTTTGAATTTGAACTAATAAAGAATTTTCTTTAAATATGAGCTTTTGCAAGAAGAGTATTTTTTAAACTCAACCCTAGTTTTGATGTATCAGGAAAAAATCAAATCATATCCTTCTTATTCTTGAAATTCCCGAGAATCTCTTAGAACAGGCAACCATGTCTAGCTTCTCCTCTATCACTTTGCAACCTGTCTCTAACTAATACCAAAAGTGATGGAGCAATAGCTAGTAATGATTACTTGTTCTAACAGTTTCTCGAGAAGCTAAAGAACAAATGGAAATGATTTGCTTTATCACTGATATGTTCCAATCATCTACTTAGTTGGAAGGAATGATATGTTCCAAATAATATTGTAGCTTAAGAGCAAAGGGGATATGATTTGATTGGAAGAAATTACTTTTTAATGATTCTAATCATAGCTTGAACTGCTAGGGTTTGTGTGTTAATTTCTCTAAACACTGTAATTTTTTTACCATTTATGTATCGATTTCGAAAATGAGTGACATTAAAGTATTAATCTGATATGATGCAAAGACTCCTTTCTTCTTCGTCTTCGAATTGCTCAACGAATCAGAATACATAACGAGGTTTGATATCTCCGATATTTTTTGGGATAACATCCATAAACGAATCTATTAGAAAACGAAAGAAATACACGTACATAATCATACATTTTTTGTAGGTAATTTGGACTCGTATATATATATAATTCCGTATAACATTAAATTTTCATTTTTATAAAAGCCTATAGCTTCAAACGAGTTTGTGTATCGAAGAACTTGTGGAATGCTTATAAAAACGTTTAAAAGGGTTTTACTAAAAATCTGATCAAACCTCAAACTAAAATACTCAAAAACATTTCAACTTCATCTCCTTGGAGAGGTTGCTGCATCGCAAGTGGGTTGTTCAGCAAGAACTTCATCACTACGAGCTTCACAGTCTTTTTGAGAAGATGGTTTCTCAGTTTCCTCTTCCATGGCTTCCTCACGATTCCCCTGAAAATTATTGTAACCAAAATTCTTTCAGTCAATAACCATAAAATAAAACTGAAACAGACAAAAAAGTAAAGAAGAAGAAGAAGAAGACATTGAGCTAATGACAATCTCTACTAGAACCGCGTCGATAAGCTGCTCAACAAACTCGATCTGTGCAATAGTTCCAGTTATTTCCACTGGTCTTCGTACACACTTCATATCCTTAAAAGTCGCCACAGCACCAACCACTAAACCTACCTACAAGAGTATCAAAAAATTTCAGTAGATCATACTGACACAAGAGTCAAAACAGAAACCAAATCATGTAGACACTCCACCTTTGGAGAAGGGACATATATTACGCGAGTGGACTCAGCCTCGCTGTTATGTCCACCATCCACATGGCTGTTTTCATCACAAACCTCTTTTAGAGAACCACCACCATTGTTGACATGACCACAGGTCTTGTTTTCAGATTCCTCCTCGGCGTACATGTCCTCGTCCTCTTCAGAAGGAGGGTTAAAAGCTGGCTCGCATGGCCATGGAGGATTATCGATATAATTGTCGTAATCTTCAGGACCGCACCAAAGTGTATACGGTCCAGGCTTGTAGAAACTGCCTGCAAAGTGTGATGATGGCTCTGCGTTCTACAAAATGACACAAGAATAAAATTACCTTTGAGTTACGATAGAGACAAACATCTCACGCAGCAACGAACAAGAGAGACTTTAAATTCAACTTCATTCTCTATCTGTTTGAAGACTATCTGTATTAAGGCGTTTAGAGCAGCTTTGATAAAACAGAAATACGATCACTCTCAACTTCATTCTCTATCTGTTTTTGAATCACTACAGCACCAATCTCGTTCAGAGATATTCCATTACCTACAACAGAAAACAACCTGAATGTCTTTGCTACATTAACCCTAGAACAAATCATAATCCCTCAAATATACACATTTGACCAAATTTGATCTAATTGGCTTTATATAAGAAAAGTTGAGGTGTGAAAAGATCCCCTGCTTTCTGGTGCATTTGAAGACACTCCTGAGAGCCTCTAGATCATATTAAAAGTCTCCTAAACGCCAAAGATAAGTCTGCAATGATCCAAATGAGTCAAGATACGAAATTAGTATGTGAAAAGGATAAAACCTAAAATATCTAATAATTTGAAACGGAGAGTGAATTAGTTTTTCACGTTATGTTTTTTGAAACAAAATATCATCTAATAATATTTTTAAAAAAAAACATACAATTCAGCCAATCATAAAAAAAGTACCATAGAATTTTGAAAATCAAAATATCAAATAACATTAAGATTTGCATATAAACTTATAAAACAAACTAAGAAAATGAAAAAAAAAAAAAAAAAAAAAAAATCTTAAACATCTTATATTTTGGAACATACAAAATATAACAAAGATTGCAATGATTAAAAACAGCACTATATAGAAAACAAAATGAATATTAAAATATATAATTATATATATATGAGTCCAGATTACCTAATAAAGAGGATTTGTAAATTCCATTATGTAGTGCGTTCGATGGTTACAGACTTTGATCAGAAATAAATTAACAAACTCTATCGGTTACAATTATTCATAACTCATTGATTTGTTATCTAAAACAATAATTTTATTAAATCTTGCAACATCAACAATTGTTTTTCTTCAATAATTTTGTCATGAGCTTTATTGCTAAAAATGTGGATCCCTTTTTATTTTTTTAATAATACTTTTTTTTTGGTACGATATACCGAGAGATATTGTCTCTCATGATTTATTAAAATGAAAAGAAAAACAGATTACAAACAGACATTTCGTGGCCACGAAACCCCAGCAATATCATCTAACATAATCGACTTAATATTTTCCGAAACAACAGCAATCGGAAGAATTCCTAAAGGTAAAGTAAACGCATAGTTCGCCAAACCGTCTGTTAGACGATTGCATTTCATATACACGTGATACACGGATAATTCAGTCCTTTGATAAGAAGCTATAGTACAACCGTACTAGGAACGACAACGGATGATACTCAGTTATTCCTGTCGTTAAAAACCCAACCACAATCTCCGAGACTACTTTCAGCTCTAACCGTTGTACACGGTGATCCCATGCCATATACAACCCATAATAATAGACTCCCCACAACTCAGCTAAAGGTGCAGAACAAACCCTGATATTCAGTGCGAACCCGCCACACCAATTGCCCCTTTCATCTCTAAATACTCTGCCGGCTGTGGCCAGGCCGGGGTTTCCATGTGAAGCACCATCTGTGTTCATCTTCATCCATCCGCTTGACGGTGGTTTCCATCCTATTTTTTTAATAATACTTTGTTAGTATGTCTTATGGAATAACTCACTGCAATGTAAAATAATAAAAATAAAAATAAAAATTAATACATTTAACAGATTAAGAATGCAAAAATAGGTGTTCAGAATCCAAAATGATAAAAATAATAAAAGTCAAACACTTAAATGCATCTTATAATTTTTAGGAAAGAATGTATATTTGTTTCTTATTCTTCAAAACTTAGTATAAAAAATAACTAATTCACTAACAAAAATAAATAAGGTGCCAAAATAAGACACCAAAAGTTTGAATTGGCTAGATAACAAAATATAATTACCTAAAAGATATAAATTCTCAATTTATTACTTATTTGACTTTAAAATTTGGATATTATTTTGTTGATATAAATAATATTGAAACTTGTGGGTATAAATATACTGAGTCTAAGAGAAAAATATCATTGACTCCAAAAATATAGGGACACTTTCTCCCTCCCTCTCACCTATGTGAAAGTCGTGTCCCTTTTTTAGTTCTTACAAAAAAAAAAGATAAGAAGCTCGTTTTTAAGGGTTTTCAACTTTGTTAAACATCTGAGTCTTTCTAAGATTCTGAAAGTACCCGCTCCAGTACTCAATACCATCTTGGAGCGGTTATTTTCAAAGTCTTAGGCTAACTCAGACGGGGTTGTCTTTAACGTTGTTAAGCAATTACTAAATGTTTTCCTGACTTGTTGATGTTGCTTGATTAATCTTCTTATAAATTGATTGAAATTTTGCATAAATGTACTCATGCATGGTTTTTCTGGAGATTATTATGATGAATTTTAGCTTTGTTATTGATGCAACGACATCTAACAATAAGCCACACAAGATGAGACATGTGTCATATACAAAGATTTAACTTTCTTTCTTTTTGGTTTCCGTTTCCTTTAAAAATAATGTTTCCTATTGTTATTAGGATTAGTCTTAACCTAATTGAGAACATGTTTTGTTATAAGTATGTCTCTAATGGTTGTAAAGAGCACATCTATCTTTGAATTTGAACTAATAAAGAATTTTCTTTAAATATGAGCTTTTGCAAGAAGAGTATTTTTTAAACTCAACCCTAGTTTTGATGTATCAGGAAAAAATCAAATCATATCCTTCTTATTCTTGAAATTCCCGAGAATCTCTTAGAACAGGCAACCATGTCTAGCTTCTCCTCTATCACTTTGCAACCTGTCTCTAACTAATACCAAAAGTGATGGAGCAATAGCTAGTAATGATTACTTGTTCTAACAGTTTCTCGAGAAGCTAAAGAACAAATGGAAATGATTTGCTTTATCACTGATATGTTCCAATCATCTACTTAGTTGGAAGGAATGATATGTTCCAAATAATATTGTAGCTTAAGAGCAAAGGGGATATGATTTGATTGGAAGAAATTACTTTTTAATGATTCTAATCATAGCTTGAACTGCTAGGGTTTGTGTGTTAATTTCTCTAAACACTGTAATTTTTTTACCATTTATGTATCGATTTCGAAAATGAGTGACATTAAAGTATTAATCTGATATGATGCAAAGACTCCTTTCTTCTTCGTCTTCGAATTGCTCAACGAATCAGAATACATAACGAGGTTTGATATCTCCGATATTTTTTGGGATAACATCCATAAACGAATCTATTAGAAAACGAAAGAAATACACGTACATAATCATACATTTTTTGTAGGTAATTTGGACTCGTATATATATATAATTCCGTATAACATTAAATTTTCATTTTTATAAAAGCCTATAGCTTCAAACGAGTTTGTGTATCGAAGAACTTGTGGAATGCTTATAAAAACGTTTAAAAGGGTTTTACTAAAAATCTGATCAAACCTCAAACTAAAATACTCAAAAACATTTCAACTTCATCTCCTTGGAGAGGTTGCTGCATCGCAAGTGGGTTGTTCAGCAAGAACTTCATCACTACGAGCTTCACAGTCTTTTTGAGAAGATGGTTTCTCAGTTTCCTCTTCCATGGCTTCCTCACGATTCCCCTGAAAATTATTGTAACCAAAATTCTTTCAGTCAATAACCATAAAATAAAACTGAAACAGACAAAAAAGTAAAGAAGAAGAAGAAGAAGACATTGAGCTAATGACAATCTCTACTAGAACCGCGTCGATAAGCTGCTCAACAAACTCGATCTGTGCAATAGTTCCAGTTATTTCCACTGGTCTTCGTACACACTTCATATCCTTAAAAGTCGCCACAGCACCAACCACTAAACCTACCTACAAGAGTATCAAAAAATTTCAGTAGATCATACTGACACAAGAGTCAAAACAGAAACCAAATCATGTAGACACTCCACCTTTGGAGAAGGGACATATATTACGCGAGTGGACTCAGCCTCGCTGTTATGTCCACCATCCACATGGCTGTTTTCATCACAAACCTCTTTTAGAGAACCACCACCATTGTTGACATGACCACAGGTCTTGTTTTCAGATTCCTCCTCGGCGTACATGTCCTCGTCCTCTTCAGAAGGAGGGTTAAAAGCTGGCTCGCATGGCCATGGAGGATTATCGATATAATTGTCGTAATCTTCAGGACCGCACCAAAGTGTATACGGTCCAGGCTTGTAGAAACTGCCTGCAAAGTGTGATGATGGCTCTGCGTTCTACAAAATGACACAAGAATAAAATTACCTTTGAGTTACGATAGAGACAAACATCTCACGCAGCAACGAACAAGAGAGACTTTAAATTCAATCACAACTCTGTATTAAGGCGTTTAGAGCAGCTTTGATAAAACAGAAATACCTTAACACTCTCAACTTCATTCTCTATCTGTTCTTGAATCACTACAACACCAATCTCATTCTGAGATTTTCCATTACCTACAACAGAAAGCAATCAAAATGTCTTTTGATACACTAACCCTGGAACAAATCATAATCCCTCAAATAGAAATCCAAAGTAGCTTTTAACAAGCAGAAATGATCAGAAAAATACTTAAACCATCCTCGGGCTTTGTCGGAGAAGACTCAGAAGGTGCCATTGTTATCAAGGCGAGTTCTCACAGACAAAACCGAGCTTACATTTTCATTTTGACTATAGTACTAGTATATTGCAGAAAATAGAAAACAAATCCATAAGAGATATATGCAAATCTACAGAGAATATACAGAGATAATGAGAAATGAGAAACAGAGAGAAGAACATGCAAGAGCTCAAAGTTTTTTTCATGAGATCTTGTGCAAACCAACATTAAGATCAGAAGATATGGAGTAATGCCATTCCGCTTTGAATACACGTTTCTGATGAGCTTTTATCGATTGCGTCGGCTTACGAGCATTGTACCTAACCACGAGCCAAACAAAACACCCTTAAGTCAAAATCCAATCGACGAAACCTAGCTTCTTACGTAGTGTGTAAAGGCATCATCTTCAATTGAACCAAATAAACAGAGAGCCACTGAACTACTAATAGATGGAACTGAAACTCCATCGTCATGGCCACGAAGGTGAGCTAACTTAGCTTTTGAATCTCTCAGACTTCTTTCTGATTCAATAAGCTGAGGAAAAAACCCAAATCAATTCAGGCTTCAACTGGTGACCATAGGAATGAGAAGGAATAATGAATTCCTCTTCATTCCTTAAATTTTTTACCATTTATTAGTAATATTTGTTACTTATCATTCCTTCTCATTCTTTATTATATAAGGAATTATAGAACAAATGTATTCCTTATAAAATTTGGGGAGGAACAAAAAATTTATATTCATTTCCTTATATGTATTTCATTCCCATTCATTCTTTTTATTTTGTTCCTTTCATTCTTTTCCTTTTCATTCCTATTCTTTTTTTAGTGGTCACCAGTTAGAGCCTCAATCATTGAAATCAAACTCTGGATATCCAGAAATGGAAGTAAAAAACGAAAAAAGTTGGAATTTTTTTGAGGAGAACCTTGGTTTGGTAGTTAGATATGTGATGCTTGAGACGCTCGATTTCATCTGAACGGTGGTCTACTAAAGCGACAAGGATTTTTTCCTGCTCTTCTCTGCAAGCGACATTAGCTTCGTCTTCTTCTTCTCTTTTCAATTTGGGTTTCTTAGGCGTTGTGGCAAGCTCGCTCATTTCGGATTCCTAAGCTTAAAAAAGCCTAAACTTTGTGGCTGGATTGGTTTCTTGTATCGACTCGACGACAAAATGGGATCGGAATCGTCTCTTTTATCCGGGACGCGATGTCTGTCTGATTTCAACAAGATTGCCATTTTTCAGGGTTTTTTTTGTTTCACTCTCACGTGGAGATACAGGCTTCAATTGGTAGCAATAGAAAAAACAATAAAAATAGAAATGAAACGAAAAAATAAAGAATTTTTTTTAGAAATGATAGATCATGAAATAGGCTATTTTTAGAGTGGATATATATCCTTTTACAATTAATTAAGGAACTAATGAACAAAACTTAAACAATACAGTACTTATAAAGACAACATTAGCTTAGTTATAGATCAAATCTCGTTCTGAGATATTCCATTACCTACAACGGAAAACAATCTGAATGTCTTTGCTACATTAACCCTAGAACAAATCATAATCCCTCAAATATAAATCCAAAGCGATTAGTATCTTTTAACAAGCAAAAATTATCAGAAAATACTTAAACCATCCTCCGTTTCGTCAGAGAAGAATCAGAAGCTCAGACAAAACCAAGCTTACATTTTCATTTTGGCTATAGTAATAGTATATTGCAAAAAAATATAAGTGTATATTGCAGTAGTAGTAGTATATTGCAGAAAATAAAAATATTGGTTCATGATCATAAAAATATTGATGTTGTGCTATCTATTTCATTTGAATGATGCAGGTGTATGAGTGCTCAGCCTTTACTTCAATTTCTAAGTTCATCAGCCTTAAGCCTCATATGAAGAGGATTTTCAAAGCTGCTTATAGCGATAGAGAAAAAAGATCTCCACCTGCTGTTTCTGGAGATCCGCTGCTAAAAAGTATAGAGGCTATAATGAACTGCTATGGTATGAGAGCAGAAATCATCCAAAGGTAAGACCAAAACAGAGACCACTATGCAGAGTTTAAGTGGCACATAATTGTGTTCAAAGTATTGAATATGGCAGGTAAAGTCAGGTTCACGACCTTAATAGGCTCTCGAAACATTGATATCGCCTTTGTCTCTTGATTTGGCTATCTCTATTTCATTGTATAGGAGTATTTTGGTTGAGATATTTTGTTTACATTATGAATGATGTTGGTTGCTTTTGTTTATGAAAAACTTGTGTCCAAATTTATTTTCTTTCCTTTCTAGATATGTATGCTTTTTTTTCCTCTTTCGATGGATCTATCGATGGTATTGAATTGTTTATGTGGATTCATGTTCGACTTGGTGATTTCTTGTTATTGTGTTGATGGAATGGTACAACGAACTTGTGCGAAATCTGTGCAAAAAATAGTTTACCGTTTACCCCTCCTTTTTTTTTTAATAGGCTTGGGATGAGCTCAAGAATGTGGTTTCTCGAACTGGAAAACATTAGTCTCTGGATTCCAAAAGAACAAATACTCAGTCCTACTATCCACAAGACCACCTTTCCAAGGCTTAGGGAGATTTGGATCATCAAGTGAGTGATGGATTGTCGAATCCGAAAAGATTACTAGAGCAGCAGGAGGCTTGGGACGAGCTGAAGAACGTTGTCTCTCGAACTGGGAAACATTAGTCTCTGGATTCCAAAAGAACAAATACCCAGTCCTACTATCCACAACACCTTTCCAAGGCTTATGAAGATTTGGATCATCATGTGCGTGATGGATTGTCGAATCCGAAAAGATTACTGGAGCAGCAGGAGGCTTGGGGCAATTTTTACCATCATAAGAGAGGGTTTAGGGTTTAGATTTTATGGATTTAGATTTTATGGTTTAGGGTTTTAGTTTTTTTTTTTTCAATTGGATTTATAATATTTGAAACTTGTCGGATACAAGGAACAAAAACATAAATGGCATAATACAAAATTCCCCGGAGATGTTTAAGAACTACAAAACGAAAAAAGATTGCTTGAAATGCTAGAGAATCAAAATATTACTAAAACTAGAGTCACTCAATAAAACACCCACGAAATTTTTCATAGAAACTGGAGACGCCAGAGTTGAACCCACATATATGAGAAACGAGAGACCCCCTAATCCTAAGACCGGCCTACCTCGAACCCAAAAAGCAACAACACCAGCAGAAAATAACATGAAAAGAAAACGAGAGCAAACCCAAAAACTATTTCAACCACAACAACTCGAAGAAACCGCGACCCACGAGACAACACTGGCACAAAGCACAGACCTTGAAACTCCAAATAAGCAAAACGTCAAAAAAAATCATCTTATTCTACATGCGGACACTCGTGTAATCAAAGGTTTACATTATAGGAGGAGATGGAACACAACGAGGAGGATAAATCCTATTTTAAACATTTGAAAGTTTATAAATCATGTATACAGCAAATGCCTCTCTGGTAATGTAAATAATTGTACAACACTCGAGCTATCAATCGATTTGAGTGTCAACGAAAACCTTGATCATCAATCATCTAAAACATTGTTCTGACAGCAAAAACCAAGTTCAATTAAAAAAAGGGTTTGGAGTTTAGAGCATCATTATTGCAGATCCCCTAAGGGGTTCTAGAATTTTTTTTAAAAAAAATAGGTGGCAGAGAGAGAAGAGAACCGGCTCTTCCCACTCTTTCTGACACGTGTCGTAACGTAATTGGTCAACCTTTTTTTTTTCAAAAATTGTTTTTTTTAAACGTTTTTTTTTTAAAGTTTAAGAGACCCACCTCCCCCCTCCCCAATTTCCATATGGGTTCACCAATATGGTTTAGAGCACCTCCAGTGAGAGGTTTTATTCTTAGTCTCTAAAGAATAAAAAAATCAAAAAAAATAAAAAGTAAGAGAGAGGTAAGAGAGATTTTTAGAACCACCTCTTATTTTTGAGTTTTTAGAACCACCTCTAAACAAATCCTATGATATGATTGGTTCAATTTAAGAGAGAATTTTAGATCAAATTTTATGAATAAAATATTAGTTAGATACCTTAGTTAGAGCATCTCCAAAAGAAACCTCAAATTTGAATTTGAGGTTTTGGTCACTCCAAAAGAAACTTCAAAACCTCAAATTTGAGGTTCTATGTTTTTATTTGCACTTTTAGTCCTTTTAATTAGTTATGTCATAAAAAATATCTTAATAGTTTTGCTGTTTATCATTTTAACCTTATAATTATATGTTGTATTAATACTTTACATATATGCTTATAAATTTAACTTTTACACTTAAAGTTAAATAAATAACTTAAAATGACAAAAATATTTTGCTTGTAATTTCAGAGTTGGTGTGTTTTTTTTTAAGTCTATGTAATATCATATTATATTGTAATATTTTATTATATAATTATTTATAAATTTTTTGTTATAACTTTAGTTATTATTGTTAATATTTTTTTATGTTTTATATTTATTTATAAAGTTATATGATCTTAATTAATTATAATCAATAGTAAAGATTAAAATGCAAAATATAATATTAAAGTTATATTTGAGGTTCTGCTTTTGAATACAAACAACTCCAAACCTCAAATTTGAGGTTTGGCTAACTTCAAATTTGAAGTCCTTTTTGGAGATGCTCTTAAAGATTTACTATTAGAGGTGGTCTTAGTGTTCAATTTGTATATTCATTATATTTTTATGTTAGTTTTTAAATAATATGTTGCTAGAATTTCTAGAAACTTATAACTATTTATAAAAACTTAAATTTATTTACGTTATATATTTACCTTTCATCTTCTTTGTTTGAATTGTGTTGTTTTTTTCATCAATATTTTTTAAATTGTGTATTTTAACCAAAAAAAATTTTTTTGTTAAAGTATTTTTTTTTAACAAAAATATAACATCATAAACCTCTAATTGTCGTTACCCATCATAAATGATGGTGAAATCAAACATAGTTTAACTCTAACATATTAGAACACACCACCTTCGTCATTTTAGTGTAGTATATATATATGTATATTAGTAAGTGTTACTATTCAAAAGCGTTAGTCTCTATATAAATAATCAAATAAAATCTAATAAGAGGATATAATGGTCACAAAATATTATTTTGTTAACACATATTTTCGGATAGCGTTAGTTTCACATATATTCCCCCGGTCAAAGGCAGGAAAATTGGCCATTTTATGCTTGAGGTATATGCAGATGTTAAATATATACATGAACTATACTACTGTGCTAATTTCTACCCCAAGTTAATAAAAATTAAAATTTCATATCTAATCTTCAATTTTTGTGTTTAATCATACAATTGAGTTTACGGAGTTAACGTAATGTTATCTCTTGTCGACGTAGATGCCACATATAAAACAATTTTGTCTGATATGAAATGCATATTCATTGTCAAACACCAAAATGACATCGTTTTTTGAAAAATGCACACTTAGTTCACAAAACGACGTCGTTTTATTCTGTGTTTTCTTTTTTTTTCAAACTCTTGACGCTCTCGACGAAACAAGATCTCAATCTTGAGTCTCATTTGTTTTCCACCTAATTCCGCCTCGTCGTAAGCAACGATCGCTACACCGAATAGAGCAAGAGTATGTTTGTCACGGTCTGAGATTTGAAATTCTCTTTCTTCAGCAAAACTATTTGTCTCGTCGAGAACTTCGAGGGTTAGAAGAAGAAGAAAAGACACATAATAAAACGACGTCGTTTTGTGACTTAAGTGTGTGTTTTGCACAAAATGGNATCAAAATTTACAAGAGGGAAAATTTGCTAATTATGATCCAGCATTGTGTAAGGAATGCATAAGAGTCCATGATTTGGTAGACCTGGTGGATCTGCGCACTGTCAAGAACCATTTTATATGTAAGAAGAGAGAAGAAGAAAACATTCTTTTTCACTCGGCAAGATCTATTATTTGAAAGAAAGCCTAATTGAGGTTGTTGTTTGATTTGTCTGTTGTCAGTTAAAATTGAGTCCACTGGATCACTGCCTCCGGATGTTCTCTTCACTGAAGCTGTGAAGATATTGGAAGATAAATGTGAATGTGTAATCGCTGATCTCTCCTGAAAAGAGTTTTGATCGGTTTAGTTCAATTTTGTATTTTGTACCAAAGTTTGTTCTTATTGATACTAAGAACGTTGAAATTATATAAACTTAATAGTTTTGGTTCAATGTGGATTTCAATTATCTCGATTCGATAACAGCTGAAACAAAGTCACTAGCTGGAACCAATTTGGAAATTTGTTTCGGTTAATTTGGTTTTAATCGACTAATAAGAAGGAAAATAAAATCGATAGAACAAGAACATAAAATTGATTAAACAAGAAAATAAAAGATTGCAGCTTTGGAATTGGATCATCAACTAATTTGGTTACATAGACGATGTAAGGTGCTGAGCTTTATTATTTATAAATATAAATTATAATGGAACAAAATAATTCAAAAAGCACCAGTGGGTCTAGTGGTAGAATAGTACCCTGCCACGGTACAGACCCGGGTTCGATTCCCGGCTGGTGCATTTGCGAGAGCTGTGAGGAAATTGGCTTCAGCGTTGGTTGGGTCCTTCGCATTCTTCTGATATTTCGGATGTGTTAAAGCCTCGTACTGAGCTCTGGTTTTTTTTTCTTTGCTAAAAGTATGAAAGATAAAAGCTGATAAAGCCTCGTACCTCTCAACCTGTCTGAAACTGAAAGGAAGGTGATTCAAAGGCTGTACTTCCTTGCGCATGCACTGATTCATCTCCAGGGCTTCTCTCTAATCACGACCTCCCACCACTACAATGACCAGTCAAAGAAACCATTCGCCGCCGTGGAGAGGCAGTTCTTGACTAGTTGTGACCATTCAAGCTAGCTTTGTCAAGTCATGGACTTTGTCGGTGTGACCTTTTGCTTAATTTGGTTCGTTTGTGTGTATCTCCGCAGATATATTCTGAAAATTTGGTTTGGTTTTTGGCAGAATAAATCTTTGATAAAATGTGGTAAACCTGTCCATTGTACCAAGGGTATCATTTGAAGATAAGAGAACAGAGAAGATAATGGTTGAGGTTTTGCCGGAAAGGTGTGCGAAAGATGAGAGACAGGATGCGTCGATGAACTGGTTAGAATCAAATTAAAATTATATGAAGGTTTAATTTATGTATAATGGTATTTGTTCTTTGTTTTCCAACTCTAATTTAAGCCAGGACACGGATTTAAAAAAACGCTGTTGTTTTATAACAAGCAGACAAGACAAGATAATTTTTATCAGAAAATCATTGTGTTTTCTACTACTCTATCTGGGCTAGGCCCAACATTTTCAGGCCCAAAAGTCTTGGGACGAGTAGACGTAACCTATGTTGATAAGAGCATGCAATAATGGAGGTTTAAGAGAGCGGATGAGAGACAAAGGACAGAAAAGTAGATCGAGAGATTGGGATCTTCTTCGTCAAGCCAAAAGGCGTTTGAATTCTTTGTTCTGGTTGCAAAGTTCTCAAGTTGCTGTCATCTCTCTCTCTTTGTGAAATACAATTAAACATAAATAAAAAAATTAATTGCTTGACGAACACACTAGTTCATCTTTGCTTGATGTGTGCAAAGTGTTGATCTCATTCTGCAACTTGTAATTTTTATCAAAATTTATTTTCGGAAAAGTAAAAATTCAGGCAATAAAGGGTCATAAATCAAAAATCTTTCCCTTGTTAAGTTATAAACAAAACGATACAGACGATAATGACATACAAAACAAATTAGTTTATTGCTTAGAGGATAATGATGATCTTGTCGAAGGTTTGCTTGACGAACACACTACTTCATTAGGAAGAGGATTATGACCTAATCTCTTGCCTAGACGAAAGTGGTGACCTTAAATCTTTTTTTTTTTGTATGTTTTGTTTTGTTTGCCATCCTTCTTGAACAAAAGAAAGAGCCGGCTAACAAAACCGGTGGGGTAGATATCACAGTGCAGATAATAAAAGTATTGAGATGCACTAACTCGTCTAAACTCGTGAATAAAAAACACAAAAACACCGTAGATTATATATAAGTTTAAATCGTACATAATGCATGTATAAAAAGAAGTTTATCAAATCAAAATAATGGATCTATCTTGATATCAGTAAAAAAATTATCGATAGGCAGATTATCCTCCTCATTATTCTCTACCAAAATTTCAGAACCAGAAGTTCCGTCAAATATAGTAATTTGATTCGTCTCTTCGTTGTTGTCCATCTTGGTGTTACGAAGCTGAGGAACCTCCTCTTGATGAATCACTAAAGCTGAATCTCTTTGATCACTATTCACAGCATCTAATCGCTGCCTCAGATTGTTCAACATCCTCGTAACCGCATTGGTCGCAACTTTCAACTCATCGACATTCTCCAGCCTGTCAAAACGTTCTCCTTCCCACCAAAACCCTAATCCTCTGTTCTCTTCTTGGTTTGTCGGAAGAGGCGACTGATCGTTAAGCAGAGAAGAGACAACGTGGTCCACAGAGGAATGACCAAAGGAGTAGAAAGAAGCATGAGAATTGGAAGAAACAGGAGTCGCTAAAATTGCGATTTGAGTCGTGGGAGAGAGAAGACAGAGCTCAGAAGCTTTGCAGAAAAGGCCTTTACGACGTTTAGTGAAAGCAACTGATTTTGCATTTTTCTTTTCGATTTTCTCAATCTTTATTTTACGTTTTGTGCCTCCTCGCATATTGTAAGAATGAATGCTAATTACACAGACAATGTTTGCATTTTGATCTCTTTATACCCCTCTCGTCTCGTCTCTCAACTCTTAATTTTGTACATTTTTGTTCTGTCTGTTCCATCGAGATTTGGCTCCCTATATGGAAAATTTCCACAATGCGTAGTTTCATAATTACCTTTTAAGCTACTTTAGTAAATATAACACAAGAGTACTCTTTTTGTATTTGTTTTTTTAATACCTTTTTTATGTTATTAATGGAGTCATTTATTTCCATTTCCTAGAAATTCAAAAGTGCAGAAAAGTAAAACGCCAAACCTAACTTTTGTAAGTGTACATTCTCTGTTTTTGTTCGTAAGATCAAAAAACACCATTTCAACAAACTCTTTCCATCTCTTCTCTTGTGTGTAATAATATAACGTAACTCTTCTCATGTTTTTGCTTCGATCTTGCGAATACCATACCATAAAGGAGCAAAAAGTGGCGCTCATGGGATGTGGGCAAAATAACCGAACAAATCCGAACCAACCGACCCAAACCAAACCATAGTTTATACCAAAACATTTCGGTTGAGATTTTTGTAACCAAACCAAAAACCCAATATATTTATTTAATTAATAATATTAATAATATTAATTATTTTTAACCTTATTATTTAAAGTCTCGATTCTCAAAACCCAAAAGAAAAACCTAAAAACATATTCTTACGCTAACATCTAAAAAGTTAAGTTATTGAGTTTCATTTTTAAAATTTTATATTGATGTTGCGTTATCTATGTTGGGTTTTTTGTAAATTAATTTCCGTCTGCCTAACTAAAACCAAACCAAATTGAAACTAACTTGAACCAAACCGAATTATATTCAAACCAAATTGAACACAAATCAAACCGAATTGATTTTGGTTGAGTTCAGTTAGAATTTTAATAGATCCAAATTAACCAAACCAAACCCGATCGAAATTAAACCGAAATGCCCACCCCAATTATCATACAACCGCTCGATATGTCCACGAGAATGGACCGAGACCACTTGTCAAGAGACAAGCTTGCTCCTAGGACCCTTTGTCAGAAGGAGTATGCACCGGTAAGTGACCGCCTGGTACACTTGGATAAGCAAACCTTTTTCCCCAAGCCACCATGTCCCACGAGTTGTTAGTTGTTACTACATATTGATATAATCAACAACTGTATATATACTCGTGTTTTAGGTAGTAATTACCCGATGACTGAAATTTACTTACTTCAAAGTCCAAAGTCCAAACATATGCTGCAGAGTATATATATTATGTTTCTTTTTCATTTTGGTCTCACCCCGCTGAAAGTTTTCTCCAAAACGGCTGCAGAGAAAGCAACGTATACATTGCTCTTGACAGCCGCTTGGTTAGCGTCCGCAATGCTTCAGTCACTTTTGCAGACTGTTCAGCTGCATAATCTCTTTCTTTCTGTTCACAGTTAACAGAAGAAGAAAAGAGATAGTTGTAAGAAAATGTTGAGAAGAAGAAGAAAGTACGCGGAATTGTAAAAGAAAATCTTACAAAGCAGACCTTGGATTTGTTGTGAACTAAATCTGGATGCAGCTTCTTTTGCCAGTCTTTGTACTTGCCTTCAAGGCTTCCAGCATCTAACTCATATTTATTCCTCTCAATCACTTTTCAAATTGACAATTTGGAGGAAGATGATGTGGCTTCACTAAACTTTTAATCATGGGCTTCACTAATCACTAAATTTAAAAGATTAACCGCCAACAATCTTAAATTAAATCAAAGTCATGCCCAGCTCACGTGCTCCTTTCATCGTCCTCCCCAAATTCACTAATTCGAAACCCTAATTTCAATCTTAGCCCATGATTAAAAGTTTTGGTATAAAACTTAACAATCATACCCCAAAAAAGAAAAAAAAGAAAAAAATAGAAATCAAAGAAAAGAATAAACAAATAAAACACCTAATTAAAGACAGCAACAGATGTACTTGAGTCACACGCTACATCTATAATTGATGAATTGGAAGATGAGAGTACTGCTGTGAAGAGTAATTGGAAGATGAGAGTACTGCTGTGAACAACCCAGAGACTATTGAGATACGGTTTACTCGGTTTAATTGTAAATGTTAAACCAGCTTTCTTTTACTGGTTTAACTCAATTTTGTTTCTTTACGTTTGTATATATTCGTTATAAACGGAACATTTATTTCTTAATAAGAAAATCTGTTTTTTCAACAAACTTCTTCTTCTCCATTTCCATGGATTCTTCTGGTTCGTAATATGGTATCAGAGCCAACGCGCTCAGATCTAGTTTGATTTTCCGTTTTCTCGAGCTCGTTTATCTTCTCCGATTGATTTCACAGATCCGATGGTGAAGAATTTCAAACGTGTTCAGCCTCGCCGTTCAACTCGAGCTTCCGTTCCGCAGAATTAGACTCAGGATGGTTCCCCGACGCGATCGGCTTCGGGATCACCAACTTCACGAGTTTCTCACACTCTAGCAACAACGGATTCGCTCGATTCGATTCATTCTCCTTTTCATATGCACAGCTCCGATCATCCAGGTTTGCAACTAATCTCTCTTCGATTAGACGGGACGAACTATGATGATTGGGAAGCTGTTATGAAAATTGCTCTAGATGCTAAGAACAAGATCGGATTTATAGACGGAAGCTTGACTCGTCCTGCAGAATCTGAATCTAGTTTTCGAATTTGGTCTAGATGCAATAGTCTTGTTAAGTCGTGGTTACTTAACTCGGTCTCAACTCAGATCTACCGTAGTATTCTACGTATGAACGATGCTACTGACATCTGGAGAGATCTTTATAGTCGTTTTCACATGACTAATCTGCCTAGAACTTTCAATCTCACTCAAGAAATTCAGGATTTGAGACAAGGTTCAATGTCTTTATCTGATTACTTCACCACACTAAAGACCTTATGGAATAATCTGGAAAGTTCTGAAGAACCTGATGATCCGTGTACTTGTGGTAAGGCTGTTCGTCTGCAACAGAAGGCAGAGAGAGCCAAGATTGTGAAGTTTCTAGCTGGCCTAAATGAATCCTATGCGATCATTCGCCGTCAGATTATCATGAAGAAAATGCTGCCTACTCTTGCTGAATGTTATCATATTCTGGATCAAGATGATAGTCAGAGTCAAAGAGAGTTCACGAATGCTGTTCCTTCGGCTGCTTTTCAAGTTCCTGAACAAGTGCTATCACCACTGGATACTAATGGTATATGCTATGTTCAATTTGGTCCAAAGAAAGGACATCAGATTTGTTCCTTCTGCAACAAAGTTGGCCACATTGCTGAAAGATGTTACAAGAAGCATGGTTTTCCACCTGGTTTTAAGGGAAAGAGTAATGAGAAGTTTCAGAAATCTGCTACTGTGGCTGCTCAGGTTACTTTTCCTCCACCATCAGAAGTCAAACCAACTGGATTTGACGGATTGATTGGCAATCTTTCCAAGGATCAGATACAGCAATTCATAGCTTTGTTCAGTTCACAACTCCAACCTTCCATCGTCAGTTCTTAGAATGAAGCCAGTTCTTCTAAATCTGCAGTTGATAACTCTGGTATATCATTCTCACCCTCCACATTCTGTTTTGCTGGCATCTTGGCAGTTTCTCAACATACCTTGAGCAATAATTCTTGGGTGATTGATTCTGGAGCAACTCATCATGTATCTCATGATCGAGCTATGTTTGCTTCCATGGACAATTCCATAACGAGTTATGTCAATCTTCCAACCGGTTCTACAATCAAAATCAGTGGTGTAGGATCGGTTAGGATAAACAAACATATTACTCTCAACAATGTGTTGTTTATACCAGAATTCAGACTCAGCTTGATCAGTATAAGCTCCTTGACTACTGATCTCGGTACCAAGGTGATGTTTGATAAAGCTTCTTGTGAAATTCAGGATCCTATCAGGGCTGTGACGATTGGACAGGGTAGAAGAGTTGCAAACCTCTATGTGCTGGATACACAAACTTCTCTTTCTGCCTCAGTGAATGCAGTAGTGGACGTGGGTGTATGGCACAAGAGACTTGGTAATCCATCTTTCTCAAGATTGGACGTGATTTCAGAAGCTTTAGGAACCACAAGACTAAAGAATAAGGAATCAGCTTATTGTCATGTTTGTCACTTGGCTAAACAGAAAAAGCTGTCATTTCCATCTCCAAACAATATTTGTAATTCCAACTTCGAATTGTTACACATTGACATTTGGAGACCGTTTTCAGTTGAAGGATTCAAATATTTCTTGACAATTGTTGATGATCATTCAAGAGCTACTTGGGTTTATCTTTTACGTACCAAATCTGATGTACTACAAGTTTTCCCAGCATTCATTCAACAAGTTGAGAATCAATATAACACAAATGTCAAATCTGTGAGATTGGATAATGCCCAAGAATTGAAATTTACAGAGTTATACAGTCAAAAGGGGATAGTTTCTTTTCATTCCTGTCCAGAGACACCTGAACAGAACTCAGTCGTGGAAAGAAAACATCAACATATCCTCAATATCGCAAGAGCACTTATGTTTCAATCAGGAGTATCTCTTCCTTTTGGAGTGATTGTATAATGACGGCTGTATTCCTTATTAACAGGACTCCTTCCCAAGTATTATCTAATAAGACTCCACTGGAGATCCTCACTGGAAAGGTTCCTGCATATGATCAGATCATGACTTTTGGTTGTTTGTGCTACGCTTCAACTTCTCCAAAACAAAGACATAAGTTTCAACCTCGTGCCAGAGCTTGCTTGTTTTTGGGATATCCTTCGGGTGTTAAAGGATACAAGCTAATGGATTTGGAGAGTAACACAGTATTTGTTTCCAGACATGTGGTCTTCCATGAAGAAATTTTTCCTATGGTTAAAGATGCTATTGACGAAGGTTCACAGGACATCTTTACACCAATGAATTCTTTGCCTTCAGGTACCACCCCTTTCTCTCTTCCTCCAGATATTTCTACTCCTTCCTTACCACCAAATCTTTTAACCAGGACACAGAAAATTCCTGCCCATTTACAAGATTATCATTGTTTCAATTTACAATCTGATCTTGAATATCCCATTTCTTCCTTTGTTTCTTATTCCCATATATCCATTAATCACCTTTCCTATATCAATAACATCACCAAAATTCATATCCCTCAATCCTATTCTGAGGCAAAGAATTCAAAAGAGTGGTGTGGAGCCATTGATAAGGAGATTGGTGCTATGGAGACTACTAAAACTTGGGATGTCACGAGTTTACCTCCGGGAAAGAAAGCTGTTGGGTGTAAATGGGTTTTCACTCTAAAGTTTCATGCTGATGGAAGTCTTGAGAGGTATAAGGCTCGGTTAGTGGCCAAAGGATACACTCAGAAAGAGGGTATTGATTACAAGGAAACCTTCTCTCCAGTTGCTAAGTACGCTACAGTCAAGTTGTTGCTTAAAGTCTCTGCTTCTAAACGGTGGTTTCTCAATCAGCTTGATGTTTCGAATGCTTTCCTAAATGGTGATTTGGATGAGGAAATCTTCATGAAGCTTCCTGAGGGTTATACTGCAAGACAGGGGGACTCTATGCCAAAGAATGCTGTTTTGAGACTTAATAAATCAATTTATGGTCTTAAGCAAGCATCGAGACAGTGGTTTATAAAGTTTTCTGCAGTTTTGTTAAGCTTCGGATTTGAAAAGGGAGATGGTGATCATACACTATTTGTTAAGAGCTGTTATGATGGAAATTTTTTGGCAGTCTTAGTGTATGTGGATGACATCATCATTGCTAGCACTAGTGAGGTTGCTACTGCACAGCTAACGAAGGATTTGGCTAACAAATTCAAGCTTCGAGAACTTGGTACTTTGAAATACTTCTTGGGTTTGGAAATTGCTCGTACTGATGCGGGGATTTCTGTTTGTCAGCGGAAGTATGCTCTTGAACTTCTTACTTCAGTTGGCATGCTCGGCTGTAAGCCTTCTTCTACACCTATGGTACCCAACCTGAAGCTTTCTAAGAGTGATGGTGACTTGCTTTCTGATAGAGAAATGTATCGCAGTCTTGTGGGGTGATTGATGTATTTGACGATTACAAGGCCAGACATTTCGTTTGCTGTTAACAAATTATGTCAATATTCCTCTGCTCCTCGTACGTCACATCTTAAAGCTGTATACAAGGTATTTCAATATCTCAAGGGGACTGTTGGCCAAGGCTTGTTCTATTCAGCTGATCCGGATCTCACTTTGAAGGGATTTGCTGATTCAGATTGGGCATCTTGTCCTGATAGTCGACGATCTACGACTGGTTTCTGCATGTTTCTCGGTCCATCTTTGAAATCTTGGAAGTCCAAGAAACAAGACACTGTTTCCTGTTCCTCAGCTGAAGCGGAATATCGAGCTCTGAACTTGGCTTCTAAAGAGATGGTTTGG
>JAHZTW010000005.1:6614519-6628549 GCA_020283515.1 Alliaria petiolata
ACAAAACCAAGCTTACATTTTCATTTTGGCTATAGTAGTAGTATATTTCAAAAAAAATATAAAAGTGTATATTGCAGTAGTAGTAGTATATTGCAGAAAATAAAAATATCGGTTCATGAACATAAAAATATTGATGTTGTGCTATCTATTTCATTTGAATGATGCAGGTGAAAGTTCTCATATCAAGTAAAGTGCTAAGCCTTTACTTCAATTTCAAAGTTCATCAGCCTTAAGCCTCATATGAAGAGTATTTTCAAAGCTGTTTATAGCGACGGAGAAAAAATATGTCCACCTGCTGTTTCTGGAGATCCGCTGCTAAAATGTCTAGAGGCTATAATGAACTGCTATCGTATGAGAGCAGAAATCATCCAAGGGCAAGACCAAAACAGAGACCACTATGCAGAGTTTAAGTGGCACATAATTGTGTTCAAAGTATTGAATATGGCAGGTAAAGTAAGGTTCACGACCTTAATAGGCTCTTGAAACATTGATATCGCCTTTGTCTCTTGATTTGGCTATCTCTATTTCATTGTATAGGAGTATTTTGGTTGAGATATTTTGTTTACATTATGAATGATGTTGGTTGCTTTTGTTTATGAAAAACTTGTGTCCAAATTTATTTTCTTTCCTTTCTTGATATGTATGCTTTTTTTTCCTCTTTCGATGGATCTATCGATGGTATTGAATTGTTTATGTGGATTCATGTTCGACTTGGTGATTTCTTGTTATTGTGTTGATGGAATGGTACAACGAACTTGTGCGAAATCTGTGCAAAAAATAGTTTACCGTTTACCCCTCCTTTTTTTTTTAATAGGCTTGGGATGAGCTCAAGAATGTGGTTTCTCGAACTGGAAAACATTAGTCTCTGGATTCCAAAAGAACAAATACTCAGTCCTACTATCCACAAGACCACCTTTCCAAGGCTTAGGGAGATTTGGATCATCAAGTGAGTGATGGATTGTCGAATCCGAAAAGATTACTAGAGCAGCAGGAGGCTTGGGACGAGCTGAAGAACGTTGTCTCTCGAACTGGGAAACATTAGTCTCTGGATTCCAAAAGAACAAATACCCAGTCCTACTATCCACAACACCTTTCCAAGGCTTATGAAGATTTGGATCATCATGTGCGTGATGGATTGTCGAATCCGAAAAGATTACTGGAGCAGCAGGAGGCTTGGGGCAATTTTTACCATCATAAGAGAGGGTTTAGGGTTTAGATTTTATGGATTTAGATTTTATGGTTTAGGGTTTTAGTTTTTTTTTTTTCAATTGGATTTATAATATTTGAAACTTGTCGGATACAAGGAACAAAAACATAAATGGCATAATACAAAATTCCCCGGAGATGTTTAAGAACTACAAAACGAAAAAAGATTGCTTGAAATGCTAGAGAATCAAAATCTTACTAAAACTAGAGTCACTCAATAAAACACCCACGAAATTTTTCATAGAAACTGGAGACGCCAGAGTTGAACCCACATATATGAGAAACGAGAGACCCCCTAATCCTAAGACCGGCCTACCTCGAACCCAAAAAGCAACAACACCAGCAGAAAATAACATGAAAAGAAAACGAGAGCAAACCCAAAAACTATTTCAACCACAACAACTCGAAGAAACCGCGACCCACGAGACAACACTGGCACAAAGCACAGACCTTGAAACTCCAAATAAGCAAAACGTCAAAAAAAATCATCTTATTCTACATGCGGACACTCGTGTAATCAAAGGTTTACATTATAGGAGGAGATGGAACACAACGAGGAGGATAAATCCTATTTTAAACATTTGAAAGTTTATAAATCATGTATACAGCAAATGCCTCTCTGGTAATGTAAATAATTGTACAACACTCGAGCTATCAATCGATTTGAGTGTCAACGAAAACCTTGATCATCAATCATCTAAAACATTGTTCTGACAGCAAAAACCAAGTTCAATTAAAAAAAGGGTTTGGAGTTTAGAGCATCATTATTGCAGATCCCCTAAGGGGTTCTAGAATTTTTTTTAAAAAAAATAGGTGGCAGAGAGAGAAGAGAACCGGCTCTTCCCACTCTTTCTAACACGTGTCGTAACGTAATTGATCAACCATTTTTTTTTCAAAAATTGTTTTTTTTAAACGTTTTTTTTTTAAAGTTTAAGAGACCCACCTCCCCCCTCCCCAATTTCCATATGGGTTCACCAATATGGTTTAGAGCACCTCCAGTGAGAGGTTTTATTCTTAGTCTCTAAAGAATAAAAAAATCAAAAAAAATAAAAAGTAAGAGAGAGGTAAGAGAGATTTTTAGAACCACCTCTTATTTTTGAGTTTTTAGAACCACCTCTAAACAAATCCTATGATATGATTAGTTCAATTTAAGAGAGAATTTTAGATCAAATTTTATGAATAAAATATTAGTTAGATACCTTAGTTAGAGCATCTCCAAAAGAAACCTCAAATCTTCAAATTTGAGGTTTTGGTCAGTCCAAAAGAAACTTCAAAACCTCAAATTTGAGGTTCTATGTTTTTATTTGCACTTTTAGTCCTTTTAATTAGTTATGTCATAAAAAATATCTTAATAGTTTTGATGTTTATCATTTTAACCTTATAATTATATGTTGTATTAATACTTTACATATATGCTTATAAATTTAACTTTTACACTTAAAGTTAAATAAATAACTTAAAATGACAAAAATATTTTGCTTGTAATTTCAGAGTTGGTGTGTTTTTTTTTAAGTCTATGTAATATCATATTATAATGTAATATTTTATTATATAATTATTTATAAATTTTTTGTTATAACTTTAGTTATTATTGTTAATATTTTTTTATATTTTATATTTATTTATAAAGTTATATGATCTTAATTAATTATAATCAATAGTAAAGATTAAAATGCAAAATATAATATTAAAGTTATATTTGAGGTTCTGCTTTTGAATACAAACAACTCCAAACCTCAAATTTGAGGTTTGGCTAACTTCAAATTTGAAGTCCTTTTTGGAGATGCTCTTAAAGATTTACTATTAGAGGTGGTCTTAGTGTTCAATTTGTATATTCATTATATTTTTATGTTAGTTTTTAAATAATATGTTGCTAGAATTTCTAGAAACTTATAACTATTTATAAAAACTTAAATTTATTTACGTTATATATTTACCTTTCATCTTCTTTGTTTGAATTGTGTTGTTTTTTTCATCAATATTTTTTAAATTGTGTATTTTAACCAAAAAAAATTTTTTTGTTAAAGTATTTTTTTTTAACAAAAATATAACATCATAAACCTCTAATTGTCGTTACCCATCATAAATGATGGTGAAATCAAACATAGTTTAACTCTAACATATTAGAACACACCACCTTCGTCATTTTAGTGTAGTATATATATATGTATATTAGTAAGTGTTACTATTCAAAAGCGTTAGTCTCTATATAAATAATCAAATAAAATCTAATAAGAGGATATAATGGTCACAAAATATTATTTTGTTAACACATATTTTCGGATAGCGTTAGTTTCACATATATTCCCCCGGTCAAAGGCAGGAAAATTGGCCATTTTATGCTTGAGGTATATGCAGATGTTAAATATATACATGAACTATACTACTGTGCTAATTTCTACCCCAAGTTAATAAAAATTAAAATTTCATATCTAATCTTCAATTTTTGTGTTTAATCATACAATTGAGTTTACGGAGTTAACGTAATGTTATCTCTTGTCGACGTAGATGCCACATATAAAACAATTTTGTCTGATATGAAATGCATATTCATTGTCAAACACCAAAATGACATCGTTTTTTGAAAAATGCACACTTAGTTCACAAAACGACGTCGTTTTATTCTGTGTTTTCTTTTTTTTTCAAACTCTTGACGCTCTCGACGAAACAAGATCTCAATCTTGAGTCTCATTTGTTTTCCACCTAATTCCGCCTCGTCGTAAGCAACGATCGCTACACCGAATAGAGCAAGAGTATGTTTGTCACGGTCTGAGATTTGAAATTCTCTTTCTTCAGCAAAACTATTTGTCTCGTCGAGAACTTCGAGGGTTAGAAGAAGAAGAAAAGACACATAATAAAACGACGTCGTTTTGTGACTTAAGTGTGTGTTTTGCACAAAATGGCGTCGTTTCGGTATTTGACAATGGATCTGTATTTCATATCAGACTACATCGTGTCATACATGATATCTACGTCGACAAGAGATAATAGTTCGTTAACACCGTAAACTCGATTGTATGATAAAGCACAAAAATTGAAGATCAGGTATGAAATTTAAATTTTTATTAACTTGAAGTATAAATTAGCACAGTAATATAGTTCATGTATACATTTAACATCTGCCTATAATTCAGGCATGAAATAGCCGACTTTCCGTCAAAGGCACTACTTCTGCAAATGGCCCTATTTTATTCCGTAAAACTCTTGATGGGTTTCAGATTAGATTTTCATTTCTATAAAATCATATAGCTTCAAATGAGTTTGTGTAGCGAAGAACTTGTGGAATGCTTATAAAAAACGTTTGAAAGGGTTACTAAAAATCTGATCAAACCTCAAACTAAAATAAAAATACTCAAAAACATTTCAACTTCATGTCCTTGGAGAGGTTGCTGCATCGCAGGTGGGTTGTTCAGCAAGAACTTCATCACTACGAGCTTCACAGTCTTTCTGAGAAGATGGTTTCTCAGTTTCCTCTTCCATGGCTTCCTCATGATTCCCCTGAAATGTATTGTAACCAAAATTCTTTCAGACAATAACCATAAAATTAAAACTGAAACAGACAAAAAAGGTAAAGAAGAAGAAGACATTGAGCTAATGACACATGACCAACCTCTACTAGAACCGCGTCCACAAGCTGCTCAACAAACTCGATCTGTGCAACAGTTCCAGTTATTTCAACTGGTCTTTCTACACACTTCATATCAACCTCTGAATCCTTCAAAATACGGATTCGGTCACCAAAATTAGGCTGAAGATACCTTAAAGTCGCCACAGCACCAACCACTAAACCTACCTACAAGAGTATATTATGTCAATAACAAAATTTTCAGTATATCATATACTGACACAAGAGTCAAAACAGAAACCAAATCATGTAGACACTCCACCTTTGGAGAAGGGACATATATTACGCGAGTGGACTCAGCCTCGCTGTTATGTCCACCATCCACATGGCTGTTTTCATCACAAACCTCTTTAAGAGAACCACCACCATTGTTGACATGACCACAGGTCTTGTATTCAGCTTCCTCCTCGGCGTACATGTCCTCGTCCTCTTCAGAAGGAGGGTTAAAGGAAGGCTCGCATGGCCATGGAGGATTATCGTAATCTTCAGGACCGCACCAAAGTGTATACGGTCCAGGCTTGTAGAAACTGCCTGCAAAGTGTGATGATGGCTCTGCGTTCTACAATATGACACAAGAATAAAATTACCTTGAGTTACGATAGAGACAACATCTCACGCAGCAACGAACAAGAGAGACTTTAAATTCAATCACAACTCTGTATTAAGGCGTTTAGAGGAGCTTTGATAAAACAGAAATACCTTATCACTCTCAACTTCATTCTCTAGCTGTTCTTGAATCACTACAGCACCGATCTCGTTCTGAGATATTCCATTACCTATAACAGAAAGCAATCAAAATGTCTTTTGATACACTAACCCTATAACAAATCATAATCCCTCAAACAGAAAAATCCAACGCAATTAGTAGCTTTTAACAAGCAGAAATGATCAGAAAAATACCTAAACCATCATCAGGCTTCGTCGGAGAAGAATCAGAAGGTGCCGTTGTTATCAAGGAGAATTCTCAGACAAAGCCAAGCTTACCTTTCATCATTTTGGCTATAGTAGTATATTGCAGAAAATAGAAAACAAATCCATACGAGATATATGCAAATCTACAGAGAATATACAGAGATTCTCGATGAATATATATACGGGCAGCCTCAGATTTTTAAAATTTTCTGATACGATATTTTGATATTTTTAAGGGACTTAATGCAATAGTCTTCTACAATAAAAAAAATTTCCAGGCCATTTAACAGCTTCTTCATCAAGCTTTGTGACTATTTATATATTGGAGAATTCATGTATTTACAGATCGATGATGCGAGCGGCATTGCTACTACTGGCTTTGTCATCTTTCTTGGCTGATCCTTTCTTGCGTTTCCTCTCAGATTGTGGCTCCTTTGACTTTAGCTCATTGCACAACGACCTCAAAGTCGCAGCTAAGTCATCGTTTTTGTGCCCTGCAGATTCCAGAAAACATATATGACAATCCAGAATTAGCCAAAACACAAACATGAAGATCGTGCGAGAGAGGGAGAGAAACAGTTTTATACCGGAGAGAACAACATCGTCCATATTCACAACTTTGCGTCCAGCATGATGAGCGAATAGTTCAAGGTCCCTTGCAAGATTTTCTGTTACTCACAACAAATAAGCAAAACTTTTTAGTCACTGGAAACTAAAACACTAAAACAAATTCTTAGTTTTTGGTTTAAGAATCTGATCTTCTACAACAGTTTTAGCATACAAACATTAACCAAAATCATCATGCTCAGATATGTAGAGAAGATTCGTTTCTTTTGTTTTTCTGGTTGCAGTTTCTGTGCTTCTTTTAAGCTAAGTATCACATAAAAGCCTAAGAAGAAGACACTTCCAAAAATCTACTTCCAAAGCAATGACCAATCTGTATTCCCCCGAAGCAAAAATCTACTTCCAAATCGACAACAGTTTTAGCATACAAACATTAACCAAAATCATCATTGCTCAGGAAAATTTCACTCTCTACGCCAGATATGTAGAGAAGATTCGTTTCTTTTGCTTTTCTATTGACAGTTTTTGTGCTTCTTTTAAGCTAAGTAACACATAAAAGCCTAAGAAGAAGACACTTGATCACCACTGAAGAAATCCTAAACACAAACCAAAAAAACTACTTCCAAAGCAATGACCAATCTGTATTCCCCTGAAGCTAAGATTAAGATTTCAAAATGAGAATAGTATTAAATTAGGGTTCTTCAAACCTCAAGAACAGTGATCACACCTGCATATGTGAAGGCTAAATCCGCCAGGCATGCTACAACGGGTCCGGCTATATCCATTCCATTTTTCTTCGCTGCTCAAACAAAATTCAAATCAACTTTGTAGAATTAGGCTTCAAGCAGCTTCGTTAATATATTTATTGATTCGCTACATTCTACAAGGAAACTGAAAATTCTAAAATCTAATCCGAAATCCAAAGAATTTCGTCCGATCGAATTAAAAACATTCCGTCGTCCACCAAAAGGAAACTAATCGGAAGCCAAATAGATTATCGGAAAGGAAAATTGAATCAATCTACAGATCGATTATTGATAGGAAACAACAATTAAATCAACACAGATGGTGAAATTCAACACCAGAGATTTCGAGAAGCGATGCGAGGAGAGAGAGAGAGAGAGAGAGAGTCTAACCCTCGGCTTCGGCGATAGAGATCGCGGAGAGTCTGAATCGGTCTCTGATGAGATCGTCCATGGAATCTTCTTCAACCATTAGGTCTTCCTGGAGATCGCTTCTGTCTTCTCCTCCTACGTCCATGGCGAAAGCAAGAGCTAGGTTTTCGCCTGTGTTGGGATGTCCGATAATAAAGGGGGAGAAATTTACGCGGGAAAACAAATACAAAACGCGGCGTTTTATATAACAAACAAAAGTATAAAACGTAGGGGTTTTTTTTTTTTTTTTTTCTTTCGTCCAAAATGATGATGAGGAGCAAATAGTTCAAGATCCTTTGCAACCTTTTCTGTTTTTCCATAACAAATAAGCAAAAATTTACAGACAAAACTATTCTAGAAACTAAACACTCAAAACAAGCTTATTCCTTTTGTTTGATTCCTCCACATTTGAATCTCTGTAAGTTACCGTAACAGTTTAGCATACAATAATCAACCAAAATCATCCTACGTTCTACTCAACATGACATCCTCTACGCTATAAAGGAGATTGTATTGAGATACAGTTTACTCGGTTTAATTGTAAATGTTAAACCACCTTCCCTTTACTCGTTTAACTCAATTTTGTTTCTTTACGTTTGTATATATTCGTTGTAAACGGAACATCTATTTCTTAATCAGAAAATCTGTTTTCTCAACAAACTTCTTCTTCTCCATTTCCATGGATTCTTCTGGTTCGTAATATGGTATTAGAGCCAACGCGCTCAGATCTAGTTTGATTTTCCGCTTTCTCGAGCTCGTTTATCTTCTCCGATTGATTTCACAGATCCGATGGTGAAGAATTTCAAACGTGTTCAGCCTCGCCGTTCAACTCGAGCTTCCGTTCCGCAGAATTAGACTCAGGATGGTTCCCCGACGCGATCGGCTTCGGGATCACCAACTTCACGAGTTTCTCACACTCTAGCAACAACGGATTCGCTCGATTCGATTCATTCTCCTTTTCATATGCACAACTCCGATCATCCAGGTTTGCAACTAATCTCTCTTCGATTAGACGGGACGAACTATGATGATTGGGAAGCTGCTATGAAAATTGCTCTAAATGCTAAGAACAAGATCGGATTTATAGACGGAAGCTTGACTCGTCCTGAAGAATCTGAATCTAGTTTTCGAATTTGGTCTAGATGCAATAGTCTTGTTAAGTCGTGGTTACTTAACTCGGTCTCAACTCAGATCTACCGTAGTATTCTACGTATGAACGATGCTACTGACATCTGGAGAGATCTTTATAGTCGTTTTCACATGACTAATCTGCCTAGAACTTTCAATCTCACTCAAGAAATTCAGGATTTGAGACAAGGTTCAATGTCTTTATCTGATTACTTCACCACACTAAAGACCTTATGGAATAATCTGGAAAGTTCTGAAGAACCTGATGATCCGTGTACTTGTGGTAAGGCTGTTCGTCTGCAACAGAAGGCAGAGAGAGCCAAGATTGTGAAGTTTCTAGCTGGCCTAAATGAATCCTATGCGATCATTCGCCGTCAGATTATCATGAAGAAAATGCTGCCTACTCTTGCTGAATGTTATCATATTCTGGATCAAGATGATAGTCAGAGTCAAAGAGAGTTCACGAATGCTGTTCCTTCGGCTGCTTTTCAAGTTCCTGAACAAGTGCTATCACCACTGGATACTAATGGTATATGCTATGTTCAATTTGGTCCAAAGAAAGGACATCAGATTTGTTCCTTCTGCAACAAAGTTGGCCACATTGCTGAAAGATGTTACAAGAAGCATGGTTTTCCACCTGGTTTTAAGGGAAAGAGTAATGAGAAGTTTCAGAAATCTGCTACTGTGGCTGCTCAGGTTACTTTTCCTCCACCATCAGAAGTCAAACCAACTGGATTTGACGGATTGATTGGCAATCTTTCCAAGGATCAGATACAGCAATTCATAGCTTTGTTCAGTTCACAACTCCAACCTTCCATCGTCAGTTCTTAGAATGAAGCCAGTTCTTCTAAATCTGCAGTTGATAACTCTGGTATATCATTCTCACCCTCCACATTCTGTTTTGCTGGCATCTTGGCAGTTTCTCAACATACCTTGAGCAATAATTCTTGGGTGATTGATTCTGGAGCAACTCATCATGTATCTCATGATCGAGCTATGTTTGCTTCCATGGACAATTCCATAACGAGTTATGTCAATCTTCCAACCGGTTCTACAATCAAAATCAGTGGTGTAGGATCGGTTAGGATAAACAAACATATTACTCTCAACAATGTGTTGTTTATACCAGAATTCAGACTCAGCTTGATCAGTATAAGCTCCTTGACTACTGATCTCGGTACCAAGGTGATGTTTGATAAAGCTTCTTGTGAAATTCAGGATCCTATCAGGGCTGTGACGATTGGACAGGGTAGAAGAGTTGCAAACCTCTATGTGCTGGATACACAAACTTCTCTTTCTGCCTCAGTGAATGCAGTAGTGGACGTGGGTGTATGGCACAAGAGACTTGGTAATCCATCTTTCTCAAGATTGGACGTGATTTCAGAAGCTTTAGGAACCACAAGACTCAAGAATAAGGAATCAGCTTATTGTCATGTTTGTCACTTGGCTAAACAGAAAAAGCTGTCATTTCCATCTCCAAACAATATTTGTAATTCCAACTTCGAATTGTTACACATTGACATTTGGAGACCGTTTTCAGTTGAAGGATTCAAATATTTCTTGACAATTGTTGATGATCATTCAAGAGCTACTTGGGTTTATCTTTTACGTACCAAATCTGATGTACTACAAGTTTTCCCAGCATTCATTCAACAAGTTGAGAATCAATATAACACAAATGTCAAATCTGTGAGATTGGATAATGCCCAAGAATTGAAATTTACAGAGTTATACAGTCAAAAGGGGATAGTTTCTTTTCATTCCTGTCCAGAGACGCCTGAACAGAACTCAGTCGTGGAAAGAAAACATCAACATATCCTCAATATCGCAAGAGCACTTATGTTTCAATCCGGAGTATCTCTTCCTTTTGGAGTGATTGTATAATGACGGCTGTATTCCTTATTAACAGGACTCCTTCCCAAGTATTATCTAATAAGACTCCACTGGAGATCCTCACTGGAAAGGTTCCTGCATATGATCAGATCATGACTTTTGGTTGTTTGTGCTACGCTTCAACTTCTCCAAAACAAAGACATAAGTTTCAACCTCGTGCCAGAGCTTGCTTGTTTTTGGGATATCCTTCGGGTGTTAAAGGATACAAGCTAATGGATTTGGAGAGTAACACAGTATTTGTTTCCAGACATGTGGTCTTCCATGAAGAAATTTTTCCTATGGTTAAAGATGCTATTGACGAAGGTTCACAGGACATCTTTACACCAATGAATTCTTTGCCTTCAGGTACCACCCCTTTCTCTCTTCCTCCAGATATTTCTACTCCTTCCTTACCACCAAATCTTTTAACCAGGACACAGAAAATTCCTGCCCATTTACAAGATTATCATTGTTTCAATTTACAATCTGATCTTGAATATCCCATTTCTTCCTTTGTTTCTTATTCCCATATATCCATTAATCACCTTTCCTATATCAATAACATCACCAAAATTCATATCCCTCAATCCTATTCTGAGGCAAAGAATTCAAAAGAGTGGTGTGGAGCCATTGATAAGGAGATTGGTGCTATGGAGACTACTAAAACTTGGGATGTCACGAGTTTACCTCCGGGAAAGAAAGCTGTTGGGTGTAAATGGGTTTTCACTCTAAAGTTTCATGCTGATGGAAGTCTTGAGAGGTATAAGGCTCGGTTAGTGGCCAAAGGATACACTCAGAAAGAGGGTATTGATTACAAGGAAACCTTCTCTCCAGTTGCTAAGTACGCTACAGTCAAGTTGTTGCTTAAAGTCTCTGCTTCTAAACGGTGGTTTCTCAATCAGCTTGATGTTTCGAATGCTTTCCTAAATGGTGATTTGGATGAGGAAATCTTCATGAAGCTTCCTGAGGGTTATGCTGCAAGACAGGGGGACTCTATGCCAAAGAATGCTGTTTTGAGACTTAATAAATCAATTTATGGTCTTAAGCAAGCATCGAGACAGTGGTTTATAAAGTTCTCTGCAGTTTTGTTAAGCTTCGGATTTGAAAAGGGAGATGGTGATCATACACTATTTGTTAAGAGCTGTTATGATGGAAATTTTTTGGCAGTCTTAGTGTATGTGGATGACATCATCATTGCTAGCACTAGTGAGGTTGCTACTGCACAGCTAACGAAGGATTTGGCTAACAAATTCAAGCTTCGAGAACTTGGTACTTTGAAATACTTCTTGGGTTTGGAAATTGCTCGTACTGATGCGGGGATTTCTGTTTGTCAGCGGAAGTATGCTCTTGAACTTCTTACTTCAGTTGGCATGCTCGGCTGTAAGCCTTCTTCTACACCTATGGTACCCAACCTGAAGCTTTCTAAGAGTGATGGTGACTTGCTTTCTGATAGAGAAATGTATCGCAGTCTTGTGGGGAGATTGATGTATTTGACGATTACAAGGCCAGACATTTCGTTTGCTATTAACAAATTATGTCAATATTCCTCTGCTCCTCGTACGTCACATCTTAAAGCTGTATACAAGGTATTTCAATATCTCAAGGGGACTGTTGGCCAAGGCTTGTTCTATTCAGCTGATCCGGATCTCACTTTGAAGGGATTTGCTGATTCAGATTGGGCATCTTGTCCTGATAGTCGACGATCTACGACTGGTTTCTGCATGTTTCTCGGTCCATCTTTGAAATCTTGGAAGTCCAAGAAACAAGACACTGTTTCCTGTTCCTCAGCTGAAGCGGAATATCGAGCTCTGAACTTGGCTTCTAAAGAGATGGTTTGGCTGAAGAAAATGCTTCTTGATCTCAAGGTACTACCGGATGCAACTCCTATTTTGTTTTCTGATAGTACTGCGGCAATCTACATCGCCACTAACCTGGTCTTCCACGAGCGCACCAAGCATATTGAAACGGATTGTCACTCAGTCCGAGAGAAACTTGACAAAGGAATCATCAAAACCCTTCATGTCAGGACCGAGGATCAAGTGGCGGATATCTTGACTAAACAGTTTGAGCATTTGAAATCCAAGATGAGCCTCCTTAATATCTTTTCCGGCACATCTTGAGGGGGACTATTGAGATACGGTTTACTCGGTTTAATTGTAAATGTTAAACCAGCTTCCTTTTACTGGTTTAACTCAATTTTGTTTCTTTACGTTTGTATATATTTGTTGTAAACGGAACATTTATTTCTTAATCAGAAAATCTGTTTTCTCAACAAACTTCTTCTTCTCCATTTCCATGGATTCTTCTGGTTCGTAGTAGATTGGTTTTTTTTTTCATTCATCTTTAGATTGCCTCTTTTTGAGTGTATTTGCTATTTATGCGATTCTTTAAGCTAGCCAACACATAAAGGCATAAGAAGAAAGCTCTTCTTCACCACTGATTATCCAAAAATAAAAGATCACTTGCAAAACATTGATTAATCTGAATAGTATCATTGAAATTTTTTAATTAGATCGTTCATGGAATCGTCTTCAATCACTAGCTTTACCTCGAGTCGAGATCGCCTTCTCCTCCTACGTACGTCTATGGCGAAAGCAAAGGGCTTGATTTTCGCATGTGTTGTATAAATGTACGTTGGAAAACAAAATACAAAACGCATTATTTTAATGATTTCTTTTAGGGTTTTCTGCAAATCAACCTTCAAGTGTTTTTTTTTTTTTGCAACTATACACTCAACTTGTCAAAAATACAGGTCAAACCTATGAAGTTTGAGTCAACCCACATTCAAACCTATGAAATCCGAGTCAACCCGCAATATAACCATCATCCGTGTATAGATTTTGCAACTCGTATATAGCGGTATATAAATTTGAACAGCTTTTTAAAACATCATATTATAAAATTGGGATTCAAACCTCTAACAAAAACTGCATGTGCACGCCCAACTGTGCCAAATCGGTTTTTTTTGTAAAACTACAAACATACATATTTATAAGGCTTTTTGATAGGAATTGCTTTCTCTCCCATCCACCCCTTTCTCCTAGTCGCTTTTTAGAACTCATAGAAATGGAAGATTAGGTTTGATTTCGAAGAGTTCTTCCACTACAAGAAAACAGGGCAATTTTTGACGGAAGTTCCGACGGAATGTTATCCGTCGGAAATTTTAAACGGAATTGCGACGAAAATGTGACAGAGTAATAAACCGTCATAAGTCCGTCGGTAATTTTCGACGGATAAGATTCCGTCGGAACTTCGTCGGAAATTTCCAACGGTTTTTCGATGGAAAATATCCGTTGGTTCATTCCGACGGAATTGCGACCAAATTGTGACAAACTAAGAGACCGTCGGAAATTTCCGACGAAATCAGATCCGTCGGAAATTCGTAAGAAGTTTCCGACGGATTTTATAGCCGTTTGAATATTATAGCCGTTATGTAGCCGTTGGAATTATGTCAGAGATCCGTCGAAAATCCGTGGGAATTCCGTCGGAAATGTGCTGCTATTTTCCTATAAATGCAAGTCCCCCTTCTCTCTCTCATTCACTAGAAAAACAAAAAAAAAAAAAAAAAA
>JAHZTW010000005.1:6635574-6647470 GCA_020283515.1 Alliaria petiolata
CTTTTGTGGAATCAAGAAGCTTCTAATTTTCGTGTAGAATCTATAAGTCCATGCGAGGAAGAGCCCTTGGATTATAGAGTCTAAAAACCGTGTTTGTGGAATCAAGCACAACCTTGTTACTCATCATCTTCTACATCAACTCCATCTTCAAACTTGAAAGAATTGATTCAAGTGTTCTAAGGATTAGTGGATTCACTTGATAGAATTGATTATTTCAAGCTTGAAGATGGAGTTGATGTAGAAGATGATGAGTAACAAGGTTGTGCTTGATTCCACAAACACGGTTTTAGACTCTATAATCCAAGGGCTCTTCCTCGCAAGGACTTATAGATTCTACACGAAAATTAGAAGCTTCTTGATTCCACAAAAGGCTTGTAAATTCGCAGGAACAAGAGTTGGTTTCAAAGAGAATTTCTTTAGGAAACAAACAAATGGTTTTTCTTAATATTTCTTGCTGAATATGAAATGAGAATACAATGAGTTTATATAATGCTCAAAATGAAAGAGATAAACGGTAAAAAGAATTAAAAACAAAGCATAGTGTGGTGAAAATCTTGGACTAGCCGTTGGACATAAAAGGGGGATTTCTTGCTTTTGAAAGGCTTGATTCATGGTCATGAAGGGGAAGCGGGTCTTGGGGGTCTTGACTCATTAAAGGACGTCTAGGATCTTCTTGTAATGTTGTAGGGTCGAGATGAGGTGAAAAGATATGGTCTTCACTCAGACTTTCCTTGGAAGTAAGAAGACTAAAGCCAGAAAAGGAAAGTCTCTTCTTGGTTGCTTCTTCTTTGACTTTGGATGTTTGAATTCGATTGTTGACTTCTTCTGGTGGTTTAGGACGTAGGGTAGCTTCAGTAGACTCCAAGGAAGGTAAATAAAAAGGGTTGGTCGAATAAAATGTCTTGCTGCTCCTGGTTTCCATAAATGGCTTCTCATAAACACATGTTGGTCCATTTATGTGTTTATGTGGTTTGGCATGATTTTATTGGACTTTAAATTGAACCGGACTTGAATAGGCTTGGTTTAAATGTCCTCCTTGGTATGTAAGCTCTGGTTTTGATCTTGAACTTTGATATTCGGTTGTAAGCTCCATTTGCTCAGCTACTTGATCCTCGGCTACAAGCTTGCTTAGCTCTGGTTTAGCTCCAATGCAGCTACTCTCCTCTGCTACGGTTGGAGTGGTGCTGATGTCCACATCAAAGACGACATAATTTTAAACTATATACGGGTTGCAAAATCTATACATGGACGATGGCTATATTGCGGGTTAACTTAGACTTTATAGGTTTGACTTTGGGTTGACTCGAAATTCATAGATTTGACCTGCATTTTTTTCATTGTTTGATGAATTTACTAAGCTACTAATAAATTAACAATTATGCTGTTTTGAGTAACGAATAAATAAAAATTATGTATCTTTGATGAGACCTGGGGTTTCTTGGTTGCTTATAAAAGGAAACCCTAAGATCTTAACCCTCATTATTGACCCGTACGTGAAAACTCTAGCCGGCCAGAGAAAAAATAATGAGAGACGAGGAAGAAGAAGAGAAGATGAGAGAAGGAGAAGAGGAAGGAGACAAGATTAGAGAAGAGGAAGAAGAAGAGAATATAGACTAGAGAGGGAGGCACGAGTGAGGAAGAGCTAAACCGCGACCAAACCACACAACCAAGGTGAGATAATTTGGTAACTAGCTACGTGAGTCTAGGCTTTGATCATAATGATATGAGAATGGTCTGGACGTGATGAGTACAATAAGTGATAAAAGGTCACATGATCTCACCCAAGTCAATATGCGATGTGTGCGTGTGTTGCATACGAAATTACGAATAGTAATGATTGGGGCATATATGTGACTGTGGGTCTGACCTAGGACCAATTCAGATCTGGTCTGACTCTCTTTGATTGACAATTCACACGCTTATAAGGCATTAGAAAATTCTACCAAATGTCGTTAGCTCGATTGGTAAAGGATCCTAGGCAAAGTCTAGAGGTCACATGATCGAGTGACGTTTGGGACGAAACTAATATTACATGCTGTGGTTTCGTGTTTGAGGGGATGTACGGACTTCGGCCCAAAACCTCCTGGTAATTTAAAAAAAAAAAAATCCTCATTTTAAATGGGTCCAAACCTTTGGAAGAAACCTTGACACACTAGAAATGTGTATTATAATTAATATACTTGTTTTGGAAATAAAGAAAATGCTTTTGTTGGAAGATATAAAAAAATGTTATTGACAAGAAACCTTAAAAGATTAATTGTAATACGACAGATTTATCTTTGTAGGGAAAATAAGATTTTATGAATTAAATTTGTAGAAGATTGTGGCTGATGAAAGTTAGTGCTACAAGATATTTCTATTTTTTATTTTTTATTACACTTTAAGTGTTTGTATTTTTTTGGTCTATATACAGAAGATTTTTCCATCATAAAAATAAGAGGTTGAACATAATCCATGTCACGCTCTCGACTTCTAAGAAATAAGCGGTCGAACATACATAAGAGGCAACGTCTAGATTTATTTAGCAGAAGGATCCTCCGCGAAAACTTAAAAGTACTAAAAAAAAAAAAAAAAAAATCGAGAAGTTGGTCTCGTAGACGAAAGCTCTAACATCAACGTATTGACCATTCAGTCCTTTGTCCAGATGCATCCATAAACCAAGCGAAAGACGAATATACGCAGGGTAGAATAGTCATTCTATCTTTAACCATTCGTGCCATGCCACGTGTCACATATCGGACGGCAAGTGAGTCTGGTGACTTCTTATGGGGTGGTAAAGTTCCTTAGCGGAGTTTTTTTTGGCTATTCAAAAATTGGTTTAGTTCTGTACCGATAACGAAATCATCTTTTTCTTTTTTGCTTTTTGTATATTTAAATCTAATAAAAAACAATGTATTTTTAACAATTCCATCTACGAATTCCTTGAATTGACCAATTACTTAAGTTTCACACCGCTCGTTTGTGAGTCAATCGGTTCCAAACCGGCCGGTAGATGATCTAAACCGAATCGGCAAGTAAGTCGGTTTAGCTCGTGATATTTTTTTCATTTGAGCTTAGAAGTATTACTAGCGTGCACGCTGGTGTACCGAACAGGTGTTATAGACGCGCACCGTATAAAGAAAAAGGAGAATCGGATCGGAGAGAGATAAGGGAGGGTGAAAAATTAAAGCACACCATATCCATCTATTTTTCATTTCTCTCTCTTCTTCTTCTTCTTCTTCTTCTTCTTCTTCTTCTTCTTCATCTTCGTCCTTTCTCCTTTTGATTCTGTGTTACAACACCACAATCGATTTCGGTGAGAGTTCTTTACTCAATTTGTGTATTCGGTTTTCTTCAGAGGGATTCAGCTCGTGGGTGATGTTTGTTCTTGGAGTTTTTTTTTTTAAGCTTATGGCTTCGTATTTGTCAAAGCTAGGGTTTTATGTTCACTTGTTACGGTCGGAATTTGTGCGATGTAGGAGGCTTCAGATCGTGAATTTCGTGGAGATTGATTCTCTTAGTTGTTTTTTTAAAGTCAATTACATTTTTCTTTTCTTCCATTTCTGTTAGTGTTAAGTTCGCTTTTCTCCTATCTTCATTAGCAGCTTCTATTGATCTTAGCTAAGTGGGATTTCAGCTTTCTGAGCTAAGTTGTGTTTGTGACTTCACTTATCTAAAGTTCTCTTACTCTTGTTCATTTATTCTGAACATGTAAATCTTGCTCAGTATACTATTTTCAGCTTTGTAAAATGATTCTAGTTGCTCTAATCCAAGGTTACCTTGTCAGCTTTACAATTGATGGTTCTTTGTTTGAAATCTTGCTCATTTTGCTATTCGATTTGATTGTTTGTAAATCCTTTACTAATTCTCCGAATTGGTCCGTTGTAGTCTCGGGCTTCATTTGATAAATGGTTTATGCGTATAGCTGTTTCTTCAGGCAGAGTGATTGGTTTTGTTTACTCCTTTATCTTCATGATTTAGGAAGTCATGGCTATGGCCACAAGGGTGCTGGCTCAATCTACTCCACCGTCTTTGGCCTGTTACCAGAGGAATGTCCCCTCTCGTGGATCCGGCAGATCGAAAAGAGCGGTGAAAATGATGTGTAGTCAGCTGCAAGTGTCTGGTTTAAGAATGCAAGGGTTCTTGGGATTACGTGGGAACAATGTCTTAGACACGCTAGGAAGAAACCGTCAGGATTTCCATTCGAAGATGCGGCAGGCGGTGAATGTGCCGAAAGGGAGAGCTAGCCGGTGCGTGGCGAAAGCCATGTTTGAGAGGTTTACTGAGAAAGCTATCAAAGTTATTATGCTTGCCCAGGAGGAAGCTAGAAGACTAGGCCACAACTTCGTGGGAACCGAACAGATCCTTCTTGGTCTCATCGGTGAGGGTACTGGAATTGCTGCTAAAGTTTTGAAATCCATGGGGATTAACCTGAAAGATGCACGGGTGGAGGTAGAGAAGATTATTGGAAGGGGCAGTGGGTTTGTTGCTGTTGAGATCCCGTTCACTCCTCGTGCCAAACGCGTTCTTGAACTCTCACTGGAGGAAGCTCGCCAACTCGGTAAGTACCTTCTCTATATAGCAAGTCTTTTGCTTTCATCTTTTGCCTCTGTATCTGGAATCTCTATGTTGATGTAAAGTGTATTATGAAGTATTGTGGATCCAGCTTAGAGCTTTAGAGTAGTGTTGGGCATATAATATTTTTTCTTCTCATTCAATTTTCCGCTTTCCTTTTGTTAATAACGTCTTGTGTGAATATCAGGTCACAACTACATCGGATCCGAGCACCTTCTTCTTGGGTTGCTACGTGAAGGTGAAGGTGTTGCTGCTCGAGTCCTTGAGAATTTAGGTGCAGATCCTAGTAATATTCGCACTCAGGTAAAGTAGTCATCTCAGTGGTAATACTGGTATTTTCAGTTTGATATATTTTTGAAGTTGATAGTACAAAACATCAATAAGTTAATTGAATTGGATGGCTAGGTGATACGCATGGTGGGTGAGAACAATGAGGTCACTGCTAACGTTGGTGGAGGAAGCAGCAGCAATAAGATGCCAACTCTTGAAGAGTACGGGACAAACTTGACGAAACTGGCTGAAGAGGTACTTATTTGTCGACCTTTGTATGAGATCCCCTTCAATAAATCTTGCAGAGATAATATTATTTGAGACTTATCCAAATCTTTTCTTTTGACTTTAGGGTAAACTGGACCCAGTTGTTGGTAGGCAGCCTCAAATAGAACGTGTGGTGCAAATTCTTGGCAGGAGAACCAAGAACAACCCATGCCTTATTGGAGAACCTGGTGTTGGTAAGACAGCTATTGCTGAAGGACTTGCACAGCGTATTGCCAGTGGAGATGTTCCTGAAACCATTGAGGGGAAAAAGGTAAACATGATACTTGTTTGTTTCTCTGTCTTGTTGAAATGTTTGCCAATGGTTATAAATGAGCATGAGGGTCAGTCTTATCTCGTTGACTTCAAATATTCCATGCAATGCATACTGGCTCATAACATGTAGGCACAGATTTCATGAGTCACGGATTCCAATTCTATCAGTTTCCAATTTACTGGGGGGTAGTTGGTGATTCTTTATATGCCAAAAGGATCCGAAAAACATGATATTACTGCATAAGTTCTCTGTGAGCACTTTGGTTTGCGCAGATTAACTTTTTGAGACTTGTTTTTGCAAGAGATGTTTTTGGTTCTGTAATAATATGAAGAACTTACTTAACGGTTTAGACTCGGATCACAACTAATTTCCTATGATAGTGATTGGTAGCGTTTGTAGACGACAGTGATCTGATGGTTTTTGCGTCTTTTTGTCTTTCTGTGTAACTTCAGGTTATAACACTTGACATGGGTCTTCTTGTTGCTGGAACAAAATACCGTGGAGAGTTTGAAGAGAGATTGAAAAAGCTTATGGAGGAAATAAGACAGAGTGACGAGATCATCTTGTTTATCGATGAAGTGCATACTTTGATTGGGGCAGGAGCAGCGGAAGGTGCAATTGATGCAGCTAACATTTTAAAACCAGCTCTCGCTAGAGGTGAATTGCAGGTAATTATTCTACTTGATCTGGTTTTAATGAAAACGCTCTGCACTTTTTGTGTAAATTATTATCGATATTAACTATTCTTTTTTTTTTATCACGACAGTGCATTGGAGCAACAACATTAGACGAATACCGAAAGCACATTGAGAAAGACCCTGCGCTGGAAAGAAGATTCCAGCCGGTGAAAGTACCTGAACCTACCGTGGATGAAACTATTCAGATATTGAAGGGTCTGCGAGAGCGATATGAAATTCATCACAAGCTTCGTTACACTGACGATTCTTTAGTTGCAGCTGCACAGTTGTCGTACCAGTACATAAGGTGACTGATCTCTCAGATTACCTTTTAATAGTTTTCTGTTAACTAAACATGTCATAAGTGTTACTTACATTGTTCTTTGATTCCAGTGACCGTTTCCTTCCTGACAAGGCAATTGACTTGATCGATGAAGCTGGTTCTCGAGTTCGACTTCGTCATGCACAGGTGTGGTGGAATCACATGCTAGGTGTCTGTTAGATACCAATTTCATTTTTTTTTATATCAGTATTTGACTTGCTCGGTGATGCAGGTCCCAGAGGAAGCTAGGGAGCTTGAGAAGGAGCTTAGGCAGATAACAAAGGAGAAGAATGAAGCTGTCCGTGGCCAGGACTTTGAGAAGGTACATACCGTTTATATTTATTCCTTTCAGAATTGTTTTACATCTCATAAGAAACTTTATGAGATGTAAATTTCATTTCAGGCTGGGACACTTCGTGATAGAGAAATTGAACTCAGAGCTGAGATATCTGCTATCCAAGCGAAAGGCAAGGAGATGAGCAAAGCAGAGAGTGAGACCGGTGAGGAAGGTCCTATGGTCACAGAGTCAGACATCCAACACATTGTCTCTTCATGGACTGGTATCCCCGTGGAGAAAGTATCAACCGATGAGTCTGATCGTCTCTTAAAGATGGAAGAAACCCTCCACAAACGTGTCATTGGCCAAGACGAAGCTGTCAAAGCCATCAGCCGAGCTATTCGCCGTGCACGTGTCGGCCTCAAGAACCCTAACCGTCCAATAGCCAGTTTCATCTTCTCTGGTCCTACCGGTGTCGGGAAATCAGAGCTTGCCAAAGCTTTGGCAGCTTACTACTTCGGATCTGAAGAAGCCATGATCCGTCTAGATATGAGTGAGTTCATGGAGAGGCACACCGTCTCAAAGCTCATCGGTTCACCTCCTGGATACGTCGGATACACAGAAGGAGGTCAGCTAACAGAAGCGGTTCGGCGCCGCCCTTACACAGTCGTTCTATTCGACGAGATCGAAAAAGCCCACCCAGATGTTTTCAACATGATGCTTCAGATCCTCGAAGACGGTAGATTAACAGACAGCAAAGGAAGAACGGTTGACTTCAAAAACACGCTTCTCATCATGACATCGAACGTCGGAAGCAGCGTGATCGAGAAAGGAGGAAGACGTATCGGATTCGACATAGACTACGACGAGAAAGACAGCAGCTACAACAGAATCAAGAGCCTCGTAACGGAGGAGCTGAAACAGTACTTCAGACCGGAGTTCCTAAACAGGCTAGACGAGATGATAGTGTTCAGACAGCTAACGAAGCTGGAAGTGAAAGATATCGCAGACATACTGTTGAGGGAAGTGTTTGAGAGGCTGAAGAAGAAAGAGATCGAGCTTCAAGTGACGGAGAGGTTCAGGGAGAGAGTAGTGGACGAAGGTTATAACCCGAGCTATGGAGCTAGACCGTTGAGAAGAGCAATCATGAGGCTATTAGAGGATAGTATGGCGGAGAAGATGCTTGCGAGAGAGATCAAAGAAGGAGACTCAGTGATTGTGGACGTTGACTCTGAAGGTAAAGTCACTGTGCTTAATGGTGGAAGTGGCACTCCAACTAGTTCCTTGGAGGAGCAGGAAGATTCTCTCCCTGTTGCTTAAAATAAAAAGGGAAAGTGTGTTTCCTCTTCTCTCTTCTCTTTGCTTTTGCCCCCTATAAAACGAATGAATGATGGCAAGAGAAGGGGCCTCAATGAGATAATTTGGGGGTGTTTCGTAATATACATTTTCTAAATATATTAAAAAAAAATGTAATGTATAGATGACAATCATGACATTGTGTAGCTTCTTTTTTTCAATGCTTTTTAAGGACTTTGCTTTGGATTGGTTTGTGTGTATGATCATCAACACCACCGATTACAAACACTAGAGCTCAAGAACGCATTCTTGAAACTCTCTTCTTGATCCCAGATTCATACAATCTGATTTTCAAGCCACAATCAACATAACAACGTAAATTAAGTTGGTCTTTAACAAAGAAAGTCTTTCATTTTCGATACCACGGATTTGCAGGTTTGCTTTGCTTCCAATTGAAAGAAAAGAAAAAAAAAAAAACAATGAATTTTGAATTCTTACAAGATTTTATGTAATGCAAGAAACAAGGAGATGCACAAGAGACTACTTTGGTCTGACTTTTATTAATTTTTACCAATTCAAGGAATAAGGAACAGCTTAATGAGTCAAGACAAACTTTGTACAAATAAATTCCCAAGGACCAAATCTATCTATATAAAATGAAAGGAGGAGTTTCGGCTCCTCAAGCTATTCACCTCATCCAAATGAAACTCTCTAACTTGATGCCACGTAAGCACAGTCGATTTTACGAAAACTGAATTTGACCACAAAAAAAAAACAACCAATAACAGAGCTTTGTTTGTACACATGAGCACGTTCAATAGTCTTTGTAATCACGTCTAACACATCTAATGTTACGTTTACGTTTCATAACACATGTAATTACAATTAAAGCCCATAACACATCTAATGTTACGTAAGTTACTAAACCTCCCACGTCAGCATCGTTTAATTCTCGCTCCTCTTAAAAACGTTATGCCACAAATCCTTATTTAAAACAGAGATTGAACCCTAAACTAAACCCATCGTCTTCCACAAAGCCATGATCTCTTCGGATTTAAACTCCATTGCATCTCCTACTGGAGGAGAAATCAGGTCGAGGAAAGGTAAGATTTATTGTTCACATATTCTTGGTTTCTCAAATCGGTATGACCTATATATTAAATTCATCATGTTGTGTTTGTGCCTCCAATTTATTGGGTTTGTGTTGTTATGCAGAAGCATTACGGGTACGTTAGGCATTAATGCATTATAGGTTTGATTTAGTGCACTGCACACAGAGCGTGCATCAACCTACACATTTGAAACATTTGAATGGGGACTATGATTTTTTTATACTATTTTGTTAAAGAAAAAATTTCAATTTTTTTTTTATGTATTATATATAGGGCCTCAATTTTGAGTTTTGTATTAGGGCCCCGGACATCTCAGGCATACACCCCAAAAAAAAAATCGACGATGATGTGAATAACTCGGATCAAGTAAGAATCAAAACATTTTAAAAGTTGTATAATTAAATTATCTTACGTTCCACAAAAACTGAGATCTCTCTATGAAAGTTCCTTCGCTCACTCAAAACTTTTGCATCGTTGGTGGGTTCTTATATCTTTGTGATTATTTTTCTTTACCATCTTTGATGGCTTTTCTTACTTTTTTTTTTCGTTTAATAGACTTTTTTTTCTAAATTAAGAGAGGTAACAATTTAGTAGGAATTATATAATGACCAAGTGTAGTACGGATTGTTTAGATTTTTTATTTCATGTTTGTGATTGGAAGTAATTATCTTCACTGTTTGAGTTTTAAGAAAAACACCCTTACCAAGCTGAAATCAAAGTTTCACTATTTAATTGTTCTTAATTAGTCCACTTTTATTCTTTGTATTCAAGATATTATTGGTTTTAGTGGCAGCACTAGCCCTGAGATTCAAAACCGAACCGACTGAACCGAACCAAACCGAACCGTGTTTCAGTCGGTTCGGTTATCGTTCGGTTATAAGCAGGGGTAGGCATTTCAGTTTAATTATGGGTTCGGTTCGGTTAATTTGGTTATACTAAAACTTTAGCCGAATTCAACCGAAATTAATTCGGTTTGCGTTCGGTTCAGTTCGGTTTAAATACAGTTCGGTTTGGTTCGATTAGAATTAATTTGGATTGGTTTTATTTCGGTCTCAACAAATTATAAAACAAAAGCCAACGTGAACATCACGCAACGTCAATATAAAATTAAAAAAATGTAAACTGTAACAACAAAACTCGTAAAAGAAAAGCATCAAAACGAAGTTATACAAACCAAGTCATTAAAATCATACTTAACTAAAAAGAAAAGAAAACCAAAACACCAACTTCATGATCTCACATTATCATTAGCTCTTACGTAGAATCACTCAAGTTCGTCTAGTTAGATGTGTGCACAACCGTCTCAGGAGGATTAAACTCTGACAAAATCAAAAAAAATAAAAATCAGATTAGAGACTAAATTTGTGAGACATTGTTGAATAACATTTTTAAATAAAAATACTTTCTTCAAGTGAATCCATAAACTTGTTCTCCTCCTCTAAATTGTCAAGAGTCTTCATTGCTTCCGAACGAAGTGAAGCACGTAACCAATCTTGAGTCAATACCAACGCTTCAACCATAACAGGAGTCAAACAACTTCTATATTGGTCTAGAATACGACTTCCGGTGATAAATGCTGATTCAGATGCAACAGAAGATACTGGTATTGCGAGGATTTCTCTTGCCATTAGAGACATGACAGGGTACCTTGAACTATTTGTCTTCCACCAACCTAGAAGATCAAACGGAAGCCCCAAATCATTGTCAGCCGTTACTCGTTCGTCTTTTAGATACTTATTCAGCTCATTCACAACTTTAAAAGAAGTCTTATTAGCAACCATGAATTTTAAAAAAGGATCATCAATGTTGTCGACCTCCATATCTTGAGAGTCTTGGTTTGATTGGGTTATATTCTCACCATCACGAGCAGAAGAAGATTGTAGATTTAAGCTAGTGTACCGATCATGATATTCCTTAAATAGACTCTTCAAAACCTCCATCACCAAATCATACATTTCTGTGCACTTTGGATTACCTTTTCCATAGATAAGTTCAAAGCTAAACTCAGTAAAGACCATTTTGCGACGAGGATCAAGTACACCATCCACTATCAATATCTTGTTGATATTTTCCATACCTTCCCAATATTTATCAAATTTAGCCGCCATTGCAGAAGCCATATCTCTCAAATCAGAATCTCAACTGTAAGCCATAGATGCCACACTTGATTGAATTTTGCATATCTCATTATAGCATCCATTTGAAGTTACCTTTATGGAAGAAGAGAATGCTAAAGTCGAATCATAAAAGGACTTCAAAAACTTTACCATATGACGAGCTTTGTCCCAATCAACTGCCATTGGAGGTCCTTTTCTCTCCTTTCCATTAGAATCACGTTCTTTGAACCATGCATCATATGGTTTATCCATATCAGCCATCCTGTCAAATGCAACTTGATACTTAAGTGCGCTTTTCAACATCAAATAGGTAGAATTCCATCTAGTAACACAATCCAATACCACACTTCCTCTTGTTATCTTCTCAACCTCCACCCAACGCTTAAATGATTCTAGTCTCGTATTAGAAGACCTCACATATTTCACAGCATTGCGAACACTTATTATGCTCTGACATATAATCGAGACCTTCATTGGCAATCAAGTTAAGTATGTGTGCACAACAACGTATGTGCATATATTCACCATCCAACATCAAATAACCATTGTTCCTATTACTTAACCGAGCTTTCAAAACACTGATAGCTTTATCATTGCTGCTTGCATTATCTAGTGTGATGGTAAATACTTTCTCAATACCCCAATCATCCAAAGATCTTAAAAACTGATTGGCAATAGTCTCTCCTTTATGATCAGGAATATGACTGAAACTAATAATCCTTCTATGCAG
>JAHZTW010000005.1:6704722-6721624 GCA_020283515.1 Alliaria petiolata
TTTTTTTTTTTCATTTTCCTATCCTCTTTCTATTTCTGGACGTTCCACTTTGTGATTGTTCTTTTGTTGTTTTCTGACTTTGGCATCGGAGAGCCGTTGGAAAATACCCCACCATCATGTTTTCAGGGCTCTGGCGTCGTTGTTCGTTTTGTAGAAAACTTGTCTTCAGAGAGTTCACTTTAAAAAAATAGGGGAGAGATTATAAAGAGGCGACAAGTTATCTCTAATGTGCTTATGTCATCATAAACCCAGGGGCGGATCTAGAAATTATTTGCACTGGGGGCAAAATTTTTTTGATTAAAAACAATGTTATACTAAAATCGAAATAACACCAAATACTATATGTTTATTTATTATTTAAAAAATAATTGTTATAATTATTTCATTAGCAAACCATTTAAAAAAATAAACTACAGTTAAAAAAAAAATTGTAATTACTTTTTATTACTAAAAGTTCAGTTAGCCTTCTTTTATCTATTAATCTATGTAACCTAATTACAAATTCACAAGATAACAAACATCGAATAATTAATATATTTGTATAAATAAATTTTACTCTAAATAAAAAATGTATATGGACATACAAATAAACATTTAGAAAAATGTAAAAAAAACATATACAAAAATTAGAAAAAAGAAATAAGGAAAAGATTCTATATTGATTTTTTTGATCAAATAAGGAAAAAAAATATATAGACTTGTGGGTTATGAGATTTTATTTATTATTTTCATCTTAATTGATTAAATTTAAATTTTGATGTTTTGGGCTTAAGTTTTTTTTTAAAGAGTGTAGTCCACTCACAATGGGGGCATAACTACCATTTTTAGTGGGGGCATAAAAAAAATTAGTTAAAAAATACTTTAAATTTTGAAAAAACACTGGGGGCACCTGCCCCCACCCTATGAACAGTAGATCCGCCCCTGGTTTTGAGTTGGCAGCTCATAAAACTTAACACAAACTAACATTCCAAGAACTCTTTGTTGCGCTAGTCTCTATATATAGGGATTGATATTTTGGTGGAATCGAAAAAAAGAAGAAACTGTGTTAATAAGTTATAGTTGCCTTGGTACATATTTTCTAGGTTCTACGGGATAAGATTCTTGCAAGGTATTTGGATCGACATTGGAAATCGAAATATGGTGTCTTTCCTGCTTCACGTGATTCGATGTTGCGTTATAAAGATGCAACGAGGAAAATCGCGGCTTCGTTCATGGAATTGGTGCTGAGAAACGCAAAGACACTAGAGACGATGGTTGTACGGTTGGGAGGTTACATTAATGAAAAATGGTTTGAAACGCTGCTTCAGATGGTTCCAACACTTTCTCATAACACTAATAATGTCTCCTTTATTATGCTCAAACCAAGCAATTGCTAAATATTTTCATCAGTGTTTTATTTAATGCAACATTTTTACAATTGACTATTTTGGTGTTCAATCGTCTTTTGAATTGTACGTGTATCGTTACTTTTCTTGTCTAACTAACCATTGCCTCTTAAGTCTTTCTCTCTACTGATGTGTCTGTTCATTAAAAGCTTTAGAGATAAAGAGTGCTCATTAAAAGAAACTAATAGAAAAATATTCACATAATATATATATATATATATATAGATATATATATATATGACAAGTATATAAATCAAGTTCTTTGTGCACTCAAATAAACATCATTATGTAAGTGAGTTTTTATAAACCAAATTCCTCTCTAATGGCTTCAATAAGCTTATACGAAGCTTCCGTAGCCATCTTTTGTTTTTATCATCCTTCATTTCTTCCTCTTGAAGAGACCTCGTCTTCGTTTCCTAAGGAACTGGCTGGTTTCTTGGAATGTTTTTTGAATCTGCTCTTTAAATTCCATCATATTTATACGTTTATTGGGGAGGTTCTCAAAAACTCTGACTTGTCGTTTCCATTCAAAGGCTTGTGGTTCGCTGGAATGGATTGTTCTTCACGGTTGATCAAACTTCTCCAATTACACCAATGTTCTAGACTTCCAAGACATCAAATATATATTTGAATGAAGTCTAACTAAATACAGTAAAAACTCTATAAATTAATAATACGAAGACTTTGATCTTTTATTAATTTTTAAAAATTATTAATTTATCGATTTTAATTAAAACAATTACCTAATAATTATTAACTAATTTTGTTATAGATCATAATCTTGTAAATTTTCTTTAATTTGAAATAATAAAATTCATTTTGTGTTATTATTAACATATTTTCCATATTGTTTTACATTTTTTTTCGATGTTCATATTATTTTGGTGTATCAAATTTTATAAGACGTACTGTTTTCACTTTCATTGATATGCAAAATCATTAGAAGCGGTTAAAGATTAAAAAAAAAATAACTATCTTCATAATTTTGGAATAATAACACCTTAAATTTTTTAATACAAAAAAAAAATAGAGATGGACTTCTAATAATTTCAGTTTTTAGAAAAAATAACACTAGATTCATATTTTAGTAGATTATTGTTTAGGAGTTTTTTTGACCTTTCGGAGGCAAGTCTCCTACAAAACGAATAATGACATCAGAGTCCGGAAAACACGATGGTTGTATTTTTTTCAATGACTCTTCGAGGCCCAAGTTAGAAAAAATAAACAAAAGACCACAAAATGGTATGTCAGAAAACTGAAAGAGAATCGGAAAACGGGAAAAAAAATTATGCCGATTGGGTTCGAATGAAGGATGGATCCACAATAGACTTTGATTGTTGGGATTTTTTAATGATAAAAAAGGAAACAAATAGTTTGAGAATGAGAAATCTCGGCCAAAGAGTTAACGGAGACGTGGCCGGAGAATGGCCTTACTTCAAAACTCTTTTTCTTCTCTTTACACCAAAAAACCCACCATTCAAATTTCATTGCGGATCCATCATTGCTTTCAGACCCCATCGACACCATTTTTTTTTTCATTTTCCTATCCTCTTTCTATTTCTGGACGTTCCACTTTGTGATTGTTCTTTTGTTGTTTTCTGACTTTGGCATCGGAGAGCCGTTGGAAAATACCCCACCATCATGTTTTCAGGGCTCTGGCGTCGTTGTTCGTTTTGTAGAAAACTTGTCTTCAGAGAGTTCACTTTAAAAAAATAGGGGAGAGATTATAAAGAGGCGACAAGTTATCTCTAATGTGCTTATGTCATCATAAACCCAGGGGCGGATCTAGAAATTATTTGCACTGGGGGCAAAATTTTTTTGATTAAAAACAATGTTATACTAAAATCGAAATAACACCAAATACTATATGTTTATTTATTATTTAAAAAATAATTGTTATAATTATTTCATTAGCAAACCATTTAAAAAAATAAACTACAGTTAAAAAAAAAATTGTAATTACTTTTTATTACTAAAAGTTCAGTTAGCCTTCTTTTATCTATTAATCTATGTAACCTAATTACAAATTCACAAGATAACAAACATCGAATAATTAATATATTTGTATAAATAAATTTTACTCTAAATAAAAAATGTATATGGACATACAAATAAACATTTAGAAAAATGTAAAAAAAACATATACAAAAATTAGAAAAAAGAAATAAGGAAAAGATTCTATATTGATTTTTTTGATCAAATAAGGAAAAAAAATATATAGACTTGTGGGTTATGAGATTTTATTTATTATTTTCATCTTAATTGATTAAATTTAAATTTTGATGTTTTGGGCTTAAGTTTTTTTTTAAATAGTGTAGTCCACTCACAATGGGGGCATAACTACCATTTTTAGTGGGGGCATAAAAAAAATTAGTTAAAAAATACTTTAAATTTTGAAAAAACACTGGGGGCACCTGCCCCCACCCTATGAACAGTAGATCCGCCCCTGCATAAACCCATTGATGAAAAATGCAGGAGCCCACCACTAACATTAATTAAAAAAGAAACGTGTTCCCTAAACAAACCAAAAACAAAACCCTAATTTTTTTTTGCAGATCAAAGTTAGCATGGCGGATGGGCAAAGGAGACGGCGCCACCGGCAACGTCGTAAAAAACCTAAACGCCGCCTGGAAATAAAAAAATCAAGAGAAGATCTCATCAGCTCTATGCCAGATGAGATCCTCCACCAAATTCTCTCCTTTATTCCCACCATTTGTGCCATCAGAACTTCTGTATTGTCAAAACGATGGAAGCATGTATGGCGCGAGACAACTTCTCTCTACATCGAGGACTTTAAACCGACGGATCGAGAGATAAACAAAACCCTAACTTACTTCACAGCTCCCAAAATCATGAGTTTCCATCTTCGTTTGAGCCGTCATCACACTGCACCACAGATTGACACCTGGATCCACTTCGCTATGTCCCGCAATGTGCAGAATCTGTCTGTGGCCTTCAATAGTCACACGACCAAATATAGTTTCCCTGATTTCTTCTATATTAGCTCCTCTATAAAGCAACTCAGCGTAGAATTGAGAGATAAAGATATGGTCCCCGGATGCACAATTTCTTGGAAACACCTAAAGAACCTATCACTACATAGTTGTAGGCTTGGAGATAAATCTATTGCAAAGATTCTCTCTGGTTGTCCAAATCTCGAAAGCTTGACATTGTGTCAATGTTATTTACCTCAACGTCTTGACCTGAGTGAGTCACTGAGTCTGAAAAGACTGGAGATAGATCGCAGTCGCAGCTATTTTATTACAGTACTAAGGGAGATTGTAGCGCCACAGATCCATTATTTGAGATTGAAAATCTGTGAAGAACCATGCACTCTAGTGGATGTCTCTTCTTTGACCGAAGCTGACCTTGACATTCGTGTTAACATGGACTTTTATAAGAAGGCTGATTTTCCTCAGACCAAGGTGCTAGAGTTGCTAGCAAAATTGCAGAATGTAGAGAGGCTTGTTGTTGGGGCAACCGTTCTTCAGGTACGTTTGTTCGTTCTTGCATTCTCTTGAATAAGAGCTAAAACTTTATAAGTCGCAAAAGTCATGTACTATCAACGCCTTGAAAACATTTAAGTAAATTTTGACAAATATAGTTCTTGTTATGCTGAACTTTTCTGTCGTTTTTTTTTCTTTTCAATTATTGATTTGTTAGATCCTATATCTTGGCGAGCTCTGTAGTGTTCCTTTACGAGTTTTCAAAGTCCAAACTTTGATTGTTAAAACGGAGTTTGTTCGCTCTGTTACTCCTGGTATAGCAAGGTTACTACAAAATTCACATCAGTTAAAGAAGCTAATAGTACACACAATGGACAAAGACAACATAATGGTATATATTTATCAGAAACCTCTTTTATTTTCTTGTGACAATGCCTTTCACTTTTTGTTGCGCTAATCTCTGTATGATTAAATAAGTTATAGTTGCCTTGGTACATCTTTTTATGTTCTGCACAGGATAACCATCTTGCAAGCTATTTTGATCGAAATGTGAGTTCGATATATGATGGATTTCCTACCTCATGTGACATCGATTCGATGGTGCATCGTAAAGATGAATCGTGGAAACTCTTGGCTTCGTTCATGGAATTGATGCTGAGAAACGCAAAGACATTAGAAACGATGGTTGTACGGTTGGGAGGTTTTTACTTTAATGAAAAATGGTTCAAGGCACTGCGTAAGATGGTTTCTGACAACACTAAAGTCTCCATTGTGCTCCTACGAAGCAATTGCTAAATATTTGCATCAGTGTTTTATTTAATAATCTTTGAATCTTTTACAACATTTTTACAATTGACTATTTGGGTGTTGAACCGTCTTTTGAATTGCACGTGTATTTTAGTACTTTTCTGTCTAACTAACCATTGTCTCTTTGTCTTGCTCTCTACTGATGTGTCTGATCATTAAAAGCTTAAAGTGCTCATTAAAAGAAACTAACAGAAAATCTGCACATAATACAAGTGTATGAATCAAGTTCTTTGTGCACTCAAAGAATCAAGTTTTTATAAACCAAATTCCTTTTCTAATGGCTTCAATAAGCTTATTCGAAGCTTCCAAAACCATCTTTTGTTTCTATCATCTTTCATTTCTTCCTCTTGAAGAAATCTCATAACCGTACCTAAGGAACTAGCTGGTTCTTGGGATGTTTCCGGGTCTACTCTCTTGAGTTCCATTGGATTTATGAGTTTAGTGTGAAGGTTCTCGAAAAAAATCAGAGATGAACTTTAAATTGATTTCAGTTTTAAGAAAAAATAAACAATATTAGATTAATAGTTTAGTAGATTATTGTTTAGGGGTTTTTCGACCTCTCGGGGAAATCTCCTACAAAACAAATAATAACATCAGAGCCCGAAACATACTATTAGTATAAGTCATACTTATCTATATATTGTTGTAATTATCTCTAACGAGAGTTATCTCTACGAGATCTCTACAGATCTTCTATTGAAGATCTCAACTGTATCGTGTATATAATACACTCACCATACATCAATAAACGTACAAAATTCATAACGTCTATATGGTATCAGAGCAGGTTTAAAACCCTAATTGCTCACTCTTTTTAAGATCTCTCTTTCTCTCGTTCAATTCCCCTCACAAATTTCTCCAAACACAATGACTTCAACTGACGCTTCCTCAAACACATCAGCTGATTCAGCTCCGGTTTTTAACATCACAGATCCAAAAATCATGCTCATTTCTCTGAATATGTCAAGCATCACAAAGCTCACCGCCACCAATTTCATCATGTGGCGCCTCCAAATTCAAGCTCTTCTTGAGGCACATGAGCTTCATCCCTTCATCGCTGATGAAGATTTCTCTCCCTCAGCAACAACAACTGCCGCATCGGGCTCGGTAAATCCGAATCCAAACTTTGCTGCCTGAAAACGCCAAGACAAATTGCTCTACATCAGTTTACTTGGCTCGCTATCGGTCAATATTCAGCCGATCGTTGCTCGTGCCACAACGGCAAAAGAAATCTGGCAAATTCTCCGTCGGACCTACGGAACTCCATCACGCGGTCACATCAAGCAACTGCGTCAACATATGAAAAACAGCAACAAAGGCAACCTCTCGGTAAATGATTACATGAGAGGAATCATCGGCAATTCCGATCAATTGGCTCTTCTCGGATCCCCACTTGAGCATGAGGATCTCCTCGATATCATCACTGATGGACTTGGAGATGACTATCGTGCCATTGTCGAGATGGTGAATGGCAGAGATTCACCGATCTCCCTTGATGAGCTCCATGAGAAACTCATCAACAAAGAAAACGCTCTCGCCATCACCTCAATTGAGTCCTCTGTTCCAGTCACCGCAAATGCAACAGAGTTTTGCCCTCAACAAAACCACAACTCAGGACGTGGTTAATATCGTGGTGGTCGTGGAGGCTCGGGACGTGGAAGCTATGGCCGTGGCTACCAGGGCAAGTGCCAAATCTGTGGTACACAGGGACACAGTGCCCGCAGATGCCCGCAATTCAGCTCCGGTGCATCTCAACCTCCTCAATTCCAGGCCAATCAACAACATTGGCAAGCTTCGCCTCCGCCACAGCCACCAGCACAATGGCAACACCAGGCGCATCACACCACCACAAGCACACTCGCTGACTCGTCGCCTTGGCTACTAGACAGTGGAGCCTCACACCACATTGTCACCGACCTCAGCAATCTCTCTCTCCACACACCGTATCAGGGAGGAGATGATGTCATGATTGGCAACGGTGCAGGTTTACCGATCACTCACACTGGTTTCACTCAATTTTCTTCAAACAATCGTAGCTTACTTCTTGACAACATTCTTTGTGTTCCATCAATGAAGAAAAATCTCATCTCAGTCAATAAGCTATGCAAAACTAACAATGTTATGGTTCAATTTTGTCCCGTTGATTTTCAGGTGAAGGATCTCAGCTCGGGTGCAACAGTTCTCAACGGCAAGGCCAATGAAGGGGTGTACGAGTGGCCGATGACAGCTCCCTCAAATTCTTTTTCTGCTTTTTCTTGCAATAAAACTTCTGTGTCGAATTGGCACTCTAGACTAGGCTATCCCAACTCTCAAACACTTCGCCATATTATCTCTACTTTTGGTTTACAAACCTCTGATTTGTCGTCCTCTATTATTTGCAACTCTTGTTCTTCGAATAAAATGCATAAGCTTCCATTCTCTATGTCTTCATCACTTATATCTTCTTATCCTCTTGAAATACTTTTCTCGGACGTGTGGACTTCTCCCGTAACATCTATCGATGGCTACAAGTATTACGTTATATTTGTTGACCATTTCACAAGATACTCTTGGTTCTATCCGTTAAAAGCAAAATCTCAGGTTGCACAAGTCTTCACAGCCTTCAAAGAATTGGTGGAAAATCGTTTTAAAGCAAAAATAGTCACGCTTTACTCCGACAATGGTGGGGAGTATATTGCTCTTCGATGGTTTCTCACTACTCACGACATAACTCATCTTACAACTCCACCACACACTCCTGAACACAATGGTATGGCGGAACGGAGGCACCGTCACATCGTCGAAACGGGCCTGGCGTTGCTCTCTCATGCGGGTATCCCTAACACCTTCTGGTCCTACTCATTCACCACTGCGGTATACCTCATTAACAGGCTGACAACGCCCAATCTAGCTCATTCCTCGCCGTTCCAGCTGCTGTTCAAAACGGAGCCAAACTATACAAAACTGCGCACATTTGGATGCTTGTGCTACCCATGGCTTCGACCGTATTGCCAGAACAAATTCAGTCCAAATTCCACACCGTGCTTCTTCCTTGGATATTCTTTCTCTCAAAGTGCATTCCTATGTCTTGATGTTCCTACATCTCGCATCTATGTATCCAGATATGTGACCTTCTTTGAATCGGTATTTCTATTTTCCACTCTCACATCTATCTTGTCCTCTTCATCTTCCATTCGTGAATTCTCTCCTTCAGATTCACCGTCCGTTTCTCTTGTTCCCGTTTATCATCGGCCACATGACACAACTGTTGCTCCGAACTCTGCCTCTTCACCCAGAGAATCTCATGAGACCTTGGAGCCCTCTCCGCCATTATCTGAAGCTGTTGATAGCCCATCTATGTCTCCTGCACCACGATCAGTTTCAAATGCAGAAACATAGTTACCTGCATCCTCAGCTTCAAGTGCAGAGTCAGCATTCTCTTTGTCTCAACCTGATATTCCACCAGATGTCATCTCCAACGATCACACTATGACAACACGGGCAAAGAACAACATCCATAAACCAAATCCAAATTATGGATTAACAGTTGTTCTCAAGGAGATCGAACCACCAAATCACACTCAAGCGCTCAAAGATGAAAAGTGGAGGCAGTCCATGAGTCTTGAATACGACGCTCATGGAATTCATCTCACTTGGGATCTTGTTGATCTCAGCTTTTCAAAGAATATTTTTGGTTGCAAATGGGTTTACCGTATTATACGTTTGCCAAATGGTTTTGTGGACAGGTACAAATCAAGACTTGTGGCTAAAGGTTTTCACCAAAGACCAGGAATCGATTTTCAGGAAACATTCAGCCCAGTCATCAAACATGCTACGATTCACTTGGTTCTTGGTGCTGCTGTTGGGAGAAATTGGACTATTCTCCAACTTGACGTCAACAACGCCTTCCTCCAAGGCAATCTAACCGAGGAAGTCTACATGACTCAGCCTCCTGGCTTTGTTGACAAAGATCGTCCAGACCATGTTTGCCGCCTTCGTAAAGCAATTTATGGACTAAAACAAGCTCCTCGGGCTTGGTACAACGAGCTCCGAAAGTTTCTCTTAAGCGTTGGCTTTGTCAATGCACTTGCCGACGCCTCCTTGTTTGTGATGTGCATCGGTACCTCTCTCATCTACATTTTAATTTATGTATATGACATCATTTTTACATGATCTATTTCATCGGAAGTGACAAGCGTTATTCAGCTGCTGGCAACACGTTTTTCTCTTAAAGACTTGGGACATTTGTCGTACTTTCTCGGTATGGAGGCCACACGTACAGGGAAAGGTCTTCTACTCACACAAACCAAATACATCACTGATCTGCTTCATCGCAACAACATGACAAATGCCAAGCCAGTCTCCACGCCGATGTGCTCCACTCAAGTTCTGACTCTCANACTTGGGACATTTGTCGTACTTTCTCGGTATGGAGGCCACACGTACAGGGAAAGGTCTTCTACTCACACAAACCAAATACATCACTGATTTGCTTCATCGCAACAACATGACAAATGCCAAGCCAGTCTCCACGCCGATGTGCTCCACTCAAGTTCTGACTCTCACTTCCGGTACTGAACTTCCTGATCCAACTCATTACAGAGCAATGGTTGGCAGCCTCCAGTATCTCAGCTTGACACGTCCGGACATTGCTTTCACGGTCAACCGGTTATCTCAATATATGCATCGTCCGACAACAGCTCACGAGGAAGCCATGAAACGAGTTCTTCGGTATCTTGGTGGCACTGCGGACAAGGGAATCTTTTACTCAGCCAACACGCCATTCAATCTACATGCCTATTCTGATGCTGACTGGGCCGGAAACAAAGACGATTACTCTTCCACAGGCGGTTACATTGTGTACCTTGGTAAGCAACCAATCTCCTGGTCCTCAAAGAAACAAAAGGGGGTCTCTTGTTCGTCCACCGAAGCGGAATACCGTGCTGTTACAGAGGCGGTTTCAGAGGTTCAATGGATCATGTCTCTCATGTCAGAGCTTCATCTTCGCTCGTCGACAACTCCCACCATCTACTGTGACAATATTGGCGCAACATACCTATGTGCGAACCCAGTTTTTCACTCCTGTATGAAGCACCTTGCTCTCGCCTATCACTTCGTTCGTGAACGCGTCCAGAGCAACGTCCTTCGGGTCTCTCATGTAAGCTCTGCGGATCAACTTGCGGACACTCTAACTAAGCCACTGCCTCGTGGTCGCTTCCTTGAACTTGCAGACAAGATTGGACTCTCCAACGGTCGTCCATCTTGAGGGGATGTATTAGTATAAGTCATACTTATCTATATATTGTTGTAATTATCTCTAATGAGAGTTATCTCTACGAGATCTCTATGGATTTTCTATTGAAGATCTCAACTGTATCGTGTATATAATACACTCACTATACATCAATAAACGTACAATTCAGAACGTCTATACATACTATGGTTGGATGTTTTCAGATGGCGCTCTGAGGTCTAAGTCAGAAAACAATAAACGAAAAACCACAAAGTGATACACGAAAAACTGAAAAAGAATCGGAAAACGGAGAAGAAAATGGGTGCCGATTGATCCTCTTTCCGTTTCGAGACGTTCTACTTCATGGGCTTTTTGTCGTTTTCTAACTTAGGAGTCGGAAAATACCCCACCATCGTATTTTCCTAGCACTGGTATCATTGTTTGTTTTGTAGAAAATTTGCTCCCGATATGTCAAAAAACTCCTAAAAAAAAAATAGCAGAGAGATTATAAAGATGCGACAAGTTATCTCTAATGGGCTTATGTCATCGTAAACCCATTGATGAAAAATGCAGGAGCCCACTCACATTATTTAAAATAGAAACGTGTTCCCTAAACAAACAAAAAACAAAACCCTAATTTCTGTTTGCAGATCATAGTTAGCATGGCGGATGGGCAAGGGAGACGGCGCCACCGGCAACGTCGTAAAAAACCTAAACGCAGCCGGAAAATAAAAAAATCAAGAGAAGATATCATCACCTCTATGCCAGATGATATCCTCCACCAAATCTTCTCCTTTATTCCCACCATTTGCGCCATCAGAACTTCTGTCTTGTCCAAACGATGGAGACATGTATGGTGCGAGGCAACTTCTCTCTACTTCGAAGACTTACCACCGACGGCTCTAGAGATAAACCAAACCCTAACTTACTTCACGGCTCCCAAAATCATGAGTTTCCATCTTCGTTTGAGCCGTCGTCATACTGCACCACATATTGATAGCTGGATCAAGTTCGCTATGTCTCGCAATGTGCAGAATCTGTCTGTGGCCTTCGATAATCAAGAGACTAAATATATTTTCCCGGAGTTTTTCTATCTTAGCTCCTCTATAAAGCAACTCAGCGTAGAATTGATAGATAAAGAAATGCTTCCCAGATGCACAGTGTCTTGGAAACACCTAAGAAGCCTATCACTACGTAGTTGTAAGCTTAGAGTTAAATCCATTGAAAAGATTCTCTCTGGTTGTCCAAATCTCGAAAGCCTGACATTGTATCAGTGTCATTTACCTAAGCGTCTTGACCTGAGTAAGTCACTGAGTCTGAAAAGACTTGAGATAGATCGCGGCTATTGGAATACAGGACCAAGCGAGATTGTAGCGCCACAGATCCATTATTTGAGATTGAAAATCTTTGAGAAACCATGTACTTTAGTGGATGTCTCTTCTTTGACCGAAGCTGACCTTGACTTTGGTGTTAAGATGCAGTATTATAAGAAGGCTGATTATCCTCATCCCATGGTGCTAGGGTTACTAGCAAAATTTCAGAATGTAGAGACGCTTGTTGTTGGGGCAACCGTTCTTGAGGTATGTTTGCTCGTTCTTGCATTCTCTTAAGGGCTAAAACTTTCCAAGTCGTGTACTATCAACGCCTTGAAAACCTGAACTTGATAAGTAAATTTTGACAAATATAGTTCTTGTTATGACTTTTTTTTGTCAATTTTTTTTTTTCTTTTTCAATTGATTTGTTAGATTCTATCTCTTGCCGAGCTCTGTGGTCTTCCTTTCCGAGTTCTCAAAGTCCAAACTTTGATTGTTAAAACGGAGTTTGTTCGATCTGTTGGTCCTGGTATAGTAAAGTTACTACAAAAATCACCTCAGTTAAAGAAGCTAATAGTACACACAATGGACAAAGACAACATAATGGTATTTTTACTAGAAATCTCTTTTATTTTCTTGTATATAATAATACCATGCGAACTAACGTTCCAAGAACCATGTCTTTCACTTTTTGTTTCGCTAATCTCTATAGGATTAAATTAGTTATAGTTGCCTTGGTACATCTTTTTATGTTCTACAGGATAAGCCTCTTGCAAGCTATTTTGATCGACACTGGAGTTCGATATATGATGGCTTTCCTATCTCATATTACATCGACTCGATGTTGCATTGTAAAGATGAATCGTGGAAACTCTTGGCTTCGTTCATGGAATTGATGTTGAGAAACGCAAAGACATTAGAAACGATGGTTGTACGGTTGGAAGGTTTTTACTTTAATGAAAAATGGTTGAAAGCGCTGCGTCAGATGGTTTCTGACAACACTAAAGTCTCCATCGTGCTCATACGAAGCAATTGCTAAATGTTTGCATCAGTATTTAATCTTTTAATCTTTTACAACATTTTTACAATTGACTATTTGGGTGTTGAATCGTCTTTTGAATTGCACGTGTATTTTAGTACTTTTCTGTCTAACTAACCATAGCCTCTTAAGTCTTTCTCTCTACTGATGTGTCTGATCATTAAAAGATTTAGAGATAAAAGTGCTCATTAAAAGAAACTAACAGAAAAATCTGCACATAATACAAGTATATGAATCAAGTTCTTTGTGCACTCAAAGAAACATCATTATATGAGTGAGTTTTTATAAACCAAATTCCTTCTCCAATGGCTTCAACAAGCTTATTCTAAGCTTCCAAAACCATCTTTTGTTTTTATCATCTTTCATTTCTTTCTCTTGAAGAAACCTCATAACCGTTTCCTAAGTAACTGTAGCTGGTTCTTGGGATGTTTCCGGGTCTACTCTCTTGAGTTCCATCGGATTTAAGAGTTTAGTGTGAAGGTTCTCGAAAAATCTGACTTAAATGTTTCCATTCAAAGGCTTGTGGTTCACGGAATGGATTGTTTCACGGTTGATCAAACTTCTCCAATTACACCAATGTTCCAGACATCAAACAAGTTTTTGATAGAATCCTATCTATATAAAGATTCTTAGGATGCTCAAGTATCAAGGGTTATAAACATTGGCGTAAACCTATCTCATACTAGGCCCATAGCCAAGTCCAAAAGTACAATTAAGATACCACCCAAAATCTAGTCTATGATGTAAAAGACTTTATAAGGAATGAGTATGATTAAGGGGAGACCAAATCTTTTGGAAATAAATACATTTAATTTGGTTGAATAATAAGAATTTCTTATGTTCCATTCAAATAAACCTTTAATTATAATTCTGACTATAAATATGAAACATATCTTTTGTTTTGTTCTCATTCAAAGAAAAAACAAAATATAAACAGTTGGTAGTGTTTTGATATAACAAAAAAAAAAAAAAAAGAGAAAAATGTTAAGAACAAAGGTTGTTTCTTTCCTTTTATTTGTGGCTCTCGTGCTATGTATTGGTATGTTTTCTTCTAGTGTTTATTACTACAATAAGATTTGTCTAAAGTTTTGAAAAGTTTGATGTTAACAATCATATTGTGTACGTATGTTAATTGCAGGATCCAACAAAATAGATGGGAAAGAAGATGATGGACCGTGGCAAAAAACTGGACCGTTTGAAAACATTGCACCGTGGGTATATGATATGAATTCGATATGTTGTAAAGAGCATCCGGAAATTGGAAGATGTCTTCCAACCATCGATGATAATCCTGACAAAGATGGAAAATGCTGGAAATTTTGCGTTGAAGGGTGCGAAAGAGGAGGTTTTTGCAAACTTTTTGGAAAGAAACATGTATGCCATTGCTATTGTTCTGGCAAGTAGGCATCATGATTTTTAGTTTTACAGAGGTCCTAGGTATAATGCATGGAAAAGACAATTATATACGACTATTCCATTGTTCTGAAATAAATAAATAAATGATTGCAAAAAGTTTCCTGTTGCTTCTTCTTTTCGGTATAAAATTTTGAATTATCTATAACGGGGATACATCACATATCTATCATCTAAATAAAATAATTTTTGAACTTCATACAAATATAAATAGTCAAACAACAAAATCGACAAATGATCCAACATTTTGAAGAAAAAAAAAACAATTGAATAGAAATTTATGAGCAGAATAAATATAAAATGCCAAAAAAAAAAACTGTTTTATCAGATCAATATATGGCATTTTATGTCTCTTATTTTATCATCTAAATAAAATAATTTTTAGAACTTCATACAAATATAAATAGTAAAAAAAAAACAAAAAAAAATGACAAATGATCCAACATTTTGAAGGGAAAAAAAATTGAATAGAAATTTATGAGCAGAACAAACATAAAACGCCAAAAAAAAAAAAAAAAACTATTTGACCAGATCAATGGCATTTTATTTCTCTTAGTTATATTTTTAATACTCTCAAAGTATAGCAGAATTATTTGTTGAAAAATTAAAAACGTGAAAACTTAATAAATGTTATGAATGGTAAAAAAAAGAAGTAAATTCACATTTTTAAAACGTGAAGATGTATATGTTCTAATAATTTTTTTATGAAATTAATTCAGGAATTTGGCAATTTATTTCTATCGTGTATCAATGTATATACGTATGATCCAAGCCCGTTTCAATCTTTTATTGGACCCTGTGTTGAGCCCAAACAAAAATTCAAAATTATATGATGTTTTAATAATTTTGGATCCTGTTTTGCAATTTTTTAAAAAATAACTGGACCCTAAAAACTAAAGATAATTAAAAAAATTGTTAATGGACCCTGTGCAAATGCACTCTGAGCACATGCTCTAAGCCCATCCTATGATCCATCTAATTTACTTTCTGCATGTATACGTACAAAGCTTCAAGCTACTTAAGATGTGTAAATCAACAATTATTTTAAAATGTAACAACTTAATATTGAGTATAAAGTTGCCAAATGATTCATATGTTTTCCTCGAACAATATACAACTGATCACTTCCGTATCTTGCATAATCAAACATTTTATTTAGTTGCGAATAATTGTTTAATTGACTAAATCATCTATTGATGTCAGAACATGCCTCGTCATGTATTTGCAGATTGCAATCGACGTGCATCACAATGTTTGCAATTTCATCCCAAACAAAATAAATCACTTTTAAAATTGTCTTATGTTTTGTTACATTTACTAATAATCAATCAATTATGTTAGAAAAGAAAATTAATATTCTGACATGATTATGATCCATGTAGTTTGGAATATCCAGCTCAACCATCACAAGATTCACCATGATCTGATCGTTCCTCAAACGTTCAATGCTTTTTGTCAACAAAACTTTCAATGATTAATTGGTATACATATCTATACACTAAAATTACAACAACAAAACAAAAAAACAATAAACGAGATTAAGAAATGTTATGATGTAATTGAAAATTAATGACATCAGAGAAAAATGGTGCGTCCAAGATTGTTGTTGTTTGGACGCCTTGTCTTCCAAAAGTCAATGAATCGAACTCAAAGACGTGCATGGAGAAAGTCTCCGGCTAAGTTTAACGACCATACTTAAACAAATTAAACAATATCAATTTTCATAAATCAAATTATCTGCGTAAAACCAAAAGTAGAGCATTATTTACTTTCTCTGTGTTTGTCTAAAATGGTTGACCGTACTACCGATGTGGTCTTAGAAGTAGCACATCACGATTCTTCTGGCAGAACTGTTTTCCGACCAGTCGAGAGCTCGACCCCAGAGCCTCGGAGACTGATAAACAGGATTTTAACCGGTTTGATAATCAAAACCTAAAGGTCTTTTTGCAGTTGTAGTACTTTAGGTGTCAAACCAACCTTGGGGTGAAAGCTACTAAGATTACAAAAGTTATATGAAGCTAAGCAAAATTCGAGTTAAATGGGTGAAGAATTCTAAATTAATTACTTGCGGTTTGTAAATAGACACGAAAATTATTTTACAATCCCTACAGAAGGGTTATATAAGTACTAGATGACTCTAGAATAATAAAACAATAGATCTACTAATTTAATAAAATACAAATCTAAAACCGGAATTATTATACAGATTTGATGGTGAGTAGCAAGATAATAAGAAAAACTATTTCTAAAATTCAAACAATTACCAAATCAACAACAGGTAATAAAA
>JAHZTW010000005.1:6910108-6921615 GCA_020283515.1 Alliaria petiolata
CCTAAGGTAGAAAGAACTTATATGGGAGTAGATAAATCTGATGCCTTTTTCTGCAAAAGGTACTCAAAGACTGAGTTACTTACTTTTAGCAAATTTGTAGATATTGAAAGCTCAGTGTATGTGGAAGTAGCATGTGTCCTTTGGAGCAGTGTCGACTTATTAGCATTGGTCAGTGAATACAATGATTCAAGACTATCACTGTATTCACTGACCAATGCTGGTAAGTCGACACTGCTCCAAAGGACACATGCTACTTCCACATACTCTGAGCTTTCAATCTCTACAATTTTGCTAAAAGTAGGTAACTCAATCTTTGAGTACCTTCCGCAAAAAAAAGGCATTAGAGTTACCTACTCTCGCATAAGTTCTTTATACCTTAGGGACGAAAGCCAAAAACCACTAGTGCAGAGCCATCAGAAATCCATTTAAGAGTTTTTTTTTTGGTTCATCAAAGATTCATCTTTAACAGACTTTAAAGTATCTATCAAAATCTTGAAAGCGAGTTTCTCCCAAGCATAAGTACTGATAATACATTTAGCCAACTCGACATATTCAAGCGGAAACTTTGCTCTCTCACAACAGACTTTCAGAAGAAAAACACTATCAATAATCAACAACATGGATAATTTGATCTTACATTCCTCTGCAATCTCATCATCCTCATGCAAACTCTTTATTTGACTTACTAAGTCCTCCAAAGTGTGAGATTTAGCTGTCTGAATCAATGGTCAATCAAAATCAGATTCTTTTCCTTCTGAATCAGCTTCTGAATAGAGAATCAATGGCAACCCAGTTGCCAAATTAAACTCTCGCAGAGAAAATATCATGGGTTGACCCGCCATATGAAACCATAGTTCATTAGATCTTCCTGTGTCAATCTGTAGGGGAAGCAAAAAGTAAACTATTTGATCAGAAAAACCTAACCCCTCTCGTTTCCGAGCACCACCTTTTATCCTAAAAACTGCATTGATTATTGGGTCCAAGAAGCTATTCATCAGCTATTGGAATAGAGAATATGAGAGTATCCCTTCAAGGTCATACACACACTTAAATTGTGCATGGATAGTGACTCCATCTGTACTTTTATTGGGCTCGTTTTCAATTGGAAACTCGTCCACTGAGGTTTCGCTGTTTAGAGTGCGATTAGGATCGTCTTCGGGTTTCATCATTTGGATGGTATATCGTTTGAAGGCATCTACGAGTTTTTCTCTGAGTCTTCTAGTGGTTTGGCTTCAAGACGAAGCAGTGATCTCGTTCGTCAGTTCTTCTCTTACGAGGAGGTGACTGGTTTTATGGATGTAGATGACTTAAGCTAGTTTGCGAGTGTCCGCGTGTAAGAGTTGGTGTTCCTCTATGACGTTTTTCCAGTTGTCGTTTCAAGGTTTTTGCCTTGTGCCCTTGTCTTCTCAATGCTTCGTCTCTTTGGTTTGCTGGGCTTGGAGTAGTTCTTGTTTATCTTTTTCTTTCGATCCCACGTTCGTTTCTGCAGGTGTTGTTTCCTTTGAGGTCAGGTGTAGAAAAGCTTTGTTTTGTTTCTCCTCGAGTATCTTTTTCTTGAGTTCTTCTCTAGCATCTCTTGGTTTATTTGGAAAGTTCGTGGGTGAGTTTTGGTTCAGAATTTCGATTGTTGTATCTTTGTATTTTTAGCGGTTTTAGTATTTCTATGGTCTTTCGTTTTTTTATAGAGCTTTGTCTTCGGAAAAATTATGTTTTCTGCTGGTTTTGTTTCCGAAGAAATCTCTTTGTTACGCCGGTATTGTTTTTTCTTTTTTTAGGCTTTCAGATAATTGTAACACTTTAAATTTTCAAATTTAATATAATCCTAGATGAAAAAAAAAGAAAAAGAAGACATTGTGTAGCTTTTATTTTCAATGCTTTTTAAGGACTTGCTTTGGTGCCTAATGGTGTTTTAATGGGTTTAGAATTAAGATTTAAGAAGTTGGATTGGTTTGTGACTTTGTGTGATAAGAACTCATCAACACCGATTAGAAACACTATAGCTCAAGAACGCATTCTTGAAACTCTCTCCTCTCGATACCAAATTCATACAATCTGATTATTAAGCCACAATCAACATAACAGCGTAAATTAAGTTGGTCTTTAACAAAAATGTTTTCATTTTTCAATTCCACTGATTTGCAGGTTTGCTTCCAATTGAAAAAAAAACAAAAAAAAAACAATGAATTTTGAATTCTTACAAAATTTTAGATAATTCAAGAAACAAAGAAGATGCTTTGGTCTGACTTTTATCAATTTTTACCAATTCAAGGAATAAGGAACAGCTTGCTGAGTCAAGACCAGGAACTTTGTACAAATGAATTCTCAAGAACTAAATTTGAGTGTTAAAAAACAAAAAATATTCCAAGATCAGCTGCTTATTATATATAGCATGTTCCGCATATGTCTCTCATCTTAGAATTATCAACAACAGATAAATAAATAATATTTATTACCTTTCCACAATAAATGTTTTTTGCATTTGAAATCAAAATCCCCAATTAGAGACACATTGTTAAAATCCTCAATTGAAATTGAAAGCTAACAAAATCGACACTTCTCTTCTTCTCCGCCGTGTTCATCGTCGGGCATCGCCGTCGTCCGCCAGCACCGCTGTAGATTCCGGGTAAGTTTCTGCTGGTTTTAACGATAAATCGTAAGGCGCTGTGTAGTTGATTCCGAGATTACTTCCCTTTTTGCTGAATTTAAATGAAATTTTTGTTTTCCAGCTAGAAGATTCACAATGTTCAGCAGCAACAACAACAGCGTATCGATCTCAGTGTCGGACGACGAGTCTAACGATCTGAACCGGATCCGCACTCGAACCCGTCGAAAGCGGAAGAAACATGGTCACCGGACCAGCTTCGAGCTTCCACGCTACTTCCTTAGGCTTTTCCTTAGGTACTGGATCGTCCTGGTTTTTATTCTCGCCGTCGGGTTGCTACTCTTCGAATCAACGAGTATCGGGACGAAATCCGCGAACCCGGAGCTGAAAAAACCAGATTCGATCCCAATCAAGAAAAATGAAGGAAACTTGAATAGATTGGATCCGACGACAAAGGTTATTGGTGGTGTTAGGCAGCGTAAGCTCTCGATCATCATTCCCTTTTTTCATCTTAAACATTGATTGCATCTGCAAAAAAAAAAAGACACTTTCTTGAATCCGCGCTATTCATAAGTTGAAACCTTTGAGTGTTGATAGATTTTGGCCTGAGGAAGTTGTTCTATGGATTTTTGTGTTAGGTTGTTTGAAGCTTCTGCCTCCTGAAGAGCTTGAGCATCTTGATATCTTAGAGCATAAAGATTCAAGCTCTCCTGTTAAGAAAGTTGTGTACCTGACCGATACGGATACTTCTATGGGAGAAGAGAAAGTAGCTGTTCGTGCTAATGGGACGCGTTTTAATTTATTCACGGGGAACCAGACTTTTGCTGAGAGAGAGAATAGTTTTCAGGTCATGACTTGGTAACTCTACAAGGCTATAAGAACTTGAGTTTTCCGAAATTCTAGGAGTTTTTGTGTTCTTGATTGCTGATTGTTTTTTTTTTGTTGTCTTTCTTTGTTTGCATCAGGTAAGTGAAACAGTTTCAGTGCATTGTGGGTTTTTCAATGAGAATGGAGGGTTTAGGATTTCGGATGAGGATAAGAAGTTCATGCAAAGCTGTCAAGTAGTAGTCTCGACGTGTGCGTTTGGTGGTGGTGATAACCTTTACGAACCTATTGGAATGTCTAAGGCATCAACTCAAAAGGTTTCTCTTTAACTGTCTCTTTTACATAATATCGAGTAAGCATTTTGTAGTCTTTTGTTGAACTAATTTGTCTGCTGCATCTAATCCTGAAAATGAGTGTTTTGTGGATGCAGGTTTGCTACGTTGCGTTTTGGGATGAAGTTACACTCGCAACACAGGAAGCAGAGGGTCATAAGATTGGCGAGAATGGGTACATTGGAAAATGGCGAATCGTGGTCGTAAAGGATCTGCCTTTTATGGACCAAAGGCTTAATGGAAAAATCCCAAAGGTACCCTTCATCTACTTCACAGGCACACATTGTTCTGTTTACCACACGAGCTATTTTAGTCACTGGGTTTTTAACTGTTGTACTAATCTCTTCTTTTAGATCTTCAAACTTCTGCCTTTGCGTGTTTCTTCTTATAGGTTGACATAGCCCAGGTTTAGCTAAGAGTAAAACCAAAATTTAAACTTCTTTGTGCCCGTGTGAATTAGTCTTTGCTTGATTTGAATTTGCTTGATGTTAGTATAATGTAAGATGCTTTTCATGAAGGTTTTAATGAATCTACATGTTTTTAGATGTTGTCTCATCGACTTTTCCCGGATGCTAAGTACTCGATTTGGGTAGACTCCAAGTCCCAGTTTAGAAGGGATCCACTGGGTGTATTAGATGCTCTTCTCTGGCGAACAAACTCGGTGCTTGCGATCTCAGAACATGGAGCTCGAAGCAGCGTATACGACGAGGCGAAAGCTGTCGTCAAGAAACACAAAGCTACACCCGAAGAAGTCGAAGTACAGATAAACCAATACCGGCATGACAAATTACCCGAAGACAAGAGATTCAACGGGAAAAAAGGTAAAATTCAAGTCTTTTTATGATCTCTGTAAACTTTTGAGGATGAAGTTTGTGACAAGAAGAACTGTTTTTGTGTGTGTGTGTGTGTGTTTCAACTTGCAGCTTTGTCCGAAGCCTCTGTGATTGTGAGGGAACACACTCCATTGACGAATCTTTTCATGTGCCTATGGTTCAATGAAGTGGTCCGCTACACGTCGCGTGATCAGTTGAGTTTCCCATACGTTTTGTGGCGATTGAAAGTTCTCAAGAACATCAACATGTTCCCTGTGTGTACACGTAAAGATCTCGTCAATAGCATAGGCCATGTACGCAAGGCAAAACCGTTAGTTTAGTCTATAGATTTGCGCTCTAACTTTCCAATTAATTTTATGATTATTTTGTGTTTAAGCTAATGGATCTCGAAACTGAACCGATATTTCCCAAACCGAAAGCGAACTACAGTACCATTTATCTCGGTAACAATATTTATATACCAAAAAAAAATTGAACCAAAATTAAACCAGAATAAACCAAATGGGTGGTGGTGGTAACAAAAGTTGGTTGGTTTTTTTGTGTGTCTTGGTTCAATCGTTCTTTGGGACAGAAGATTATTGTTTAAATCAAAACTAGTTTTTTACCGCGCACCTACGTGGGGTAATTTTTAAAAATATTAAATTTTGTAATTTTTAAAATGTGAAATGAGAAATAAAGTTTAATTTAACTGTTATTGATTCAAATGTATTGAAATTGTATTGGGGAATTAAAATATTTGAAGATTATGATTAGTTAAGATAGGCAAAATATTATGATTATTTTTAAAATGAAAAATGAGAGTATTTAAAAAAAATCAGAATGTTTTAGCAAAAATACAAAAATATATCATATATGTTGATAGATTTATTGTGAATAATTATTTTAATTTTTAAATTGTTCACATTGATTTTATAAATTCAAAAATAAATAATATATTTATCTTAAATTTGTCAAGTTATATATTAATTTATTTTAAAAATATATATATTTTGAAAATTCTTTTACAGGTTCATGGACTTTTAAAAATAAAAATGAAAAAGCATTTAATTTATTTATGTCGGATTATATATTCATTTTTTGTTAAAATTTTAATTGTAATATTTAATATTATAATTTTTGAAATAGTTAAATTTGGCAAGTTTAAAATTATTTACATGTGTTTGGCAATTATAATTAAAGTAATTCAAATATATAATATTTGAAAATAAATGTGTTTGGTAATGAGTATATGTGAATTAAATAAATAAAAAATTAAAAAATAAAATCAATTTCATGTATTAACAAATGACTAATCTAACCTTAATGAACCAACTAAATAATGAATGCCCCAAATCCCAATGACATATTGTGTAATACTCCCTCTGTTTTTTTTAATTATCGTTTTAGGTTATTTCACACATATTAAAAAACAACTAATTTTTCTGTTTTATCCCTTAATTAATATATTATTTTATTTGATATAATTAATTAATAAGCTTAAAAAGTATGATTAAAACAGGAAAATCTGTCATAAAACTATATTGAAATCGGAAAACGACAATTATTTGTAAAAAAAAATAAGTTTAGAACGACACTTAAATTAAAACGGAGGGAGTATAACACATGAATTGAAGGTTATTAAATGAAGTGTCTCTCTTTTAATTAGGGATGGGCAAAAAAACCATAACCGAAAAAACAAACCGAAATAAATGATTTGGTTTGGTTATGGTATAACTTAAAAATCTATTTGGTTATCATTTTTGTTATGGTTTTGGTTTCAGTTTGGTTTGGTTAAAAACTGTAAAATCGAATAGTTGTTTTTGGTTTTAAAATCAAATGTTTAATATTTATATTTTTTTTGTTTAATTTAGGTTCATAACTTTTTCTATTGGGCTTATCTTTATAATTTACTAATTCATAAACTTAAAAACTACTACTTAAAAACAAAATCTATATAATAAAAAAAGTTGAAAACTTTACTTCTCAAACAAACAAAGCAAAACAAGTTTGTGGCAAAACAAAACTTGTTTGTAGCTGATTTCTTTCTCTTCCTCACAAATGAATCTTTCTAGTTCTATGTATTTAATTTATTCATTTTTCTTATTTTTAGAATGTTTGATTGGATCAAAGTTTTTCGTAGCATTATGGTCTAGGAAAAAAACTGAAATCGAACAAAACCAAACCGAACTGAGTTACATATGATTTTTGTATGGTTTTAATTTTTATAAAACTGATAAACCAGAAACCAAAGAAAACCGAACCGTACCAAACTGAAATACATATGGTTTTTATATGGCTTGAATTTTTATAAAATCGATAAACCGTAAAATTGAGAAAACCAAAAACCGAAATGCCCACTCCTACTTTTAATAGAATAGATATATAAATGTTAACTGCGGATACTGAAAAAGGTTATGGATCAAAGATTCAAAATTTACATGGATTATTACAAAAATATAAAACGGTATATTGTTTAGTGGGTGTGTCACAAAATCTACGTCACCATTCGGATTTAATTTCAGTTGAATGTATGTTGTGTCGTTGAAAACAAAAAAAAAGAGAGACTAAAACAGAATTTTAAAACAATTCCATTAAATTGAATAAATTGAAAATCATCAAAAATAATGCGTATTCAAAATATATACTAAACGAGATAGAGCTGTAGTCTAGTCTAGGCGTATGTCTTAGCTTCGTTTCATGATATGTTAGAGCTATATCTATGCGTGTGATCGATGCAATGTAGGATTTGTAATCTAAACTTTGTACTGTTCTTCAAACAAGATAGTTATATTTGATTGCTATGTGAATTTCTTAGATCGAAACTCATGTTTATTGTGAGCCATGCATTTTTACAACGTGAATATGTGGTGTCTCAGAAGGCCTATATATGTTCATTTTAGTTCTCTTTAAGAAGTCTAGTAAAATCAGCGCAAAACAAACTATAATCCAACAACAAATCCCAATATCATAGCAGAAAACATCTATTATATTCCCCAAAACGATTTTGAGAGTTGGGATTTTTAAGTTGGTTAGGTTTCATGTTTACAACAACACTTATCACAAGCTATATTTTTAAACAAAGTCCCTATAATCAATGCAAAAAAAACATATTTATTCCTTGTTGGTTTACAGACTAAAAGGAAAACTGAAGTTGATATAACATAGGATTAAGATAAAACGTTTCATGTTGAATTTGGTATTTGTGTAAAAGAAAGTGATGTCAAATAATGGAACCTAGCTAGCTAGTGCCAGTTGCACAGGTACTATTAAATCTTTGGAGATTTTGCATATTTTCGTACATTGAATGGAAAAGAAAAAGGAGAGAGTCGTACAGTTACAAAACTCTATTTCAATTTGAATAATTTTTGTCTTTAATATTTTTGTTGCATTGTAGGTGATAATATATTATATATATTAATTAGATTGTGAGTAAAGGTTACCTCTCGTATCATGAGGATAAAGACTTTTATGAATATCTAAATCGTTGATGGAAACGTTTCGTCTATTTCTAAGTTAATTTATTTGTATTCTTCTAACTAGAAAATATCAATACTTCACTAAACAACAAAGAAATAGTAATAAAACCTTGACACTGGTATTGTTTAAAATTAGCGGTTCGATCAGAGTGGAGAACATATAGGGCCACATAGAAAGTGATTCATTTTGTTATTTATATCACACGTAGAAGTAAATTTAGCTATTTGGTTGTATATTGTTGTATGATTCACGAATAACATATAAAGTGATTCCTTTTGATGCATTTTTCTGGATATAGAAAAAGTTCGCCTATTGTCGTGAATTAGGTCGAATCACCAAGAAGCAAAACGTAAATTTTAGAGAGAAAATAAAATTGAGGCAAACATCCGTTTTAGGGTTTTTTTATTAATTGTGTGAATGAATAATTACAACCCTAAGATCTTATATTTATAAACCCCAAAATCTGATTCATAAACCATTTAGTAAAAGAGTTTCCTTTTCCTAAGTCCAATTGGAAACCGTACCATAGATCCCTTAGATTATTTGTTACAAGAAATAACAAACTCCACCTTGACAAAAAATCTCTTCATGGGTCCTCTTGCTTCTTCCTCTAGCATTGGAAGATATGGAGCAAATTCAAGTAATACTTGAACTTCTCCACAGTAACGGGTTTGGTCAAAATATCAGCTGCATTTTTCGACATATGCACCTTATCCAACAAGACTTCTCCAGATGCAGACAACTCTCTGATCTTGTGAAACCTAACTTGAACGTGCTTCGTCTTTGCATGATATACATGATTCTTAGCCAGAAACAGCGCACTCTGACTATCACTGTATAGTTGAACTCTACCTTGATCAACACCCAACTCTGACACAAGTTCTTTAACCCATAATGCTTCCTTGGCCGCTTCTCCCATTGCCATATACTCAGCTTCTGTGGTAGACATTGCAACAACAGGTTGCAACACAGATCTCCAACAAATAGGACCTTCTGCAAGAGTGAAAACGTACCCTGTAGTAGACCTTCTGTTGTCTAGATCACCTGCATAATCTAAATCAACATATCCCATAACTGAACCACACTCTTGACCTCCAAACATAAGCCCAAGTCCAGCTGTACCCTTCAAATACCTTAAAATCCATTTAATTGCAATCTAGTGTGCTCTTCCAGGATTAGACATATACTTGCTTACTTGACTTACTGCTTGTGCTAAGTTTGGTTTAGTGCAAACCATAGCGTACATCAAACAACCAACTGCACTAGCATAAGGAACATTCGCCATATCTATGATCTCGTCATCAGACTTCGGACATTGTAATGTTGAAAGTGAGATGTGCTTCGCCAAAGGTGTAGATACTGGTTTTGCATTCGACATGTCAAACCTCTACAATCTTCAGAATATAACTCTTCTGAGAAAGCCATAACCTCTTAGAGTTTCTTTCCCTGCGAATTTCCATCCCAAGAATCTTCTTTGCAGCTCCAAGATCCTTCATTTCGAACTCTTTCTTCAATAACTCTTTCAGCTCATCAACATCCTCCATATTTCGCCCAGCAATGAGCATATCATCAAGATAAAGCAGTAGGAATATGGGAGAATGACCATCCAGATACCTTATATAGACGCAACAATCATACTCGCAATTCTTGCAGCCAATCTTCAACATGTAGGAGTCAAAACGTTTGTACCATTTCCTAGGAGCTTGCTTTAATCTGTACAGTGACTTCTTAAGTCTGCACACAAGCTTCTCCTCACCTGGTTTTACAAACCCTTCTGGTTTCTCCATATAGATCTCTTCGTCCAGATCTCCATGAAGAAATGATGTCTTCACATCCATCTACTCAAGATGATAGTCCCAACTTGCTACCAATTCTAACACAGCTCTAATAGAAGTGTGTCTAACAACCGGAGAGAAAATCTCGTCATAATCTACTCCTTTCCTTTGCGAGTAACCCTTTGCTACTAAACTTGTCTTGTACTTTACTGGCTCCTTTTCAGACATTTCTGGTTTTACCTTGAAAACTCACTTGCATCCAATCGCCTTCTTACCTTGTGGTAAAAGTGTAAGATCCCACGTTCGATTCTTCTCAAGACTTTCATTTTCCTCTCCCATAGCACCAATCCATTCATCTTGTTCAGGGCTAGATATAGCCTCTCGAAAACTAGCTGGATCATCTGTGCCAACCACAAGAGCATAACTGACCATCTCTTCGAATCCCAATCTTTCTGGTGGCTTTGTGATGCGTTTCGCTTTGATTTGCGTCAAACTCTTCTCTGCTAGTTTTTGTTCACCCTCCTGCTTCTCCTCAGCAGGCTGCTCATCGCGTATTGCTGTTGGTCTAACCTCCTTAGACCCTTCTTGTGATGTATCAGAATCTGTGTTAGTCTCAATGGTCACATGCACTCGTTTTGATCTCACCTGTTGCACCATATACTGCTCATCAAAGACCACATCTCGCCTAAACACCCTCTTCTTAGCCTCAGGATCATATAACTTGAAACCTTTCACACCCTTTTCAAAGCATATGAATATTCACTTCTTTGACTTTGAATCCAGCTTTGATCTTTCGTCACTTGGAATTAACATATAAGCTGGACATCCAAATATCTTCAAGTTAGATAGATCAATATCTATCCCAGTCCACACTTCTTCCGCTACTTTACCCTCTAGAGAACTCCTTGGCGATCTATTGATGAGATAGACTGTCGTGTTTACTGCCTCAGCCCAGAATTTCTTTGCAAGCCCTGCATTCAACCACAAACACCTTGCTTTCTCTGCAATCGAACAATTCATCCTTTCACTGACCCTGTTTTGATGTGGTGTTTTCCTCACTGTGAAGTGCCTTTGAATACCATGCTCCTCGCAGAACCTCTGGAACTCGTCATCAGTATACTCTGTGCCATTATCCGATCTCAGATACTTTACCTTCCTATCCACCTGGTTTTATACTTCAGCCTTCCAAATCTTGAAGTTCCGGAATACCTCAAGTTTATGCTTCAAGAAGTACACCCAAACCTTCCTGGAGAAATCATCAATGAAGATGACGAAATACCTAGATCCTCCCAATGGCAGTCCTCTGGTCGGACCCCACACATCAGAATGAACATAGTCTAAAAGACTTTTTGTCGTGTGCTGTCCTGTTTTGAACGAAACCTTGGACTGTTTTCCCGTCACACAAAACCTGCAAAAATCCATCTTGCAGTTCTTTAATCCATCCAGAAGACCTCTTTTGTAGAGTTCTGTCAAGGCATGCTCTCCTATATGTCTCATTCGCATATGCCAGAGCGCTGTGCTATCATATTCAGACACTGCAGCTACAACTCCACCTACAACTACGCTTCCTAGAAGTCGATAAACACTTCCTGCTGTCATCTTTCCTTTCATCACGACCATAGCTCCTTTACAAACCTTCACAACGTCTTCATTTTCATCAGCTCTGAATTTGAATCCGTTTCTA